>JAHHFK020002532.1:0-97322 GCA_024533555.2 Aedes koreicus | reverse complement strand
TGCTAGTGCTGGGTAGTGGAATTAATTAATTTTTCTCTCCCACTGTGAAGGGGTACTTGTTGAAGCATGAACTGCGACAAAGATACAACTTTGCTTGCGACGATAACCCACCTCCCAGCCAGGGAAGTGACCACGCTTTCGATGAACTTTTCAAATATTCCGGACGTGATTTCTGTGCTCTCGAGATGAAGAGAGTTTTCCATTCCTGTTTGTGAACTAGATTCTGGATTAGATCACGCTGACTCCTTCAAGCAATTCTAAACTCGGGAATCAGTCACCAAGGGAACCAAGTCGGCATTTATCGTTGAGTATGAGAAGAAATGCTTCAGAAGCCTATACCATACATAATCACCTCGCAATTTTAAAAGAACAAAAAGGCACAAACCACAGCGTTCTTCTATCATAATTTAGTTATGCTGCATCATAGTAAGCTATTAAAAAACATTCAAGGAGTAACGACCCAATACTTATTTAAATAAATATTTAGAATTGTGAAACTGCGTGCCAAGCTGTGATTGCTTCTCAGTTTGATCAGGTGTGCTTTGCGCGATGTTCAACTGACACAGTTGGGAGCAGTGAAATGACACCTATCTTTTTACTATCACTAATTTCGTTTTCATTTTGCGGTGTAGCTACACCAGAACAGCGCCGTTCGTACACCGCACTATGATACGAATGGCCAAATTTCGCGACAAAAATCGAAACCTCAAAAACTACTAACTTTAGACATATGATGAGTTGGGAAGATTTAATCTTCAAAATAACACGTTGATCATTTATGACTACAAATCATCGTCACTAGAACACTAGCACCATCTGTTGAGCACACAGTGATGGGTGATAAAACTGATCAGAAGCGGGAGTGTGCTGACGTCAAGCTTAAGGGAATCGACTATGCGCGCCAGTTTAACATTTGCATTAAAAATGGACTTTTTTCGGATGGTGATAAAAAAAAAGCTGAGACAGGTCATTGCTTTTGATAAATTTCCCATGGAAAGTAATTATTTAAACTAAATTGCAAAAAAAAATTACGCCCTTGCGAGAGGCCTTCCGGCAGTTAACCGGAACATTCGCCATGGCGGACAAAAACATGCGTGTAGGCATGTTTTTGAGTTCTTTCTTCGTTTTATTTATCAACTCCTCCTCACTTTTCGCGACCAAATTGTTGGAGTAGATCTTACGCTTCAGGTTGGCCGAGACATTCTCGATGGGACGCAGCTGGCGGACGTTGGGTGGGTTAGCCGACTTGGGTACCATATCGATATTCAGCAGCTCCATCTCCTCCAACGATCGCTTCGAGTAGTGGGCCGACGCCAGATCTGGCCAGAACACCGCGTCTTCGCCCTTATGGTATTTCTTGATGAACGACGCAACTTCCGGCAGGCATTTCTTACTATAAATTTCCCCGTTCACGTCCCGGCTGATTGTCAGCCACAGCAGCACCTTCTTGGGGAACTTGGTGTGTGAAATGAATTTTACCTCGGAGCTCACTTTCTTCGTGGAGGAAGTAAAATACGAAGTGCCCTGCCAGTCGTTGCCATCCAGGGTGAGATAGGTCTCGTCGTCCATCACCACCGTCACGTCGCGATTCGCCGGGAAAATCGAGTTGACCATCTTATTCAGCCGCACCCGCAGCGTCATTGCCTGCAGCTCCGAAACCAGTAGACGCGACTTCCGCTTGCTGACATGTATGTTCATGTTCGCCAGGTACTTTTTCACTGTTTGGCCGGTTGAACCGAGCCAAGCGCACGCAGCGATGTAGCCACTTTTCCCTCGGTCTTCCTCTTCAGCATCCTTTGGAGCTTCTTGGCGCTCAGGGTCATCGGCCGTCCGGAACCGGGCTTTCTTTCGATGCTCTGATTGTTGTCTAATAATGCCAAGATGTTGTAGATGCTGTAGAAATAGAGACACGAATAAATAAATTATATAAGATACTAAAGGAAAAACAAAAAAAAAAAACTTTCAAACAACCTTCGATGAAAGAAAAGATCCCTCACAACACCTCCCCTTTTTGTTGATAAAGCGTATGATAGGCAGGCGAATGGCAATCCCTGATTGGTGGAGTTGCTAGTTTGCCAGTTATAAAAGAGCTCCATTGTCAAATGAAGGCTCATCATCATTATTCTTCGCGACTAGCACTCGGTGTGGTCGGACGTTAGTATATTTTCTCTCGTGTGTTCGCAAGTTGTTTTTCGCGCATTGTCTTTCGCATCTTCGTTCAACCCAAGCGCAAGCATGGGAAAGCCAGGCCCAAGCGGTGGGCAAAGGATAAACGGCGGCAAGCGGCCTGCCGAAAACAAAGCCGATGACGGTACCGTCAAGAGGGTGCTATCCAGCAACCCATTTTCACTACTCCATGAAGACGGCGGTGAAAAAATTGAGAAAATGGAGAAGCTTCCACCTTTCTACGCGAAAGGCCAGCCACAGGAGCTACTGAACAAACTCAACCAACTAGTTCGCAAGGGCCTGCGGGCTGAATTCCGTCTCTGCGCTGATGGGGTTAAAATCACCGTTCCTTCGGCGGAGCACTTCAAGTCAGTGGAAGAGACGCTGCAAATCTGGAAATTGGAATATTCCACACACGACGTCCCATCCATGAAGCCCTTCAATGTCGTTCTACGAGGGCTCCATGAGCTTGATGTCTCCAAGGTGGTAGCGGAACTAAAACACAACAAACTTCAATCATTGAAGTTTCGAAAATGAGCCGCCACAACGTGGCCTTCAAGTGTCGCGACCAGTTGTATCAAGTACAGCTAGTCAAAGGATCCACAAACATGAAGGAGCTTCAATCCGTCAGAACCCTCTTCAATGTCGTCGTGCAATGGGAGTGGTAAAAATTGGTCCACCATGATGTCACGCTGTGTGCCAACTGCCGGAACTTCGGACATGGCGCTCGGAATTGCCATATGAAACCCCGCTGTATTAAATGCGGTGAACAACATGTCACTGCGCAGTGCATCGTGGACATGAAGGACAAGGAACCCACCTGTCAGAACTGCGGAAATGCCCACACGTCGACCAGTCGATCGTGTCCCAAGCGAGCAAAATTCATAGAACTCCGGAAGAAAGCAAGCCAGCCGAGACAGAAGAAGAAGCAACAACCCGATATCGACATGGACAATGGATTCCCACCGCTTCCTCTAGCGAGAGGGCGTGCACCAAATTTTGCACCACTTTCGCTACCCGGTGGGCAAAACAGTCAAAATTCCACACAAGCTGGATTTAACAACCCGCCCCCAGGCTTCTGGGGAAGCCAGCCTGGTTCCGTGCCACCGATCTCGCCAACCGATGGTTTGTCGCAGGTAATAAAGGGTGATACGGTCAAAATTTGGTCAAGGGAAAACGCTTGTAAATCGGTGAAATCGTTTATTTAAAAAATCAAATTAAATTTCTTTTTCAAGTTCAATTAGTATAAAATTCAGGAAAAATATTCAGTTAGGCTTCCGCTTTTCCAAATCCGAATTGCCGGGCCTTACGCTTGACCCCTGCCATCAGATTTTGTACAGCCACCTTGTTCACCTTCTTCGCCGCAGAAAGCCAGTTTGCCTTGAACTGCTGCTCGTCCTTAGCAGTTTTTTTGGTCTTCTTTAGGTTCCGCTTGACAATAGCCCAGTATTTCTCAATTGCGTGGAGCCCTGGCGTGTTGGGAGGGTTCTTGTCCTTGGGAACCACCTGCACGTTGTTGGCGGCGTACCACTCCATGGCCTTTTTACCGTAATGGCAAGATGCCAAATCCGGCCAAAACAGTACGGAACAACCGTGTTTCTTCAGGAAAGGCAGCAGACGTTTATTCAAACACTCTTTCACGTAAATTTCTTGGTTGACAGTCCCGGAAGCTATGAAAATGCTGCTTTTCAAGCCACAGGTACAGATGGCTTGCCAAAATATCTGCTACCTTTCACCTTCCTTTTGCCGTATAAAACTCCTGACCCGGAAGCTGCTTGTAGTCGGCTTTGACGTAGGTTTCGTCGTCCATTACCACGCAGTCAAACTTCGTCAGCATCGTCGTGTACAGCCTCCGGGATCGCGCTTTGGCCGTCGTATTTTGTTTATCATCGCGATTTGGAGTCACTACCTTCTTGTAAGTCGATAGTCCGGCTCGTTTTTTGGCTCGATGCACGGTTGTAGACGATACACCCAGCTTATTTGCGGCATCTCGGAGAGATAGGTTAGGGTTTCGCTTGAAACTACCGGCAACTCTCTTTGTCGTCTCAACGGCTTCCGGTTTTCGATTCCCCCCGATCCAGACTTCCTGGCTGTCGACAAACGTTCCCCAAACACTTTAATTACATTTGTAACGGTTGATTTCGCAACTTTTAGTGATTTTGCCAACTTTGCGTGCGAGTAGCTCGGATTTTCGCGATGCGCGAGCAAAATTTTGATACGCTGCTCTTCTTGCTTGGACGGCATTTTGACAACTGAAGAGTGAATTCCAAAATCAAAATAGGAGCAACATTCTACACACACACACCTTCAAAATGAGGGGTGTTCAGGTTTTTTAAATGCAAAATTGAAAGAAATACGTCAAGTTGATATTGACCAAATTTTGACCGTATCGCCCTTTAAAAAATCTGAAAACTCGCGTCTGGGAAGCGAAAAAAAGAAGGTGGAAGAGGGAGAAATTGCGGTGAGTGTTAAAATTCAACAACAAAGAGCATAAATGGAATGCCCACACGGGGGGGTGGGAAAAGAAGGAAATCTTAGAATTCTTGGAAACCCCACCAAACCACCGTGGGGTTGTTACCGGGGAGGCCCACCAACCGGCGGATAACCTCCGGCTTGCCGGATCACGAAATAATTGGGCTTGACCGAGTTCGAGCGCAAAAGGGCGGCGGAGTTGCCATTGCCGTCAGGAAAGGACTACAGTACCGAATGCTACCTGACTTTTGTCTATCGTTCGTGGAGGCTGTTGGGGTTGAGCTGGCGTCACCCGGTGGTCCCATCACTATTATCGCTATATACTGTCCAGTGCAGTGCAAGGAGTCGGACGGCACAACCGTGCGTCTCAAGAACGACATTCAAAAACTGACTCGTCGGAAGGGAAAGTTCATCCTCGCCGGCGACCTCAACGCCCGCCACTCACTGTGGGGCAATCAAAGGAACAACAAGAACGGAACAGTGCTGGCCGAGGACCTACAGGCGGGACACTACGTAGTCATCCATCCGGACTCGCCTACCTTCTACTCAAGTGCTGGTGTAGGATCCACTCTCGATATCGCTCTAACGAACATGGCGGACGGTTGCTCTACACCTCGTGCCTTAACCGAACTATCTTCCGACCACCTACCAGTGGTATTTGAATTGGACCAAACCATCGACCAACGTCAGCAGCATCGACGACGAAACTATCACCGAGCAAACTGGCCTCAGCTCCAGCGGCTCGTGGAGGACCGAGTGAACGACAATCCAATACTATCGACGACGGAAGACATCGACGACGTGCTGCAAGCGCTCTCCGACCATATCGGCGAGGCAGAGCAACGGTTCATCCCGACAACTCCGATGACATGTAAGTTTACCAACCTTGATGACGAGACTAGGCGAATAATATCCCTTAGAAACTGTATTAGGCGGCAGTTCCAAAGAACGCAGAATATAGCTAGGAAAATACTCTTCAAAAAACTAAACAAAATCATTGCCATTAGGGTGGAAAAACTTCGAAACAAACAATTTGCAAAAGATCTTTCGAGTTTACCTAATTACTCTAAGCCTTTCTGGCGCTTAACGAAAGTACTTAAAACTAAGCCTAAGCCCATCCCGCCCTTAAGGGTATCAAATGAAGTTTTTATAACAGCCATCGAAAAGTCCAATTCTATTTCTCAACATTTTATGGCGTCTCATAATTTGGGTCGAGATATTGTCAGTCCGATGGAAGCATCGGTATTCGAGAGCGTCGTCCGGCTGGCTAATGCGCCTACCGAGCTACCAGACGACCAAAAAATCACGATGGACGAGCTGGTGAATACCATCAAGGCCACCAAGAACATGAAGGCACCGGGATTTGACGGCCTCTTCAACATCGTCCTGAAGAATCTGGGACCGAAAGTGCACACTCTCTTGGCGAACGTCTTCAATCGTTGCCTGGAGCTAGGATATTTCCCAACTGCCTGGAAGCGGTCCAAGGTTGTACCGATACTCAAACCGGGGAAGGACCCAACTAACCCGTCAAGCTATCGTCCGATCAGTTTGCTCTCTTCGCTCAGCAAGCTGTTTGAGAAACTAATTTACACCAGAATCCTCGATCACACTGAGGCGAACGACATTTTTATCAAGGAACAATTTGGATTCCGGCGAGGACACTCGACGGTGGACCAACTCAAACGGGTCACAAACTTGGTTAACCAGGCCAAGTCGGTATCGAAGACAACAGTCATGGCGCTTTTGGACATCGAGAAGGCGTTTGATAACGTCTGGCACGACGGCTTAGTGCACAAGCTTCTCCAATTCCGTTTTCCCAACTACCTGGTGAAGATGATCTCAGACTACCTCGACGGTAGAACGTCTCAAGTATGTGTAAGCAACGCACTTTCCGATCCGTATGCTGTACCCGCCGGTGTCCCCCAAGGTAGCATTCTAGGACCCATTATGTACAATCTGTACACTTCTGACATTCCGACTCTTCCACAAGATGGAACACTATCGCTATTTGCTGACGATTCTGCGATCAGCTATAAAGGACGAGTCATGCGAACCCTCGTATCAAAGCTTCAGACCGGACTGGATGCCTACACCAAATATCTCACAAACTGGAAGATATGTGTGAATGCGTCCAAAACGCAAACAATTGTGTTCCCACACCGCAACACCGACCGGCTCAAACCCGCATCGAATATCAAGATCCTGAACACAGAAATTGAGTGGTCCTCTGAGATTCGCTACCATCGATTGATTCTCGACAGCAAGCTCCTCTTTCGCTCACATGTGAATGACCGAGTTACCAAGGGCACCGTGATGCTGAAACTATTGTATCCGATCATTAACCGTCGGTCGAAAGCGTCCACCGTTAACAAGCTGGCTGTGTACAGGCAGATTGTTGCGCCTATGTTGGAGTATGGGTCTCCAGTATGGAAGGGATGCGCTCAAACTCATCGGAAGAAGCTCCAGGTTCTGCAGAACAAGTTCCTGAAGATGATTCTCAATCTGCCACCGCGCACAAGGACAGCCGAGGTCCATCGGCTGGCAAATCTTGACCTAATAAATAACAGACTGGATTCTCTTTGCAGTCGACATCAAGCTAGGACTCTTATCTCTAGTACAACAAATTAGGAATCTGTACCCATAATTTTGTATATAAAGGGCGATACGGTCAAAATTTGGTCAATATCAACTTGACGTATTTCTTTCAATTTTGCATTTAAAAAACCTGAACACCCCTCATTTTGAAGGTGTGTGTGTAGAATGTTGCTCCTATTTTGATTTTGGAATTCACTCTTCAGTTGTCAAAATGCCGTCCAAGCAAGAAGAGCAGCGTATCAAAATTTTGCTCGCGCATCGCGAAAATCCGAGCTACTCGCACGCAAAGTTGGCAAAATCGCTAAAAGTTGCCAAATCAACCGTTACAAATGTAATTAAAGTGTTTGGGGAACGTTTGTCGACAGCCAGGAAGTCTGGATCGGGGGGAAATCGAAAACCGGAAGCCGCTGAGACGACAAAGAGAGTTGCCGGTAGTTTCAAGCGAAACCCTAACCTATCTCTCCGAGATGCCGCAAATAAGCTGGGTGTATCGTCTACAACCGTGCATCGAGCCAAAAACGAGCCGGACTATCGACTTACAAGAAGGTAGTGACTCCAAATCGCGATGATAAACAAAATACGACGGCCAAAGCGCGATCCCGGAGGCTGTACACGACGATGCTGACGAAGTTTGACTGCGTGGTAATGGACGACGAAACCTACGTCAAAGCCGACTACAAGCAGCTTCCGGGACAGGAGTTTTATACGGCAAAAGGAAGGGGAAAGGTAGCAGATATTTTCAAGCACACGAAACTGTCAAAGTTCGCAAAGAAATATCTGGTTTGGCAAGCCATCTGTACCTGTGGCTTGAAAAGCAGCATTTTCATAGCTTCCGGGACTGTCAACCAAGAAATTTACGTGAAAGAGTGTTTGAATAAACGTCTGCTGCCTTTCCTGAAGAAACACGGTTGTTCCGTACTGTTTTGGCCGGATTTGGCATCTTGCCATTACGGTAAAAAGGCCATGGAGTGGTACGCCGCCAACAACGTGCAGGTGGTTCCCAAGGACAAGAACCCTCCCAACACGCCAGAGCTCCGCCCAATTGAGAAATACTGGGCTATTGTCAAGCGGAACCTAAAGAAGACCAAAAAACTGCTAAGGACGAGCAGCAGTTCAAGGCAAACTGGCTTTCTGCGGCGAAGAAGGTGGACAAGGTGGCTGTACAAAATCTGATGGCAGGGGTCAAGCGTAAGGCCCGGCAATTCGGATTTGGAAAAGCGGAAGCCTAACTGAATATTTTTCCTGAATTTTATACTAATTGAACTTGAAAAAGAAATTTAATTTGATTTTTTAAATAAACGATTTCACCGATTTACACGCGTTTTCCCTTGACCAAATTTTGACCGTATCACCCTTTACTTTGAACGCGCTCACTTCTGAACGGAGTTGTTTCACTGTTTTTGCCATCACGGTTAGAGTTCGACTAATAGAGCTGTCAAATTTTGTCTGCTGACTCATGGGTTACTATGATTGATACTGCATGGGAAGTTTCTTCAGTGCGGGTGAAGCTAAACCCATGAAAAATCAGCTATTTGTGTCCATTTTATTAAATGCAAACGTTATTTCAGCATATTGACATTTGAATAGACTTATGTGTATAAACATTAATACTTTTCATTTGTATACCAACATTTATATTTTAACATTAATATACTTACACTTTGATTGTTATTTTTTGTATTCTCCCAATGCGCGGTGTAACGATCTATGATGAAATTTGTCAGAAGCACATAATTTCCCATCAACATGAGGGGCTCTAGTAGTGGACAGTAATTTATTGCTACACACATGAAAAATATGAATTTTACACGAGACATAATTCCTGTTTGTAAAAAGTCGGGGAATGTAAACAAAGATTTCGTTTAAAATAATGTCTTCTGAAACTGACTAATGCGCAATTCTACAAAATATGTGTTTGATTGAATTTATTTTCTCATCTCTTTCAACTCTTTCTTAGGTGCTATAGGACGCTTGCATGTGTTTGTCTCAGGGGACAGATATTTACATGACATTGTGGTAGTGTGTAGAACGAAGAGAAGTGAAGAGAAATTGATGTATTTATTGATAGTTCCGTTTAGCGCAGGACAGGAAGTGAAAATTGAAAGATACAAGTTGAAAAGGCGGCGTCCATAAATTACGTAACGGTAAAATTGTGATTTTTGGACAATTGTAAAAAAAAACTTCATAAAGAAAACACCTCCCTCTGTTAAATACGTAACGCTGGGAACTCCCATGTTCCAAAATGAAGATTTTAAAAGGTTCGATTTGCTCATTTCATCTTTATTTCATGGTAATTCAACAAATTTTTAGCAATAAAAAACAAAAACTAAAGATAGCGTATCCTTGAAAACTCGCTTTTAGATATCTCGCTAGTGTCGATGTCATCCATGGTTTTTACTGGAAACAAATCACGATTTCAACCGTTTCCGGTCACGATAGCGGAACCTTTGTCTGTCCAGATTGCTTCTTCGTTCTCAATAATCAAAATCTCCTTTTCTCGCTTCGCGATGGCTTTTTTACGTTTGCCACGACATATTATTACTTCAGGCGTTGCTTTGTGTATTCGATTATGCTCGTTTAGCATAACCTGCGATGCCAAGTACACTCCACAAGTTTTGCAAATTCTGCTTTGTAATGCCTTCTGTACGGAAGGACAATACAAATCGTACAGTAGTTCCTTATGCGCCGGGAGGGATTGAAGTAGCACTTTTGTAATGTTTATGAAATACCGAATGAATAAGGATGGGTAAGATCCGCCATCAATCACGGTTGGGCTTGGAGCTATCAATCCATCCTCAGTTTACTTGATTCGAACTGGTGCTGGCAAAAACTGGGTTGGCATAACATCAAAATAGCTACTTCGGGGTTCACTACAGCATTCGTGATTTGGGCATTTCACGATCTGCAGAAAGTATTGTGAAGAGCGAACATGTGCAGAATACCATTCTGCATCCCAATTGGACAGCGAGTCAGAATCTAGTTTCGACGATTCCGGGTCAACATATTCGGCGATGACAGGAAATCCATCGAAGGTTAGCTGATTCCAAACTTCAACTAGCGTCTCACCTGCATGCCGGAAAATTTGTTTCTCAAGTTCGGAACTGTAGTACGCATTCTATTATCGAGATGTGATCCATAGTGATCCAAACTAGACAATTCCCGAGACAGAGGTGCCATTCGCCTTTCCACTTTCCACTTATGTTTGGTAATCTAGTCCGTGCGAATAAGCGGTAGATGAATCGTGTTTTCCTGTAGATGTTCAGTTGATACAGTCAGTATCAATAATATTCCTATATAAAGAAGAGAATACCACTCACCTGAGCGAATACGCACACAACTACCGCTTCACGTTGACCCATTCCATTCGGTTTTATTTCAATGCCTGTAAACCGAGGGAATGAGTTTGTGCCGATTTGCCACCACCCAGTCATGGTCCGGCAACTTCACGCGATATTCCAAATGCCTCAGAAGGGGAGCTTGTTTGTTTGCTGCAGTTATTCCAATGGAAACTCGTGCTTTATCATCCTGGCTAATGAATGATACCTCATTAGGACCCAGCAAAGAAGACAATTCTTCCAGCATACGTATTATGGCAGTGCAAAGTTTGCCATCTGGATGCTTGGAATGCTGATCATTGGTTGCTCGAAGAAGCTTTACAGGAACTGTTGAAACGTGTTGTTTTCCTTTCTGCGTATTTAAACGGCGTGGCAGCAACCTTAAGTAGGTGGTGGATCGGCTTATCTGAAACCCCTTCATTTGTAACGCCTCGTGAAGTTCAGAGAGGGTTTTGATGCTACGGATACTTTCATGCTGGCACTCTTCTTCAGCAGCAGATCCATGCAACGAAATGTCAACGATTGTTTTCAACGATTTTCTACCAACAGTTGAATGCACTTTCAAACAGTCCTTCAGCTTGCGGTACGGCCTGCATCAAATTTTGAATGGACTTCTTTTGCTCAGCACGGAACTTCTTCTTCCTCTCTTGTCCTTTCACCTTTTTCTTTAGCTCGTCTTCTTTTTCTTTCCGCTCCTTAAGAAGCTTTTTAACTCGGCCGCTCCTTCTTCTGTCAGCAAACCGTTGTCCTCTCGCTCTCGTAGTTTTACCTGAAAATAGTGCCGTTTATGTAAACATATCGTACAATCTCCTCACACATTCGCAATAGGTCATCTTTCAATTTCTGTTGAACGGGGGCTGCCCATTCGGCCAGGCGTTTCGACGGGGATTGAAGCACTGATTGAGAACTTGTTGGTTCCTTTTCGGCTTCCTTTGAACAGTTCGATGCCACCGGTAGATCCTTTGAGGTTGTCAGTTTTCCTTTTTGACCCATGCTCTTTTTATCAAGCTCGGAAATCTTAGCAGAAACGGAAGAAGTGAATCCTGTGGGATCCTGCCGTTTCAGCTAATTTCAAAGTGAAATAGCTTCCTCCGGCGCTTGCTTTTTTTATTTGGATGGGTAAGCTTTCGTCAGGCTGCTGAACACCTGCTGGAACTACTGGTTCTTATCCATTGTCGCACTCAAACTTCAATCACTGTCCGCGATGCTTATCGCATTTTCAAATTATGAACCGCATGTAAACAAACAGTCGCAACCACCGTGCTTCACATGCACTGAGGTAAATCTGCACATGTTTACTGGTTGATTTTCTAGTAGTTTAATTAATACATGGTGTGTTTGTGAAATAACACACTGAAAATATTTATAAAGGATAGATTGCGCCAAGATTGAACGCATAATTAGAATGTATGCGAGGAGCGCATGGAATTTTTTTTTCATGCCAAAAATGAATTTCTCGAAAACAAAGGCATACAGACCTATGATTTTCATTTGTTAAGTAACACTATGCTAGACCTCCCTCCCCGCTATGAGACATTTCATAACGCTAGAGAGTACTCCCTCCCCCCCTACAAGCGTTATGTAATTGATGGACGCCACCAAACGAGCGGAGGGCATTTGAACGGTAGAATGCGATCGAGCACCCATTCTTTTACCAAGCTAGCTTTACCTATCTCCATCCTGCACAGTTCTTCCGCTTGACTAATGATGCAGTTTGCCTTAGTAGTTCCTCACGACTACTTTTCCAAAAGGGTCTGTGTAAAAATGGTATTGATGGTTAAAGGAAAACACCAAAACAGTGTGTTTGATTGGTATGATGTCTTTGGCAAAGTTGTAGTTATATTTTTTCTATTTTATACAAAAATTGTTTATAATAAAAAAAAAAAAATTTTTTTTTTTTTTTTTTATTTTGGTGGTTTTTTCCTTCTAAAAAAATATATATTTTATTAAAAAAAGAAAAGATAAAAAAAATATCTATTATCTCACCTATTTATTTTTTTATAACAATTTTTCTTTCTTTCTTTTGGGTGAGACTTAAAAAAACAGTTTTTTCTGCTGTAACTTTTTTATTTCAATTTGAATTTGAAAACTTTGTAGAAATGAATTTTAAGGCATAAAATAACGCACACGAATAAACAAGATAGTTACTAGTTATTGTATAAAAAAAAGTTGTAGAGGATGAAGTGAAAAAAAATACGTTTTTGCAAGATATCTTACTCCTTTATTTTCAAATATTTGCAAATGTAGAATACGTGAACTGAAAGTGCAAACTTTCATCTACAAGATTTATGCAAAATCGTTTGTCCCCTTTTGGCCTCTTCAGGAGAAAAACTCGTTTAAAAATTGGTAGTTTTTATTTTTTCTGCATAAATCTCGATCAGCAGCATAAACAATTATCATCAAAGAGCGTAACAACGCGAGTTTTTTTTATGAAAATGTTTTTATTTCTTTATTAACCCATCTCCGTTTATGTATTAACACTTATATCACAGACAAACAGACAAAACACATTGAACATTTTGCACAACAAATCATCGTTACTAACACACCTGCCCCATCTGTTGAGCACATTGTGATGGATGGATGGTTAACGTCAAACGTAAGAAAATCGACTATGCGCACTACCTGTGGCGATACTACAAAGTAAGAAACATTTTTATTGACCGTTTAATGCGTAATCGATGAAGAAACTGCAAGTCTTAAGTTAACGATAAGCTGTCAAGTGGTATATTTAAAAATTAGTACCAATGTCCGATTTGAACCAATTTAAACCAACAGTAAGGATGCTATTGGGGCCACTCACAAAGTGTGATAGTGGTATTTCATTAGGAAAATAAGGTAATTCATCTCAACGCTTGAGAGCCAACTTGGACCAATCTTCACCAACAGTACGGATACCGCTGGAGTCCCTTACAAAATGGGACAGTGATTGATTTGTTCCAAGATGGGGTGGCCCGACGAGCATGGCGAACGAATAATTTGGAACACAATGAATTATGTACCTCACCACTGACCCATCTTACCCGGCGAACCACTACTTCTCATGCTCACTCCATCACTCGCGCAACAATAGGCAACCGAAAAAATAGACAAAACGCTACGCCCGATAACAAAATATTGCGGAACAAAGTATTGACACAACCGATTCAACCGATGGTCGACGCAAACCTATTAAAAAATTTTTTTATTAATATAGATACAATGGGTAACAATTACCTGTCTTGTTCCACGTGCTTGAGAGCACTTACTAGCTCATGAATCGTCTGTACCCAACTCCGCAGGTGTCCGTCCAGTTTCTGGTACATTAATTAATTTTTATGCCTAACTGAAGTTTTATTACTTAAAAAGTTTTGAGAAACAGAGAGATATTAGATGTTGTCTTCAAAATTTGGTAGAAATAAATAATTTGTTGCCTGAAAAGAAACAAAATTAATCCTAGAATCCCCCGGATGTTTGAAGAGCTCAGCCATTTCTATGAAAAGATACTAAGAGTTATTGTTGCGGGCTGTCGATGGTTGATTATAACTATGTATTGGACACTATTGGCTGAAATGAGCATTGAATGAAAATAGTGAGAACTTTTTATTGAATAAATCACTTAAGCTGAAGCCCATTCGAGCTACAGTCAGTCTAAAAATTGAGCGTACATGTGTGATTCATCAAGAAATCTCAAAGTTTTTCAGGGTTAGTGAATAAAAGCAAACAACTTGTACAAATGGTAGAAACAATCTTTTTCTCTTGTACTTAATGCTTGCAAGAAACAAAAATAACAACAAATGCATTTGTAATTGGCTAAACAAAATAAAAATCGCTCATTCGGCTGTTACAAAATTGAGCGTACAGTACATGATTATCATAAAAAATGAGTTTAAACAATGTCGGAAATCGTTGAAATTTGTTTTTTAGTACTTCGTATGACCACCTTTGGTACCCAGGACAGCCTTCAAGCGTCGCGGCATTGATTCCACCATCTTCCTGGTCACCGTTGATGGAATACTATGCCATATCTCCGGAATCGCCAGTTTGAGCTCCGTTTTGTTTCTTGCTCTTGATTTATTGGTGTTATTCAATCGGTGCTTAACCTCCCACCACAAGTGCTCAATGGGGTTCAAAACTGGTGACTGCGGTGGGGTTCTCAGTTGCTTAGGAACATTGTAAAGCAACCAATCTCGTACAACATGCGACGTGTGTTTTGGATCATTGTCCTGCTGAAAGTAATAATCACGCGGTAGTTCCAATTTTTGCACGGAAGGTTGCAGAACACACTTCAGTATGTTCAAATAGAGGCCTCTTCCGAGCAACCCTTCCCATCAGATTGTGTATGTGAGCTACACGCTGGATGGTTTGGACACTAACGGATCTTCCGATATTGTCAGCGACCACGTTGGCCAATTTCGGAATACTTGTCTTAGGTTCTTTTCTTATTGTTTGCACGATTCCTCGTTCGTCAGCAGCGGTCAATCCGTTTGCGGCCTTTGCCTGTGCGGTTCTTCAAAGTTCTCTCGAATTTCCACTTGTTTACGACTTTCTGCACTGTGGAATGGTTCCAATGGCAGCCGCTATTTCCCGCAACGATTTTCCACGAAGGCACATACTGATCACTTGAGTGCGCGTGGCAATATCGGTTTCTTTACTGATGGTCGTCATTTCGATCCAAACACAATAAACTTCCAGACGAAAATAACTTCGATCGCTGCCAATGCAGCTGATAGCTGTTGACATTATGCACTGCTAGAAAAATTCAATACAAATTGCCAAAGATTGTGTTTATAAAACGAATTGGTTTGAAAATAGTAAATTTTGTAACATCAAAAATGCTTCATTTCTGAAATTTGATTCGATTAAAATTTTGCAGAAATCCTTTTCAATAATTAAAGTCCATGCTTTGCAAGTTGAGCAATTATAGAATTGAACTACAACAGAAATAATATTTTTGTTAAGTATCATCCCCCCAAAATAATCGAAAAGTTCTTCACGTCAAGTTTGTACGTTTAATTTTGAAACTAAGTCGGCTGTTCTATTTAATAGCCCTTTAATCTTGAAAGGATGCCGGTCTATACTGTTACTGTCACCCTCTTTTGTTAGTGAGTACATATAATGTTTGAAGGTTAGTTTTGGTTTGATCCATAAACAAACGTCGCACGCAGAGCCGGTTGAAAAGAAAAACAATACATTAAAATTAAAAAAGAAGACAACATCCGACAACTGAGCAAATGAAGGTGAACGAATCCCATCTCGGCACTTGCTCCTAGTTATATCTGTTTGTCTGTGTTAACATTTTTAAAATTTGTTTGCTTACATTTGTTTACATCATTATATGTACATTATTCTATTTATATTTATACATTTACCATGATACATTTACATTTATATATTTACATTGGCATTTTAACATTTATATATTTAAATTAGCATATTAACATATGTAAAAAAAAACACATGCATACAGCTGTATGCAAATGTATCAAGACAAATATATTAATGCAAATAAATAAATTTAAGTAAACAAATGTGAATATGTCACTGTTTGCAGTTTCATCATAACCATTTCTTGTTATCCCCTCCACTTTTCACTTCTTCCCCACGTTCCACAGCTTTTACCTTGTCCATGTTTTTCTGTCCTTAATAAAAAAGGAAAAAAAAAATTTACAAAAAAAAAAAACCCCTTTTCCTCTTTAGAAACCCCATACCTCTTTTCCCATCCCCCCTAAAATTAAACGATGTATCCATTACTCAATTCAATTTTCTTTTTTTTCTCCTTCCATTCATTTTCTTCCTCTTCCACTTTCCATCTTTTATCTCCCCTTCCTTTTTTCTTTTTCTTCCAATTTCTTTTTTCTTTTTTTTTATTTTTTTTCTTCCTTTTCTTTTCTCTTTCAGTGTGCGGCAGAAAATAATGCGAAAATTTGTTCTATTTCTTTCAAATCCCATTTTCAACTAATTCAAGCAATGATATCCACATTTTCGAGTGCAGTTATCTTTATAAAGTCCTTTTAAACAAATTTATTCAATGTGTCCTCCATTTTTATTAATAACATCCTCGAGCTGACGCCGGAAGCCAGAGCATGCCTTTCGGACGTAGTCCTCCGACATTGACTGCCATGTGCGTGTTATGGTTGACTTCAGGGTTTTCACACTAGGGTGTGATGTTTTGCAGACTCGTGCTGCAACATATGCCCAAATCGAATAATCCAACGGATTAAGATCTGGACTGCTAGGGGGCCACAAATCCTTCGGCCAAAACTTCATGTTATCGTTCAACCATTGTTGGGTTCCATTGGACGTGTGACACGGCGCTCCATCCTGCTGTAGGACAACGTTTTGGTCCTCGGAGAAGTTGGCCTTCACCCAAGGCAGCACTTTGTCCTTTAAAATACCGATATACACTTCGGTATTGATTTTAACTCCAGCATCAATGAAAACAGGCGGCATTTTCAAAACGTTGAACGCCATCAAGCCAAATCATGACACCAGCCGGATGTTTGGTTTGAAATTTGAATTTCACTCTTTCGGGACCGTTCTCCATTTTCTGCGGTGAAATGAACCGATCTGTGCGGCTGTTGGCTACAGCATCGATGCTGAAAAGCATTTCGTTGGAGAACAGGATTATCATTTTTTCCTTCTTCAACAAGGAAAGCAATCTCTTGGAACGAGTCACTAGTAGTTCCTTGACCCGGTCCGTAATCAAGTGGCGTTTCACTCTGGCTCTGGAAGATGCATGCAGGTCTTCTTTGATGATTCTCCGCATGAATTTCTCCGAAATATTGGCTTCCTTTGCAAGTTTTCTTATGGAACGCACCGGGTTGCGAGCAATTTTTTGCACGGACCGATTTGATCACGTTCGGCGTGCATGCAAAGCCCGGACGTCCGCTTCCCTGCTTCCGCTGCTAAGGACCACCCTGCAGGGATTTTTTTTATGCGGTAAACTGTTACCAAATGGCACCCTACCACCTTGGCAATCTCTTTCGGCTTCTTCTGGGCGAGCAACAAACTGGTGATCACTTCTTTCGCGAACTTTTTGACGAATTTGTAATAAAACAAATAGAATGTTTGGATGCAGCTCTTGAAAGTAAATATAAACAAATACACTTTCGACAGAAATTAGTCACTAGCTACACGAGTTAACCCAATACTCAAGTTTGAACATTTTCGCATTATTTTCTGCCACACCCTGTATTCAAAGTTTTCAAATTCAAATTGAAATAAAAAAGTTACAGCAAAAAAAGCTGTTTTTTTAAGTCCCATCCTAAAGAAAGTTAGAAAAACTGTTTTAAAACGATACGTAGATGAGAAAAAAGTTATGTTTCTTCAGCAACGTTTCATTAAATCAAAATATCTACAATTCTGTAGAAGCAAAAAATCCTCTAAATCATAAGAATAAAAAGTTATTTTTTTTTGTTCTGAACATAAAAGGACTACCCTAGTCACCAACCAAACCAAAATATAGATCATATTTTTTTAATTAAATCTTTTTAAGACATCATGTGTCTAAAGTTAATGGTTTTCGAGTCATCGATTTTTGTCGCAAAATTTGTCCATTCGTACAATAGTGCAGTGTTTACATACTACACAGTTTGAAAGAAACCTGTAATTTTGTCCGTTATCTAATGCACAACTACCCGGATAATTCATGTAAATATCAGCCAGATATCACCTAGATCAGGTCATCCGACTGCGTCAAGAGTAAGAATTTGTGATCTGCTGTACCATGGGTCCGAAGTCAACCGTAGGATAAATTAACGCCTCTATAAACTTAAATTAAAAGTCCAGTGATATAGTTTTGGATCTTTAGTAAAAGAAGGTTCCAAAAGTGACTTCTTTTTCAATCAGTTTGTTTATTTATAAGGCTCAGACGTGAGTAACACTTTGCGGAGCACCAATTACTCGTGGCTGAATCGAGGTTAATAAATCACAGTATCGTTTGGAACGGACTGGGCAGGAAATTTATTTAAATTAGTAATTGCTGCTAATGGCTGCGGCCGCCTCCAAGTCTTCGGTTCCTATAGTCCCTTTCAGAGGCTAGGCGCAAATGGTTGACCGATAGCTTGCTAGGCAGGTACAAGTAGCGATGCAAAACGTGACTTAGAGTGTTATGAATACATCAAAGAATGCCTGAAAAAAAAGTGTTTCGCCGTTCACTAGGTCCCACGTCAAATTTTGGAGAGATTTGGTGAGTTGCTGCTTCAGTATCATGATCAGTATCAGTATCAGTATCAGTATCAATGTTCGAATTTCCAGTCGAGGATTTACAATCGCAGAACCTATATTGCATCTTAAAATACAATGAAAATGATAGCAGGGCTTTATCATTTTTACATAGATTCAGATGAGCCAAGTTAAAAGGAGAACACGAAATTGTTGCAACACTTACATTATTTTCCCACTGGCAGAAATTAACAAAATTTTGCACAGTTCCTCTTTGAAGTGTTTTGTTCACTTCCTGTGAATTGCGAAGTTGTTGTGGTTTGTTGCGGCCAAAAGTGAGTCAAGTGGTACGCGTTTTGTACGTTCACGTGGCACATTTGGAGCTGTGCTTTGCATCGTGCTTTGGGAAAAATACTGCAAATCTGTAATTCAACCGTCTCAAGCGTACTAAAAAGGTTCAACGGCCGGTTGACTTTGGATCACAAGCGCGGAGAAGGAAGGAGACCGGGATCGAAAAATAGGAAGACGCAGAGAAAGGTCAGAGGTAATTTTACCCGAAATCCCATCATTTCAACACGTGAAGGTCGACGTTCCGTAAAGCTACGTCCAGAGGGTCAAGGCAAGAGCTAGATTGCATGCAAACAAGGTTCAAAACTTCCCAAACCGCGATGAACGGCAGCAAACTGTTGCCAAGATCCGTGCTAGGAAGCTTTACACGGAGATGTTGACTAAGGAGTGTATCGAATATAAGCTATCCACATACATTTGCGTTGTACGCATGTATTTGTGATGTTTTTTTATGCTCTGAATACTGCATGCTGTGCATTTGACTGTCAGCTTTCTTTTGTTTACTTATTTGTGCGGTTCAAATTCTGCGTTTTCAAAATGTCGCGTATTGAAAAGGAAGTGAAAATTAAGGTTCTGGACACATGGCTAAGTGAGAAGGGTATTACTATGCGAAAATTGGCGAAGCGGTTTGGAATTCATCATGCGAGTGTTAAAACCATCATTAATAAGTTTGGGGAACACTATTCTTTGGATGAGCTACCAGGAAGAGGCAAAAAGCCCGGTTTTTCCAACCCGAAACTGGAGCAGAAAGTGGTATCTCTAATCATGAAGAACAAATCAATGTCAATACGTGATTTGGCCAAAAAAGCAGGAACGAGTGTCGAAATGATCCAGCGTATCAAGAGGCGAAACCACCTGAAGACCTACAAGAAGCAGAAAATCTCGAAACAAAGTGCAGAACAGAAGAAGCGAGCAGCAACAAGGGCCCGGAAATAGTATTCGCGTCTTTTGCAGCGTCCGGATGCATGTGTTTTGATGGACGATGAGACCTATGTAAAGGAGGACTCAAAAACCCTTCCAGATCCACAATACTTTACTGCCGTCGTTGGGGAGGATGTGAGCGATGCGGACAGGTCGATTCAAGTGGAGAAATTCGGTCGAAAGGTACTGGTTCGGTTGGAGGATTGCATGCTCGCTTCGAGGAAGGTTGGAGAAACCGCGAGCCATCTTTTGATACCATTCAAAAAGCGTAGATAGCATCCAAAGATTCCTCATTGACAAGAAATTGCATGCTTGTAGAATTCTTGTCTGTATTCTGTTCTTCGCTGAATATAGCTGTAACTTGTTTCTCTAGCATAATGATTGATGAAAATGCTCGTTTTTTCAAAGTTAATTTTATGCTGGCAGTTGAGTTGCATTTTCATCCCAGTGGTAATCGAACCTTCTCATTTCAAAATAGTATCACATTTTGTACACTCTAGCCAAACTATAGATTTGATATTCTACATAAGAAGTATTTTCAAACTGACGAATTAGCAAATATCCTCTCTGATTTCTGTTTCAAAACTATATTCTAACGAAAGAAAAAAAATGCATATGACAACCCAATGAGGTTGCATTAAATTATGACGGTAGATCTACGTAGCAATGTGTAATGAACCATTCTGTTTGGCTTCCATTCATATCTTCTTTACTACAATATTGTGCGATAAATCTATTAGCCAGCAATATTGTGCATCATAATGGCAAAAGTTGTTAGTGATATATTTGTGCTAATGCTTGCTTTTGCTTCATGCTGCTAGCAAATGCATTTTCCATACACATTAGCGATGATAATGGTTCATTTAGAATTGGAACAAACTTTTGCTCATATTGTGGCGCTCCTGGTGGACGGATTTGGAAGTTCTTGGCGCCCACGTGTCGGGAATTTTGTCAGCTTCACGTATGTATTTTTGACATTCCGCAAATCGACTGTACTTTGTAAACAATCAACATGGAAGCCGAAAGAAGGGGAAAAAATTGTGCACAGTTATTTGGAAAATCCATTGTGGTCTGCATCTAGGCTAGCTAAACAGCTGAAATTGCCCAGAAATACCATATGGCGCGTTATCAAACGGTATAAGGAAACATTGACGATGATTCGGAAGCCTCAAGCCAATCGTCGGAGTGGAACTGTCGACCGGAAACTGGGTGGTAAGATTTTGAAGACGATTAAGAGGAATCCCAATCTGTCGGACCGTGATTTGGCCAGAAAATTCGGTGCTGCCCATAGTACCGTGAGGAGAACTCGACACCGGGAAGAAATCAAGTCGTATCGAGCTAGCAAACAGCCAAATCCGTCCATAAAACAGAATAGTGTGGCCAAAATCCGTGCTCGGAAGCTATACGACCAGGTGCTGACCAAGTTCGACGGGTGTCTTCTGATGGACGATGAAACCTATGTCAAGGCTGACTTCGGGCAAATTCCAGGTCAAAAATTTTACTTGGCAACGGCTCGGGGGGATGTTCCAGCCAAATTTAAATTTGTTTTTGCCGACAAATTTGCACGAAAATTCATGATTTGGCAGGGCATTTGCAGCTGTGGCAAAAAACGAAAGTTTTCGTTACAAATAAGACAATGACGTCGGAACTATACCAAAAAGAGTGTCTCCAAAAACGAATTTTGCCGTTCATTCGATCCCACGACCATCCCGTAATGTTTAGGCCAGATTTGGCAAGCTGTCATTCCAGCAAATTCGTTCAAGAATGGTATGCAGAGAAAGGGGTCCAGGTTGTTCCGAAAAACATTAACCCACCCAACTGCCCCCAGTTCCGCCCTATTGAGAAATACTGGACAATCATGAAGAGGAGACTCAAGGCAAAGGGAAAGGTTGTCAAAGACATCAATCAGATGAAGACCTGGTGGAATAAGATAGCTAAAACGA
The DNA here is from genome assembly GCA_024533555.2 of Aedes koreicus. Classification (NCBI taxonomy): domain Eukaryota; kingdom Metazoa; phylum Arthropoda; class Insecta; order Diptera; family Culicidae; genus Aedes; species Aedes koreicus. The sequence continues at coordinate 75,397 of JAHHFK020002532.1, read as the reverse complement.
TGGACGAAGAAGGTGTGCGCTGCATAATGAGCCGTGTTACAGGAAAAATTCGAGAATTCCTTCGAAACCGTGACGAATAATTTAATCCGTATTTTTTCTTAAAAGTATGAAGAAAACGCTACATTTGTATAAAAAAAGATCTTGAATTCAATAATAAATAACTGAAATACAGGCAATTGTTTTTGTTCCAATTCTATCTGAAGCAAGCTTTAGTTACAGTGCAACCACTTTAAATCACGTTCCCCCGCAGAACGAACCAAACGCAGTTGCGAAAGCGCAACTTATGGAAATCATACAATTTTGGAAGGTAAAATTACATCGATAGTTACATTTTCACAAAGTTTGAAGTTAACTTTGGTCCTAAATAGAGGCAAAGTGTTTACCGAGCCATTCTTGAAAGCAATCATTAAATGATTTGCAACGAATAACAAACTCGAGAACCCTTCATAATGATAATTGGGAAAATATGCACCACGATTTAGGAATAAGCTTGAATCGCTTGGACTGACGCAACTTCTTAGTTTTTGGATGGAAGGTGCAGCGTACTATCGTGTGCATTCACCTAAAGCCTGTTCACGTTAAATTTCGGACACTTTTCTTTCAGTATAGATTTTGAATTATTTCACGGATCGCTGAAACGCTTCACTTATATGACAGCTGAAATTTCCACTTCATTTCGTGGTACAACATGTTTACATTCTTGTTACATTCAGTAAAATGGCGTCGAATCAAGTGGATGTGCGCAAACGCATTTTGTACGAACGGCAGCAAAAGCCGAATTTATCGGTACGCGATCTTGCCAAGAAACTAAAACTACCCGTGTTTTGTGTTTGCAAATCATTTGACCAGCGCTTGACTGTGGATCGGAAGGTTGAAAGTGGAACAAATCGAAAAGTATGCTCCAGACAAATGGACAAGAGATGGTAGCAATTATTGAGAAACATCCCAATCTTTGTGTACGAAATGTGGCGCGCAAAGTTGGGGAGTCAAAATCATATGTCCAAAAATTTAAGCAGAGGCAAAGACTTAAGGCGTACAAGGTGAAAAAGGTGCCCAACCGTGATGACAAGCAAAAAGTCGTGCTAAGGAGTTTTACACCAATTTTTTGCAAACATTTTCTTGTATCATAATGGACGACGAAACATACGTACTCGAAGACTTTAAACAGCTTCCGGGTCTGGTTTTTTACACCGCAATGTAAAGGAATGTCGTTGCCGAGGATTTACGGACAAAGAAGGTGTCCAAATTCCCGAAGAAGTATTTGATTTGACAGGCCATGCGTAGTTGTGGTAAAAGATTATGCGCCCGATGGTATACTACCTTCATATGCGCTCCGATCTTTCAATTTTCATAACCTGCCGTTACTCTATACGGAACTATCAATGCTTTCTCTTCAATTCTCTTAGTTGAAATAGGCCGACGTAAAATAAAGATTAAAAAAAAAAAATTCTCTTAGTTCTAGCAATAAATCAATGTCCACACGGCCAGCCATGTCAACTCAATTTTGAGTCGTTTTTGACTCACTTTCGTCATTAGTGGAGTCAGTCAAATTTGAGTAAATGTAACCAGTATTGTCAAGTCGACAAATCAAAAACATCGACTCAAATCAGATGGATGTTTTTGATCTGTCGGCTTGTCAATCCCAGTTACATTTACTCAAATTCGAGTGACTCCACTTTTTGCCGATAGTGAGTCAAAAACGACTCAAAACTGAGTTAAAATGGCTGGCCGTGCCCCACATAAGGCACGCCACAACAAAAAAACAAACCCCCTAACAACCGCCAAAAAACCCCAACAGAAAAAAAAAAAAAAAAAACAACCCACACCCACCACCGACAAATACCCCCGCCCACCACGAAGCAAAGCCTCTCCCGAACCCAACAAAAACAACAACTGCAATTTTTCCCACCCCATTCTCTACCCCAAAAAAGATGAGGAAATTGAACACACGCGTAAAATTTCCCGAAAATCGATATTTATTTCTGATATGGGAACGTCCATTAATTACGTCACGCAAAAATTGACTTTTTGTAACCACCCCCCCCCCCCCATGTCACGTTTTTTGTATGGACCTTCAAATTTTTTTGTATGGATCGTCACGTTTTCTTGAACCCCCCCCCCCCCCCTACTGCGTGACATAATTAATGGACCTTCCCTATATGGGAAAAGTCCGAATATCGTCTCTAAAGGCGGAGTTTTGAATTCGAACTACCCACTTGTGATCCTTAACACTATACAGAGATCCATTTTTGCCACTTTTTTTTTTGGGAAGGTCCATTAATTATGTCACGCAGTAAGTGGGTGGGGGGGGGGGGGGGGGGTTGGTTGTTAAAACGTGACAATCCATACAAAAAATTTTGAAGGTCCATACAAGACAAGTCACAAGGGAGGGGGGCTTTATAAAAAGTCACTTTTTGCGTGACATAATTAATGGACGTTCCCGTTCCGATCAATGGTCAAACGTTCGAGGTACCGATTTAAAACACGAGACATCGTAGAATGTACCATTCCCAGCTTCCTGCTGATGGCACGACGAGAAAGATCCGGATTTTCGAGGTACGTGCGCAAAATTTCTTCGCGCCGCTGCTGTTCTTCTGACTCTATCTTCGCAACGATTGCACATCTGCTAGTGAAACTCACACAGCGTAAACAAATACACATTGAACTAATTCCACCCTAAATTTCAATAGAAAATACCCAACGGGTAAAAAGTTACAGCCATTTAAAAGTTGTGCAAATTGATTCCGTACAACCTTTACACACAAAGTTCCTCTCAAGATTCGTCTGAATATATGGTCAGGTCAGTCACCGATCAGAAAACTGTTCACGATGATCTCCCGATATCGATCTATTGCGCGTAATTAACAAAAAAAAACAACTGACAGAAGGTCAACAGCACGCACATCCGTTAGAATACACATGACGCTAAAGCTGACAATTATGCTTATAAAGAATAGGTGCATGGTCGATATTTACAAAATCATGATCAATTTTATTCGAATTTATTGAACACCGTGTACTACCCTCTACATTGCCACCTTGTAGTGAGTGTTGACAGAAGCTCGACTAAATTTATAATTGAATCAGATGCTTAAATCTCCCATTCGTGCGATAAATTTTCTATCGCGTGTTAACATTAACGAAACACGTTCACAAGATCTTTTTGCTTCGCCTTCATGATATACCTATCCTCGCGTCTGGAACGTTGTAAGATGAATAAATCTTATCGCCGCAACCGTTTTCACTAGTCATGCACTTTTTTTTTACGACAGAAGAAATACAAATAATTTGATCTACTAGTCACATGTTTCAACTTATATGGCAAATATTCGATGCATAAGCTCTTAATGGCTCATACAGATACCCACAGTCAAAAAATAAAAATCAGTTGTAATTTTTCATTTAATATGGTTTTATTTGGCACACTCTATCACAGCTCTCAATGAATGGAAAAAGCAGACATGTTTGAAAACGTTTCTGGTTTGAAAACATAAGTTGTTTTCATCTACAACGCAAGATTCAGATAGAATCATCTCCAAGTTTTTAGGGTTGAAAGAGCATGCTAAACATAAGCGTTTTATATCTTCCTCGAGTTTATCTTAACCGCATCTGTTCCTTAAAACACCACCGCACACTTTAAATAGCTTACTCAAACAATCACACACACAAACACACTTTTTAGACTTTTTAGATTAGGACAAAAAATATCACATTTCACATTAACACCGTTGTTCGAACACATGCTCGCAATTAACCCATTGCTCGACTGGAACGGTTCAGCTGCTTTGACACCTGCCATGCGGTTTCGTTCAGCCTATAGTTAAGCTTCCATGTACAGCATCTGGCTTGCAGCAATCGCGGCGAGAAACGAGAACAAACTCGCCGAATAAACGGTGACTGCGGTGGTTTCGAGCGCGTCAATCACACTGCCAATAGCGAGTGCTATCAGAAGCTGAAAATGAAAAGTCAAATATGAAAGGGAAATTCTGAGGTAAAGCGTATAGATATTGACAGTTTACCTGCGCTAGGAAAAGCATGCTGCTAAGCGTGGAAACGTCAGCGCCAAATCCTCGTCGACGTTCGCTCTCCACGTACTTTCCATCCTTCATGGCAAACTGTGGAGCAGATTGCATCGAAACACAAAATTAATCAGTTTTGCCATGTGAATAACGCACTGGGTGGGCTCCTCCCAGAGGAGCACATACCGAATTCTTCGCATGGTATCGAGAGATCAAAAGGAACGGGACACAGTAGATTGAAGCGTACATGATGCCCACGGTTGGACTGCAAACTAGGACCATCCATTTCGTACTGATGATTCCCATCAGAAGCATTCCGACGCTAAACACCAACAGGCCTCCCATTAAAACCATTCGAGCACTGTGAAGTTAACAAAAAAAAAAAATTAATCAGATGTCGATTTCTGAGTGAGAAAAAAAAATCAACCTAAAATAATCGATGATGCGTTCGATGACCAACGAGTAGAGAGCGGCACAAATGGCAAACAGAGCCATTCCCCAGCAACCGAAACGGACTCCTTCCTCGTACAGTGCCAAGTCCGGGGAGCCATCGGGGGCCTGCAAGGAAACGAAAATGGTGACTTTATTTTCAATCATGATCTACGGTCGTAATTCGGCCATTGTTCTCCTCAACAATCAGAACTTTGCTTTTGTTACGCTGACTGCTGATTAATGTGGATCTTCCAGGAATTTCAGAAAATCTACGGCATATTGTTTGTTGGAAGTCATATGATTCTAATGTTTGTGATTTTTATGGTTTTTAGTGACTTATTGACACAACAATGTTTGAGTTCTACCAATGATTTAAACTTCTTTTTTTTCTTTTACGCTTATTAATTTCAAGCAAATTATGTTGGTAACTTTTTTTTTGCATCGGGAACGTCCATTAATTATGTCACGCAAAAGCTGACTTTTTATAGCCCCCCTGTCACGTTTTTTGTATGCACCTTCAAAATTTTTTGTATGGATTGTCACGTTTTCCCAACTCCCGCTCCCCCCTCACATAATTAATGACCTTCCCCTCTGGGATTTTTCACTCCCCTATTGTGTTGAAGTTTTGAACCCAAAAAGTTTTTCCACTTTCGAGTGTTGTCTACTCCGCCCGAATTTTTTAAAATTAAAAAAAAATACCAAAAAAAAAAGGGAAATTAAACCCCCGGGGCCCCGAGGACTCCCCCACACAATATGGTGAAAACCCAAAAACAAAACTTCCCTAACCCTCACCACCAACATCAGATGACCAGCGGATGTCTACACTGGGCCGTTTCAGGAAGTTGTTTGGACAAGTAGCAGTACTAATTCAGCCAGCCTACACAGATAAAAAGAAACATTGGATTTTCTGTGTTATCTAATGCACATAAAGGGAATGCTAGATTAGTTAGAAAATAATGGGATTTTTCATGTAAAGTTAAGCCAGATAACGCCTGAATCTAGCCTGTTGTATGAAAGATTGCGAACATTGTTGTATGGCGCATGAAAGATTGCAAACAATTTCGTTGATTACCCCTGCTTTGGCTTAGAATTAAACGAGGGGAAATTTTACGCGCTTGATAAAATTCATTATTTTTTTCTGTGTAATTCTTGGTCAGGCGTGATAGATGAAACCACATTGTGAACAGCTTACCTTTGATGTTCATTGTTTACAACCCTTCAGTAGGGTTGGTAGCGGGTCACATTTAAGTGACTTGGTCATTATTTTCAAGGCAGTCACTAAAAAGTCACTATTTTCAGCGAAAAGTCACTAATTTATATGTACTTAAAATTCATGAAATTTCGCCAGTAGGATATTTCTCAACGTTTTGTGACCATCTGATGATTTTTCCACGGACCTGTCTTTCCGAAACAGGTTCCCGTGGGGCCTCGAGTGGCCATGAACATATTTAGAAGGAAACCCTGGCAATATGGGTATCAACATTCATGAAATTTCGCCAGTAGGATATTTCTCAATGTTTAGTGGCTATCTGATAATTTTTTCCTCGGACCTGTCCTTCCCAAACAGGTTCTCGTGCGGCCTCGAGTGGCCATGAACACATTCAGTAGAAAACTCTGGCAATATGGGTATCAAAATTCATGAAATTCCTGCAGTAGGATACTTCTCAACATTTTGTGGGCATTTGATGATTTGTACTTGGACCTGTCGTTCCGGAACAGGTTCCCGTGGGGCCTCGAATGACCATGAACATTTTCAGAAGGAAACCCTGGCAATGTGGGTATCAAAATTCATGAAATATCTTCAGAAGGATATTTATTATTATTATTATTTTATTATTTATTTATTTATGTTTCGTAACTTAAGACATATGTCTTTTCATTGTTACATTGATTTTTTTGAAGAAGCGCCACACATAAACAATAAAAGATAATAAACTAATTGAGTAAAAAAAAATGAGTAAACAAATAAATTTTATGGACCGATTGCTTTGCATTGTTTGCAATTTACTGTGTAGATAACCAGGTTGCTTCATATTAAAGAGGCTTTGCAAGAATAAACAACAACGCAACTTGCTAAAGTTTTCCAAAGGACATCCTATTAGAAGATGCTGCAGGTGAGAAACACTTGAAACCCTGTTCAGATTAAATACATAACGCACACATAAATTTAGTGCAACCTTTAATTTATTAAAAGTAAGAACAGATACACCATCAAGATCATCATAAAATCACATGCCAAAAAATAGGGAAAAATCAGACTTTTGAATAACTATATCTTTATATCTGTTCTGAGCAATGATGAAGTAATGTAAAGCAAACGTAAACAAGCATAAATTTTGCCACATTGCGATAATACACATTTATCCCATCCGAAGTTGGATTGGATGCGAATACCCAAACTTGTGGCATTATCGACAAATTCAACAAGGGCCTGTTCATAAACCACGTAGACTCATTTATGGAAATATCAGACCCTTCCCTCCCCTTCGTGGAATTTTCTCCATACATTTTTTTGAAACTTTGTATGGAGCGTAGACTTTGGTCAAACCCCCCTCCCCCCAGAAAAGTCTACGTGGTTTATGAATAGCCCCCAATATCATTGTCAAAAAGTAGCGATGGTTTTAAAGAACCTTGAAAAGAACCATTAGATATGAAAATAGCATTAGTTTTCCTAAAATTCAAGGTAAGCATATTACTGATAGACCAATCTAAGGCCCTCCTCGGATCATCATTAATTTTCTGAGAGATTTCAGCAACAGAGTTACCTGCGCAATCAAGGTATAGTTGGACATCATCAGTAAAAAGATGAATTTTGCAATTTTTTTATAATTTCAGGGAGGTCATTGATATACAAAGCAAATAAAATTGGCCCCAGAATAGAGCCCTGGGGAACACCAGATGATACAGGAAAAAATCGAGATAGCACTCCATCACTGAAAACAGCCTGTGTTCTCACGGCCACTCGAGGCCTCACAGGAACCTGTTCCAAGATGACCGTTCCGAGGACAAATTATCAGATGGCCACTAAACATTGAGAAATATCCTACTGGCGAAATTTCATTAATTTTGATACCCATATTGCCAGGGGTTTCTACTAAAAATGTTCATGGCCACTCGAAGCCCCACGGGAACCTGTTCCGGAACAACAGGTCCATGGACAAATCGTCAGATGGCCACAAAACGTTGAGAAATATTCTACTGGCGAAATTTCATGAATTTTGATACCCATATTGCCAGGGTTTCCTTCTAAATATGTTCATGGTCACTCTAGGCCCCACGGGAACCTGTTACAGTATGGCCGTTGTAGGAACAAGTCGACATATGTCCCACAATCTATATATATAAAAATGGATTTCTGTCTTTCTATCTGTCTGTCTGTCTGTCTGTCTGTCTGTCTGAACCTTATAGACTCGGAGACCACTGAACCGATCGGCGTGAAATTTTGCAGGGAGGAGTTTTTGGGGCCGGGGAAGGTTCTTAAGGTAGTTAGAGACCCCTCCCTTCTCTGAAAGGGGGGGCTCCCATACAAATGAAATACATGTTTCTGCATAACTCAAGAAATAATCTAGCAAAGGATACCAAATTTGGCATGTGAGAGTTTTCAGAAGCAGGAAATGTTACTATGGTAATTTGAGACCCCTCCCCTCTCTAGAAAGGGAGGCTCCCATACAAATGAAACAGAAGTTTCTGCAAAACTCAAGAACTAATCAAGTAAATGGAACCAAATTTTACATGTAGAGCTTTCTGGAAGCAAAAAATGTTTCTATGGTGGTTCGAAAACCCTCCCCTCTCTAGAAAGGGGGGCTCTCATACAAATGAAACTGAAATTTCTGCATAACTCGAGAACTAATTAAGCAAATGGAACCAAATTTGGCATGTGGGGATTTGGGAGCCAATAAATGTTTCTAGGGTAGGAGATTCCTTCTTTTTCTGTTAGGGGGGGGGGGGGGGGGTCTCCCATACACATGAAATACAAGTTTCTGCATAACTTGAGTACTAATCAAGTAAATGGAATCAAATTTGGCAAGTAGAGGTTTTAGAAAGGCAAGAAATGTTTCTTTGGTGGTTTGAGACCCCTCCTCTTTCTGAAAAGGGGCCTCCCATACTAATGAAACACAAATTTCTGCATAACTCGAGAACTAATCAAGCATATGGAATCAAGTTTGGCAGGTGGAAGTTTTTGAAAGAGAGAAATATTTCTATGGTGGTTTGAGACCACTTCGCCTTTTGGAAGGGGAGACTCCCATACAAATGAAACACAATTTTTAGCATAACTCGAGAGCCAATGAAGCAAATGAAACCAAATTTGGCATGTTGAGGTTTTTGGAGGCAATAAATGTTTCTATGGCAGTTCAAGACCCCTCCCCCTGTTGAAGAGGGGGGTGGGGGTGGGGGGCTGCCATATAAATTAAACCCAAATCAAGCAAATCGTACCAAATTTGGCATGTGGGAGTTTTTGAAAGTATGAATGTTTCTATTGTGGTTCGAGACCCATCAGGGGGGGGGGGGGGTGAGGGGGCTTTTATACAATTGAAACACAAATTTCTGCATAACTCGAGAACTAATCAAGCAAATGGAACCAAATTTGGCGTGTATGGGGTTTTGAAGGCAATGATTGTATGATGGTTGGCGAAACTTCCTCCCTCTGGAAGTGAGGGCTTCTACACAAATGAAACACAAATTTCTACCAAACATGAGATTTAGCCACGTTACTAAAACACAAAATGTGTATTTCTCGGGTAAGAAGCATTTTCTGATAGAAGTTTGCACCCCTGCTTAGTCAAGAAAAAAAACTCATTCCGAAAAACAACCACAAACGTGCCAGATCTATTAATAAAAAAAATATTTTGTTGCAAGCGTAGCAGCGCTCGCGCCGGGTTCAGCAAGTGGAATATAAATAGTTTCTAGGAATTGTTCCAAAGATTTTGCCATCCATTCCCGGAAATTCAATTCCAAATTGTGTCTCCGTACCGAACTACCGGAGCCAGATGCGTTCAAATGGTCATTGCTGATAATGTCTCTAAAGTGGATGAGTTTTTGAATTTAACTGTGCCAAAAGAATTAAAATCGGTCAATAATAGCCAGAGTTATAATCATTTGAATTTCTTGGGTACCCGGGTACCCTGTCGATCACTAAAATGTGTTTTTTTTGTCGAACACATAAGAGTTAATTTGATGAGTGTTCCTCCATGATTTATCAATTTATGTTTATTTAGCACATTGCCATTGAAAATACGGCGTTTATATCTCTTCTTGAGATTTTATGTGATGAATTATAGAAAGGGGTAAACAAATACGGAAAAAACTTTCATCCACCCCCAAACGGATACTACGATTTAAGTGTGTTTAACAGAATTTTAGTGTGTATTCTGAAACTTTCTCGAATGTAAACATTGTGTATAGCTGTCATTTAGTGCTCTTGAAGTTTTCGTGCTCAAAATTTCAGTTTCGTGTTCAAAATTCTAAGTTATTTGTTGCAAAATGCCCAATAAAGCACAAATTTCGATCAGCATCCGAAATTTGATTATTGAACTTTACAAAACTGGCAAAACTTACCGAGATATTGCCGATATTGTCCAGCTTCACAAAGATACGGTCGCTAGGATTGTCGCTTGGATTTTCAGTGCATATTATAATATCCCTTCACTGTATATAAATCTTACATGATATTGTTTATTCATTACCACTACCATTCATCTTTATCATTAGCATTACCATATTTATCATTACTTGTGTTTTCGTGATTTATATATTAACATAAACATAATTTTATAGTTTTTACCTAATAGGTTTTATATACTTTTCAATAATTAATATTACTTATATGTCTAGTTATCATTTGGATCCTGTTTTCTCCCCTTATGTTTAAAAAGTAAGGCTTGTTCGCGACAAAATCTGGACACCCCTTAATACGTATATCTCTGAAAAAAGTGCGAAATATTTCGCAGACTGATGAGCGTCTGTCTGTTCATTGTTTAAACTCAATTTTTGGTGATACTACAAGCTTTTAGATCGAAGGTGGGTTCGAAAGAAGAGCAAGTGCGAAAAGCAATTGTGTGCGGTCGCAATGAAAATCCGGATCTGTCAGTAAGAAAACTTGCAAAATAGCTTGGTTTTCCTGCAAGCACTGTCAATAACGTGCTTACTTCTTTCGATACAAGTTTGACAAAATCCAAGAAGGCTGGGAGCGGAACAAAAACGGATCTCAGGAACCACCAGAAGGACGCATAGGCGAAGCAAATATTGCAGAAGAGACCAGATCTTTCGGTACGTACTGTGGCTAGAAAAATAAAAATATCCCCAACTCTCATGCATCTTCCAAGCACCAGCAAGGATGAAGTCGTTCTAGGTGAAAACTGTACCGAACCGTTATGATAAACAGAATGTGATGGCTAAAACCCGGGCTCGCAAGTTGTCTCGCGAATATTTGACGAAGTTTTCCTGCGTGATAATGGACGATGAAACTTATGTGCATGAAACTTATTAAGCAGTTTCCCGGAATGTCTTATTATACTGCCATGCAACAGAACGGCGTAGAGGAGCATTTCAGGACGAAGGAAAAAGGCAAAGTTTCCCTACAAATATTTGGCAGACAATATGCAGCTGTGGTCGAGCAAGCCAAAGCTTCATCACTACCGGAACGGTAAACAAGAAAATATACAGTGAAGAATGCCTAAAGAAACAATTGTAACCATTCCTACGCAGCCATGACGCTCCCTCGCTATTCTGGCCTGATTTGGCATCTTGTCACTACACCAAAGATGTTTTGGAATGGTATAAAGCGACTGGAGTCCATGTTGTACCGAAAGAGGCGAATCCACCTAACTGCCCGGAGTTGCGACCTATTGAGCGATATTGGGTTCTCGTAAAGAGAGAACTCTCTCAATGTAAACAATAAGCTACAACTATAGAAAACTTTCGAACATTATGGACAAAAGCAGCTAAATCGGTTGCAGAGAAGTCGGCACAGACCCTAATGACTGGAGTAAACTCAAAAGTTCGTAGTTTCTTCATGCAGCTTTATTAAGTAACTGTAATTAGTTTTAAGATGACTAATAATGCACAATTAAATGAATAAGAAATGCATCTTGGATTGAACTAACAGCCAATTTGTTATATTCCAAATTTAATCTGTCCAGATTTAGTCGCGAACAAGCTTTATCTAGTGCCTTGAATACAAGAAGCTGCCACGGAATCTGTGGTAAATAGGCTTTTGCACTTATTACTGCATGTATTTTTCATTTACGGTTTGCAAATGGACATTTTACCAAATCTGAGCTGATTTGATTCATGCAGCGCTGTGTGCAAATTGGCTAGTATTTGATTTTACAGTTCAATCTTTGTCATTATTTTATCACAACTCACTATATCATTATATTTGATAATATTGTTTTATTGATTTTACTTCAAACTTGATTTAAACATTACTTATTATTTTGTATGTCCATATGCCTCTCACTCCCTTTCAATTTAAATCTTCCCTGCTTTCTCAACTCAGGAGCAATAACTTTCAGGACAGCAAAAGTAAAAGCGGATCGCTGTTATAAAGCCCAATTCAAAGTAAATTTGGACGCATTCAAGTGATCATAACTCAAGAATTAAACAACATACACGGTTGATCAAAACGTCAAATAAAAGGGTATTTATTCAGTTCAAACAAACAATATAGTTTAAACGCATTTGTTGTGCCTTTGTCACTGTTTTTTCATTTTTCCTCTAAGGATTCGCTTCGGCTTCGTAAAAAATATCGGCTTCGCGATATTTTTCGATCGGTCTGAACTCAGGGCAATTCTGAGGATTAATGTCTTTGGCGACGAAATTAACATTCTAGTACCTCCTTAGAGTAGTAGCAGCTGGCTAGATCCGGCCAAAACATAACGTTGGTCTTGTGTTGCCGAACGAAGGGTAAAATCCGCTTTTTCAGACTCTCTTTAATGTGTGAGATGTGATGAAAACCTTGGTTTTAAGGCTACAACTGCAGATTCCTTGCCAAATCATTAGTTTCCGAGCAAACTTATCAGCAAAAACAAATTTATACCTGAAAGGGACATCCCCACCTCCAGTTGCCAGGTTTTTCTCGTCCGGGGATTTGTTTATAATCCATTTTGACATATGTTTCGTCATCCATTAAAATACAGCAATCAAATTTCGTCAAAACTCGTTCGTATAGTAATCATGCTCGCTTTTTTGCCACTAAATTTTGTTTCCGGGAGCGATTCGGATGTTTACTGGCACAAAAAGACTTATATCCTTCTCTTGAAAGGATGTTACGCACGGTGGAAAAGTTGGAATCGTATTTTTTTTTGCCAACTCACGTATGGAGACACCTGGTTTGCCTTTCACGTACCTCAACACCTTTTTCCTCAGCTCTTTGTCCCTAGTGCCACTTTTATGATAGAAGCGCTGTGCTCTATCCACACTCAGAGGATTTTTGTAACGTTTGATTACAAGACGCACCGTTGACTTTGGGAATTTTAACACTTTTGCTATTTTTGAGGCAGACCACGAAGGATTTGCTAGATGTTTGTGCACAATTAATTTTGTTTTCTAAAGTTCCGTAATTTCGAGATGCGTCGATCAATCGAGAAAAAAATTTCACCAATTTCTTTGTCAATAAAACATCAACAAATGCCTGTCAAACGTTTTTTGTTCCAACCGCCAGGGACGCGGTTGTGTATAAAACCGTGCGTCCAGAGTTACTTTGAATCGAGCTTTAAAATCTGCATCAAGCGGCAAGTAGTGATCATGGCAACAGTAAACTATTATGTATAAATGTAAGTTTTGTAAAATTTCAATAGATCTAACAAACTTTTTCAGGATACCTCAAATCAAGATTTTGGTGAATTGCTGATATCGCTGAAAACGAACGATAACGTGCTTAAGCACGGAACCACAGAACTCTACACTTTAACACTTTACAACATTGCTTGCATTTCAGGATCAACCGAATGAAGATCATATATAATAGATACATAAATATATACACTATTTTATAAATATTGCATGGGCATGAGAGGGACCATCAGGACACCAGATTTAAGCACTCTGGATGGGGAGAGTGGGAATGCCAACTCCCCATTGCTAACAGTTTGTGAATAGAGGGCGGGCTCTTCTCTCCGCCCATTGGGGCATCCTCATGTTAGATAGCTCGCTCTCATGATCAATTGTTGAATCATGTTGTTGGAAGGAGATTCTTTACATCCCTGTAGAAACGTATAAGTGATGTTGCGTATCAATCAACCCAACCCGTTTTTGGCCCTTCATACAATGGCATGATTAGGATAATCAGTGGTTATCAAAGCTTGATCAAGTCTAACAGAGAGAAGAGCCCATTGCCGTCGGACATAGTTTCCGTACTACAATGGGTGGTAGAACATATCATACATCATACATACAACTGACATCACAATCCGTACGAAATGGTCTTCATAAGAAAGGTCTTAAGGGTAGAGTCGCACTTAAGAAGCCATGTTTGTCCCCAAAAAAATATCAAAAAAATATTGAAGTGGGCCCAGGACCACATTTCATTACTGGAATGAGGTGATTTGGTTAGACGAAACGAAAGTAATGCTATTTGGGTCTGATGGTATCACAAGAAAATGGCGGCAAACCGGTAAAAGTTTGAAAAAGGAACATCCAAAAACATCATGTCCCAAATGCAAGAGAATTAGTTATTCATTTTAACCTTTCTTGTGCATTGAGGTCGTTTTTGACCAATCAACATCTTGAAAAAGCTCTAACGTCAAAACGGAATAAACTAGGAATTTGAAATTTTTCGACTTTTCCTAAATTTTGAAAACGAATATATTTTGGGAAGTTACAGCTTTCAGCGACTTCTAGAAGTGACGCTACAAAAATTACACATAGTGCATTTAGGGTCAAAAATGACCCAAGACTTTGACACGCTCCCAAAACATTATTTTTGAACCGATTTTTGATATCTTTGCCTCAAATGTAAGGATTTTTTTAACGACATGCTGGCTCATTTTTTAAACTGGCCGTTTTGGGCATATAGGCCGGTTCCGGTATGCATCCGAAGAGGACAATTTTGGAACCTAATATATTCGTACCGTTCTACGGCTCAAAATTAACGATCTAGAATACTGATCTTCAAGAACATCGAGCAATAGACCAACCAGGGCATTTGACCTTATCCAGATACTCTGGAACCGGTTCCGGTTGGGCCCATAAAGGACAATTTTGGAACTTGAATAGTGATATCCAAAAACATCATACCATAGACCAACCAGGATATTTAGCCACATCCGGATACTCTGGATTCGATTCTCTGAATTTTGATCCGTCGAACGGTACACATACCTGGAGTTTCAAAATTGTCCTCTTTGGGCCCTACCGGAAACAGTTCCAGAGTATCCAGATGTGGCCAAATGCTCTGGTTGGTCTATTGCACGATGTTTTTGAAGATCAGTATTCGAAATCATGAATTTTGAGCCGTCGAATCGTACAAATATATGAGGTTCCAAAATTATCCTCTTCGGGTGCATACCGGAACCGGTTCCGGGTGTCTTTAGAAGAATCCCTGCCTTTTATTTGAGATCAAAATATCAAAAATCGATTCAGAAATAAATTTTTGGGAGCAATTTTGATCATTTTTGACCATGAATGCACTATTTGTAACTTTTTCCTAATGCATTAGGAAGGTTAAACTCGCATGAATTGGTGTTGTTTTAACATAAATAATAATAAGCTGAACAACAATTACCCGTGTTTTAATTTTCTTGTGAGTTTTTTTTTTTTGGAAGAAATCTAATTTTTTTACTGGGGGTGGATAAACTTTTTTTGCATATTGTATGTTCAACAATAATTTTATGTTCATTATTTGTGAAACATTATTGCTTGAAAAATTGCAAAAATTGCCGTGACTAGCAAGTGATTATTTAAAGGCTAAGTTGATAATATAAAAGGACATAAACCAGCAACAACTAAACGCACTAAAAAACCGAGAAAGCGCTGATTATTCATTTCAAGCGGAATCCGAACAGTTCAACGCGGCCAACACTGGATTGAAAACGTAAAAGATGTAGAACATCTCAAATCTAGACGAACATCAGCAGAGTGTTTCCAAAACGCGAGCCCAGATACTGTACATTAAATACCGGTGCCTGATACCTATATCAAAGCTTTTTTTTAAGCGGTTTCCGGGACAGGAATATTTCACGAGTAAGGACAAGTTTCTGTGGATGACCGTTTCAAATGGAAGAAGCTGAAGAAATTCGCTACGAAAGACCTAATTTGGCCGGTCGTATACACTTGTGGCAAATGGAGTGAACCATTCGTTACCAAAAGCACCATAACCGGAGAAATTTACAAAATTGTGTGCCTCGAAAAATGACTTTTGACGTTTTCAAGGCAGCACGATCAAAAAACGTTGTTTTGGCCAATTTGGGTTCATGCCACAACTCCTAAACCGTGGAGGCTAATTCTGTGGATTTTGTACCGTATGACATGAACCCACCAAATTGTCTTGAACTGCGTCTAATCGAAGCAATTTGGGCCATGATGAAGTGCGAAAGGAGGAAGACCAAAGAAGAGGGGGATAAAGTATCGCAAATGGCTGTACAGGCTCTGATGGAAGGCCTGAAGCACAAATATCGAGTATTGAAACTCAAAGTCACCCTAAAATGTATCCGACGAATGTAAGCTTATTTAACTACTTTAATAATTTGGTTTAATTTCAGTATCTATAGTTGATTTAGCAATCAATCTCAAGTGTCACAATAATTATCGACGCACCCTTTAAGAAAATGTTGGAATGACATTTACTTACCGCAACGTCTCCACCGAACACTGTACTGCCAACAAAGTCCGTAAAATACAAGCAATAGCTCATATAACCTGCTTGCGCCAGGAATTGCGTCAAATACAGAATAATCAATGACCGTGGCATGTAGCGCAAGTTTTTGAAAAAGTCCATAAATGTCAGCGGCTTCTCGTCATCTGTATCCTGCAGCGCAACCGGAAGGTCCGCTGGCTTGTTAGGTTCCACAATCGGACCCGAAATGCTGTACACCGTGAGCTGTCGGTTCTTTTCAGCTTCGAACTTTTTCTCTGTGACCGGTTGCAATAGTGGATCCTTTTCCAAAAGTGGTAACGATATTTCCCGATAACTGGTAAGAGTTATAACCAATGTAATCAGAAGCACAATCACAACACCGGCAAATACCGTAGCTTCGTTACTACCCAACAATGATCCAACGTCAGTCTGCTGCCAGTCTATGGCACCTAGCACATATCCCGCACCACCACCGATACCACCGATGATCATGGCCGTGGTGAGAACTCTGGCATGATCGCCTGCAAACAAAATTCTATTACATCAATCCTATTCAATCCAAGGAACCTCCAAAACTACTTACTCGCCACGCAAACGTCTATAAAATATGTCCGTCCGACGCCACTGCTCGTTTCGATGTCGAAATCTGTCAGAACCAATCCAACCACCGTTATGACCACTCCCCAGCGAAATCCGGACATCTGCTCCACCGGTACATCTTCGTCCCCGAACCAGATTCCAATCTGCTTACCATACGGCAGAATAAGCAGACCCACAATCACCGCAGTGCCCAGCGCCAACAGAACCGGTCTCCGCCGGCCCCAGCCGCTTCGAAGTTGATCGCTGAACGAGGCTATCATAGGTGCGAAGAAGAAGCCCAGCGTCGGGGCGAAGGCCCATACCATTGTCATGAAGGTGTGCTGCAAGCCATTCCCCAGCAGGATCGGGCTGACGAAGGCCGTTTCGGCTGCGTAGCAAAATTCAACGCCGACCTGGTAGACGGACAGCCGGATCAGCTCCAGGCGGGATTTGACCCTGAAATGGATGGAAAGGAATGAGTGTAATATGAGTATAGGTTTTTATATTCGACATTAAGAGTAGCAAAACTAACAACCGGGTACTAAATAAAGATTAAAATACAGTTATGCTGTATCCTTATCCTATTGTATTCGATAACTTGCTAGGCATTAGCTTGGTAAGCTCTCAACTATTCTAAAATACACTTTTACAGTTGTTTAATTGAGAGCATTTTGTATGGTGAGACAACTGGATACAGATATTGATGGGGATGTTTTTCTGCCAACGGTCTTGGTCAGATTTATCAGGTCAAAGGAATCATGAACCGTTTTATTTACAATAACATCCTTAGGGATGTTATGCTGCCTCATGCGGAATGCAATATGCCATTCAGATTTATGTCTCAACAGAACAACGACCCAAAACACACCGCCAAAGTGTTAAACAAATGGTTTAGCGATAATAACATGACGGTTAAGGAATGGTCACCATAATCTCCTGTTGCTCTTTATTCAAGACAGAAACCGATGCTAACAAAATGAGGTGCAGATAAGAAGAATAGAATTGTTTTACCTGAAAGAAACCCGGGCATTTCGCAGTGAACGCAGTTTGTCAGAAGCACATTAATAACGTTTGAATTGGAGATCGAATAGCCTACCGAAAGGCGTTTGTTTACCCTCGTGAAGTACGGAGAAAAATTGCGCCAAATGTACTCAGCCTATTAATGGTATCGACTCTGTTGCCTGCCGTGGCTACTGTGGTAGCGTATTCTACATGACGTGATCCGATGTATCACGTGCTCTATTGGGTTATTTTACATCACGCTGGAAGAATCTCTACTGAATGTGCGACAAATGAGCAAATCTGTTTGAGAACTCCCATCTCAGATCAATCACAAGCCATGCGGATGAAAAATCCCCTCTAGCATCGCTTACTGATCCTTCTTAACGGCTTACAGACAGAGATAAAGAAAATCGCATCGATCTCGACGATGTCATCACCCAAACTCAATCGATGGCCGTTGATTAGAGAACCAATGCGCGTCGCAAAACGGCCCCGTGTTCTCGATTCTGCGATGCATTGTTCTGTATGCCAATCCGGTTCTAAGCAGCTTAATTAAGATGTAGTATCTGTCTCAGTCACCGTTAAACCAGACAATAAATGTTGGCTCTATTTGTCACGTATCAGACCCGATGTGACGAACGAGGCAATTTTCTCTATGGTGAAAGCGAATCTGGGGAGTGATACTGATGACGAGGTAGTAAAGCTGGTATCCAAAGGTATGGATACCAGTAACATGACCTTTGTTTCATTCAAAGTCGGTCTCGACCTAGCCTTGAAGGACAATGCTCTCGATCCTTCGACATGGCCAGAGGGAACCATGTTCCGGCAGTTCGAGGACTACAGCTCCCAAAAAAATCGGAAACTATCGACTGCGGATCCTGGGTTATCGCCAGCAGCAACAAAAATTATGACAGCAATGAACTAACTATCAATCAATTGTCGCTGGGATGCACCGGCGAAAGCCGTAAGGAAGGCCTCAACCCACCCGAAACAGTCGTGCATCTCAACTTTAACAACTTTAACAGCAGTTCGTTTCAAATGGACCTCTCGACCGATTCCTGCCAGCAAAGTCATCCCGGCCCTGTTTTCTTGGATAGGGAAGGGGTTTTCCAGACTCTCATCGCAGGCAAGTGTCTAAATTGGTCATCTCTTTGCCTGCCCGATGTACCTTCAGATTGCAGCAATACACACTCTGATGCCACCGGATTTCAGCTTTTGACGTAGGACTACGTCTGTGTTTTCAATACTGGGGTACACGTTCGAATTGCGAAAATTTGGAGCGTCACGAAAAATATATAGGTTTTGAACGTTAATAACTAAGTCATTCCACGATTGATTTCCAAAATGTTTGCACCAATCGATCGGAACATTTTCTACGCTTCGATTTAAATATTTCAAACTATTGATTTTTAACATGCAACTAATAAAATTAACGCAAATATGAAGTGATGTCTTATAATATCGATTTTTCATAGTAAATTTACCAAATACACAGTACTTTCCGCGCACAGACTTCATATTTAAGTAAGGAACGTCTCCTAGGCAGCCATGAATGTTATATAAGGGGTACACCTTCGCATTTTGATTTAGTTTTCCGGCGGTCGTGGAGCTGTGCAGAGTAGGATCTGCAGTTGGACGAGCAGTCGCTGCCCAGAGAGGCGTTGGTGCAGTTGGCTGTTGTTGCCGATGCTCCCGTCAACTTCGCTGCGAGAAAGATGGCTGCTGAAGCCTACGAGTTGGCGGGAAAAAGCCGCCCGTGACAACGAGACAAGAATCAATCATCCCACGTCACCTGCAGATGGCCACCCGCAATGAAGATGAGATGAACCAAGAAAGAAAGTCCAAGTTCAATCGCGAACTGTTTCTCCCCCGTCAACTAAATCCGTCCTTTTCAGGACGACCAAATTAGTTTGCCAACTAAAGAGTTTATTTGGTTGAAATTTTCTCTTGTGATGTTTGAAATTAATTTCAATTACCGCGCCCCGGCTGAACATAGCATTCATTAAACGTCGGGTCCCGTAGTAAATGACAAAGAAGGTTGAACAACCAACGAACGGAATTCGAGCCGAACTGCGTCACTTCAGACCGACCATGTGGTTGAGTTCGTTGTAGTTCCTAGCTATGCATAGCGGATTAGTTGCTGGCGGTGGCAAGCAAATTAGGAAAGGTTCGGTTAAGAAAATCATCCGTCTTGCGTGTAATAATTAAAACTAATTATTGTGGCGCAATAATTGAAGTTCGTCCCCTTTGATGCTATTTGTAACACATTGCCTTCGTTGGTACCGCCTTCTTTTGTGCACTAGCATCCGATACTTTTACCTAACAGCTTTTAGCAGAACATTTTGATTCAGTCTTACGACAGTCGTTAAGCTGTGCAGTGGCTGTAGGATCGCAGTAGGCGGCGGCGAGCAGTCGCTGCCCAGAGAGGCGTTGGTGCAGTTGGCTGTTGTTGCCGATGCTCCCGTCAACCTCGCTGCGAGAAAGATGGCTGCTGAAGCCTACGAGTTGGCGGGAAAAAGCCGCCCGTGACAACGAGACAAGAATCAATCATCCCGTGAGATGAACCAAGAGAGAAAGCCCAAGTTCAATCGGAAACTGTTTCTCCCCCGTCAACTAAATCCGTCCTTTTCAGGACGACCAAATTAGTTTGCCAACTGGAGAGTTCGTTTGGATGAATTTTTCTCTTGTGCTGTTTGAAATTTCCATTACCGCGCCCCGGCTGAACATGGCATTGCTTTAAACGCCGCGTCCCGGAGTAAATAGCAAAGCGTGTTGAACAACCAATGAACCAACAGATCCATAACTATCTTCTACGCGTTAGAGATAGTGGCCCTCTCAACCATCGTAGAAAATACAACCGGGGCCGTATCATAATTAAGAGCCACCAAATGCTTTCTAGAGAGTGTACAATAGAATTGTCTTGGCCCTTTTCAGGACTGACTTAAATCAATTAGCGGATGGCCCTGACGTGTATGGGAATTCGATTGCTGCGTAGTCCTACGTCAACTTTGCGTACAACCCCATTGGGCTGTCCCTTATAGTTTTTTCAAGGTATTGGACAGGCATCAACACAGGCGAAACACCAAATCCAAGCTAAAATCCGTTCTCGATCCACGGATTTTATGCAAGTGCTGAATTTCTGGGTATTATCCAAGGTTACGATAAACCTACCTACGGCTACCATTAATACATCCAGCTGGGCAGTTCCTCACGGCATCACTCTGGCAGATCCCGGTTTCTTCAGTTCCAGTGGAGTGGATATGGTTCTTGGCATAGAATCGTTTTTCAATATCTTTCACACAGGTTGCAAAATGTCATTGGGTGACAACAAGCCAACACTTGTGGAATCAGTGTTTGGCTGGGTGGTCTGTGGTACACTGAGGCAACCACAACCATCTGAACAGGTTCATTGCAATCTCGTCGTATCGGATTCACTTGAGGAGCTGCTTACTAAGTTTTGGTCTTGTGAAGAGGTTGAAGTCGAATCGAAATATTCTCCTGATGAAGCGTTTTGTGAAACACAATTCCAGCGCACTGTTCGTCGAACAGACATTGTTTCCCTTCCAAAAAATGATGAGGTAGGGCAAAGGCTGTGTGAGTCAAGGGACATAGCTATGCGACGGTTCTGCAGCACGGAGCGCCGCTTAGCGAAGGATGATAATCTTCGCCAACAGTACGTAGCCTTCATGCAGGAATATAAAAAATTGGATCATATGAGGGAGATTCATGACATCACAGACGATCTTTATCGGTGACGTCACAGCAGAGATCATTTGGTTGCTAGGTAGTAGATGATCTGGTGTACAATAGTCGTGTCGGCTCTGACTCTCGAGAAGGATGGATGGGAGCAGAGCCACAATGGGAACCAATGTTCTGTGTTGAGTGTTGTACAGTAAAATAGTTTGTAGTAAATGTAAATACTGTCAATAAAATGTTTGTTAGAATATTGAGTGTAACGGATGAAATATAAGGACAAATGTGTGTTTGGTGTACGAATGTTTGATGTGTGTGGTGTAGATGGAATGGTACGCCAAAAAATAAAATTAAAAAGTGGAGAAAGTGTAGAAAAAGAAACCCAAAATCAACAAAATACAGTCCACTTGATGGAGGCGCCCAAAATATTCAACCCCACTGGCAGTGCAATAAATTACTCCCCAAACGGTGTTGCTCAGGGTCCGGTAACCCAACAATGATGAAACCCCCTTTCCCCCCCCCCCCGCCGTTGCCCCCCCGTCCTCTCCTTCCTACCCCCCCCTTCATGTGTTGATTGTTACTGAATATATGAAATATTTCATGTATAGGCTTAATGGAAGAGCTAGGCTGACATCTCATCCCAGTACCCTTATTACAAAGTTCAATTAGAAGCATCTCAAGAATATTAGTAAATTTTAAAAGGCCAAGACTCCTTAAAAAATGGTCCTCCCTTAGCTCAGTCGGTAAAGGCGCGGCTACACAGCGATACCATGCTGGAGGTGGCTGGGTTCGATTCCCGGTCTGGTCTAGGAATTTTTCGTTAAGGAAAATTTCTCGACTCCCTAGGCATAGGGTATGATTGTACTTGCCACACAATCATACTAATGCAAAAAATGATACCTGACATCGAAAGCTCTTAATTAATCACTGTGGAAGTGCATTTATACGTTGAGAGCAAGCACTAAGTTGAGAGCAACAATAAGTTAATTGCGAAAGCAATAAGCTTGAAACGCTAAAAAAGAAGAAGACTCCTTAAAAAAAAGAGATTCACCAGAAAGTTTGTGATACTTCGAAAAAAAAATGATTTAAACATTTTTCAAAGTTCGTTCAGACATTTTGAAAAGCTATCCGGCATCCTTGATGAGAATCGGTCAAAAGAGACAAGAACTCAATTCTGTTTCGGGACACTTCTTTTATATGACATCTTTGTGAACGTTTCTTGACGGTAAGCACATTTGAAATACGTCCTGTTTAAAATTATAAACTTCAAAGTGTGAAAAAATTCTTGTATTGGCAAATGTGTCCAAAGCGCCTAATAATAAAAATGACACAGTTCAAACTCGAAGAAAATTATTCTGAGCGATAGGAAAATGAAACGTTCAACAAAGTCGCAGAACAGAAAATAAACTTGAAAATTCTGTGAAACATCGGTTCTATCTATATTTTCTCGTTCCAGAGATAGAGGTTCTTTTGAAAACAAAAGTCAGAAATTTGCACAAATTAAAAAAAAAAATTTTCTACAATTACTTACGTTCAATACAATGCAAAATTTCTTGTACTTGAAAGCATCTTGAATTAATACAAACAAGTTAATTTCATAAAATCTGCCTGTCTATTTTACCTTAAATAAAGTATTTATTTTACACCCACAAAGCAAACAAGATTATAAACGCATATCATTTCTTTATTTTACACCGAACAACAATATGTTCATAAGAGATTGTTTTTGAAAATCCCTTGATTCCAATTGTACTTCTAAGCAACGCTAAATTCGGAATGAAACACAAAAAATACCTTAAATCAGTCAAAGCGGTTATTTTGTTTGCTCTTGCATTCTTCTCCCCTTGACCAAAGTAACAACAATTCCATTACGTTATGATTTAACAATATCATAAAAAGGTGAGGAACTAAAGAATACTGAAAAATTATTACTTTCCGAGATATTTCACCGGTTCATTCATCCCCAGGTGTCTAAATTACTCCAAATTACTGTCAACGCTTATTATTCGCCATTTCTTGTCAAGTCTTTCAGATCACAATCTCTCAGGAGACTTACAAGCAGCAGAATGTGTCCAACTCAATCTCGAGCCAAACAAAGGACAAGGAACAACATCGACCAGTGTATTCTGATGGTGTTCATGTGTGTTTGCACGTTTCATCATCTTTATATGTGAATTGAGGTATCACCTGAAAATGTGAGAATAATCCTTTTCCAGCGATTTAGCATGCTCATATCGGACCCGCAGCATATTCTCCATGATCTCCTCATCGCTCGGTATCTGGGGGCAGTGAACCTCCGTTTCCAACTCCTTGTCTGATTGATCCATTTTCACCTATTTCGATCACACCTTTCCAACGACAAGATCAGCTTAGTAAAACACCAACGGTTTTCTTCGTTTCGAAACTCACACCGATCTGAAACCACTAATTTTCACTTAGATAAACAAAAAATTACGCTTTTCACTTCGGTTGATTTCACTGATTGCTTAGATTATGCTGCATTTTCTTCTCTTTCAAAATGAGTCAAACTTTCAGCAAATATCACCGTTCACCGCAGAAACACATAACTAATCCGGTTTGATAAGTCACAGGCATCTTCTTTCCTTTTTCCAACGGACCAAAAATTACAAAACGGATTCCTGTTTCCCCCTGTTTATGCTTCCAAGACCGATTAAAAAGCAATTGCCCGTTCCATTCACGATTAGCTCAATCAATGTACTGAAACGGTTGTCATATTAGAGCACACATTTTATACTGATCAACCGACAACGCACGAATGATTAAGCATTACGACACCCGTCTGGATGAGCTTCGAGATAAAGTGCGACCATAAACATGCTTGCATTTCCCCAAACAACCACTCGGCAGCCTAGTTGTCGCTTCACCTCGCACTCATATGATCCCTGAATAAAAAAAGAGTAAAAAATTCCCCGGGAATGTTCGCCACGGTGGTAAAATATTTTCGGATGATTGTGTAGGGGTAGGGTTTCGAACATATTTCTAACCAACTTAGCCGATCTTTATTTCTCGTTTCCGAACTAACGATGTACTTAAAATGGAAAATTACTAATTAAGTTGACCATTTCATGTGTACCGTGAGATGATAAGAAGGAATGCAGCCTAACTAAAGCTGCACTGAGGGGTACGCAGAACACCGTGGTGATTGCTTTGTGTTCTTAATACCCTTGGACTTCTTGATATTAAGGCCTGTACTCGAAAAAAATGCACCATTTGTATCCGTGTGTAACTTTTTTGTCCGTGAGTAAGAAGATTGATGAATTGATGAAAATCTGGGTATAAATAGTTTGAATGTTCACATGAGCAAAATTTCACAACAATCGGTTTAGTGGTTATTGAGATGTCATCGAAACAAGAAGAAAATCGCCGGAGAATTTTGCGCGCCGTCATGGAAAATCCGACTGCGACCATGTGATGGATCGGAAGACAACTGGGAATCACCCATACAACTGTGTCTCGGGTAGTAAAAGTGGAAGAAAATCGAAGACAGCTGACCCTGTGAAGGCCCGGAAGGTGTTGGATTATTTCATGTGTAATCCGAACCTTTCGATTCGCGACGCGGCTCTGAAGGCAAAGTGTTCCGCCTAATTCGTTCAGCAAACTATGAAACGAGCTGGGCTTCGTGTATTCAAGGCCAAATTCGCCAAAAAATACTTGCTCTGGCAGGCCAAATGCCAATGCGGTAAACTGAGTAAACCGTACATCACAACGGGTACCATCAACAGCGAAATTTACCGCACCGAGTGCCCCAGAAGCGTCTGTTGCCCTTCCTGCGGTCCCACGGAGGTGAGACATTATTTTGGCCGGACCTGGCCTCATGCCATTACGCGCGATCGACGTTGGATTGGTACAGAGACAATAACGTTGTTTTTGTACCGAAAACCGCCAACCCCCAAATTCACCAGAGATTCGTCCGGTGGAAAGATTTTGGGCCATAATGAAGGCCAAAGTTCGAAAATCGTCCAAGATGTTTAAGAACGAGCTGGAGTTGAAGAAAGAATGGATGAAAGTGACCAAAAAGGTCGGCTCCGCCATTGCACAAAATGTAACGAGGGCTCTTAAGGGAAAGGTGTGGGCTTTCAGCGATGGAAAAGAAATTGAATAAAAAAATTATGCCAAAATATAATCCATATGTATAAATTTATTTCCTGAAAGTTTCAAGAAAATCCAACTTAAAATAAATTTTTGGCGAACACTTTTGTCTGGTGCCTTTTTTTCGAGTGCAGGCCTTAAACAGAAAACTAAAAGTGCTTTGAAAGTATTTCTAGTACTCACAAGGAATTCATGGAGAATCCTAGGACAAAAAAATAATTTTAGATTAAATAAAGTACGGAATTCAATGAAGAAAGCATTACAAGTAATCAGACGTTTCGATTGTGCACTCACATTATTCAAAAAAATAAAAAATTAAAATAAAAGAGGATTTAAAGAACTAAAAGTATTTAATGAGTAATTAAAGTACTCAAAAAAGTTGAAGAGTATTTCAAGTACCTGAAATCCATTGATTGATTATGACTGAGTACTCGGAATTAATCAAAGTAATTTCGCAATTACATGCGGTGATATCGGTGTCATTTAATTTATCCCAAATGTGAAAAATAATTTGCGTTATATTACATTTCGCTTGGTTCGCATGGCAACAGAAACAACGCTAATTGAAATTACATTGACTCACAATTCTCAAATTGTCACAAATAACATAAAAATGTTATTGATTTGGTTGGGTGATTCAACACTATGCCCTTTGGCCCTTTTCTATTGTTGCTCTTGAATCAAGATTCAGTGAAATATTACGTAAGGCTGACTATTGTTCAAATAGATTTATCATTTAAGCATTGTAAGACTTCATCAGAGCAATAAATAAATTGAATCTGAAAAGTATGTGCAGGATTAATTCATACACTGAATTTTAATGAATTATTTTTTATCAAAGATACATTCGAAGGCCAATTTGACTATTATGTTTAATGTAATGTTTGTTTGTTTGTTTGTTTGCTTGTTTGTTTGTTCGTTTGTTTGTTTCGAAAATTCATCTTTACTGATTGGGAATCACAACAAACTTATTAAAATGGGTTAACGGTGTTTTCAAACATCTGAAATTGCTTTCAAAAACGGTTTTCTTAAATGGCTATGTTGAAAGTGGTGTTAACAGACAATTCTTAAATAAAATTAAAAAATAAATTTGTGTTTTATAATTACTTTAAATATTTAATTTAAAAAAATGAAAAGATTTGAACGTTGGAGGCGTTGGCATTTAATTATATCTTCACTTTTAAAAAAAATAATTAAAAAAAAACACTTTTACGAGCGTATAGTAGAACGATTGTTATTTGAAAACTAGGAAAATGTAAATAAACACTTCACTTCATAATTAAAACAAAAAACAACAACTGTTTTCTTTAAATACCACTGGTAGATGCGTCAAATTCTTAATTTACAATTCACCACCAAAACTTAATCGTAGACAAAATAGTCCTATCTGCCAAAAGATAAGCTTTTGCTAGTGAAATTTAAATGAATTTACTCTAGTTTACTAGTTTTTTGTTTGAATTTTAAGTGATCAAAGACGTGTTAATTTAGATTTTCTTAATTTGTTCCAGTTAAATTTTGTTCAATTTTATTCTAAACATGCGTAATTTATTCTCAGAATATAGTGCAGCCTTCAATTCCAAGTGTCAACTTAGTTGATTATACGTCACAGATATACTTAAACACACAAATACACACACATGAACAAAGATACACAAAACTATATATTTTAAACAATGCAGATTATGACATAGAGGTCCAACACTACGAAAGTACATTGTAACATTTTAGGTAGATTCAATAAAAGTCACTTATATGCTTTCTTCAGATTACAGAGTGATAACACGATACAAGACTATCTTGTTGGTATTTTTCTTGTTGATACTTTGTATAACACACTTGTATCCGTAGTCTGAACAAGGCAATACACATAGCGACTAATTAAATTTTAGTTATTTAGGTTACCGTAATTTATTTTCTTTTATTTCAGTGTTTCTTAGTGTACGTGAATCCTAGAAATATGTCTAGGATCATTTGTCTCTTTACTGAGAATACCACACTTAGAACAATGAGTTGCCTATAGAATATTATTTTTTGGTTCTATTACATATGAGAAGCTGGTTCAAAACTGTGTACTGTGTATGTATTTTAATATTTATATTAAATGTTCATAAAAACACATTTGGTCATAGATATTTCCAATACTAAAGAATTCTTTTTATAAAGTGGACACTTGTTTGTTATTTGGTTAAGGTAGAAACTGTATGAACAAATATGAATTTTACATCAGTGTGTAACTAAAATGCTCTGTTTCGCAACACACCTAATAACTGTCAAAATACACAGATAAAAAGAAACAATGAATTTTCTGCGTTATCTAATGCACATGAAGGGAATGTGAGATTTCGCATAAATTAAAGGGATCTGTCATGTAAATTTAAGCCAGATATCGTTGGAATCAAGTTGTATGGAAGATTGCAAAATATGTTGTATGCTGTATAAAAGATTGCACACAATTACGTTGTTTACGCTTGCTTTGGCTTGAAATTTGATGCGTCTGTTAAAATTCATTATTTTTGACGTAGGACTTACGTCCCTCTTTTCTATTCCTGTATAGGGGCGCCGTTCTAAAATTTCTGAAATCGCAAGCGTTACGCGGGTTTGGAGACTTTGGACGATAATATCTCCTCTTTAGCCCACAGAAATTTCTGCGATAAATATTGCATTCGAAAGGTAGAAAATCAAAGCTGGATCCCTGTTAATAACTAAATTCATTACATTTGTTTAAACTAATTAAAAAGTACTTTAAAGAAAAATGTTTAAACGCACAAAGCTATTGGTCGAAAATGACATCATATTTGTGCCACGCTCTGATTGGTTAATACTGCCACAGTTACCGTGCCAGCGATAATTAAACATTTGGTGACGTCCGACCAACCATCAGTTCTCGCTGTGCATCCGTAAGGACAAGCGCATTCACCGTCTGCTCTGGAAGGCCAACTAATCAGAGCTAGCCGTCCGCAACGACGAGGAGCTGAATCAACTTCTCCCGTTTGACCATTCCACAGGGTGGTGTGCTGCTAAACACCCAGGCCGTCCTGCAGCCCAAGATGATCGACAAGAAAATTTCAATAGTGAACAGTGTTCCATCCGTAAACAAATAAAATCCGCCCTTTTCAGAACGACCAAATGAATTTGTCAACTAAAGAGTATATTTGATTGAATTTTCTCTAGAGCTCATCACAGCCGACCGTAAAAACTATGGCCCATCCCCTTTTGTAAGATTTGATTCACATTGCCTTCGTTGTAACCCCCTTCCTGCCATGCAATGGTACCCGATGCTATTGTATAAAACGGGCCCGACAGTGCGAGCAGCAGAACACAGTATCATTCAGTATAGTTCTAGCGACACGTGCGGACGTGTTTTACGCTCTATCGGTTCAAAGTTTTTCTCCGTTTTTTCTCTCTCGTTCGTTTTCTCGCGATTGCGCGACCGGCTCGTGATATTTCGCCAGCTCTTGCCAGCTTGTTAGCGGTGGCAAGCCAAAAGGAAGCGCTGCAAGCGTATGCAAGCTTTCCCGCTCGACCTGTTGCCGTGGCAATGGGTCGTAAAAGTCAACACGTGGTGACAACCACGCCGGCAGCATCAGCTCCCGCTAACACATCGAATCCGAGCTGCTCCAAGCGGCAACGGCATGACGACGCTGGTTTATCGGATCCCAACGCCCGATTACTAGCGAGCAATCGGTTTGCTGCGGTCCCGGTACAGGAGGTACCGACGAAAGTGAAAATCCCGCCGCTTTTCACCACGTGTAAAAACATTGCTGCACTCAAAACTGAGCTTGCAGCAATTAAGCTAAATCCGCTGTTCAAGCTGTGCAGTACGGGCACAAAAATAATGTGCTCGACCGAAGCTGAATACCGTGCTGCTGGCGCTCATCTGATCGCCAAGCAACATGAGTTTTATACTCATGATGTACCCGGAAACAAGCCGATGAAGGTGATTTTGCGTGGCCTCCCAGAGTACACTCCCGGAATCAATGTTCACCGAGCTGCAAGCGGTGGCATTGAAACCTCTGAAGGTGTTCGCTATCAGGCGTCAGCAACAAGGAAACCATCGGGACTAACTTTATCTGGTCCATTTGGAGAAGGGTTCCATCACGATCGAGGAATTGAAGAAAACACGGGCCCTCTTCAATATCATCGTAGAGTGGGACCGATACCGCCCGAAGCAGCATGACGTGACACAGTGCGGAAAGTGTCTGGCGTTTGGTCATGGGACCCGAAACTGCCACATGAAACCCCGGTGTGGAAAGTGTGCCGGAGCGCACACAACTATCGATTGCACCCCGATGGATGAAGGTGCCCCATCAAAGTGCGCCAACTGTGGCGCTAACCACGAAGGCATCAACCGAGCCTGTCCCAAACGAGCGGAGTATCTGGCCATCCGCAAGCAGGCGTCCACCAAGTCTCGGCCTGGTCAAGGCCGCCCGCCACCTCGAATGGACGAGGAGAATTTTCCGACGCTCCGGTATCAAGTGCCGAATCTGCCACCAGTTCCATTGAACCATCGCCATGCAAACCGCCCGTCAGCATCCGTTCAGCAACGATTCGCGTCTGCCACCGCCGCCCCCATGCCGGCTCCTCCTCCAGGCTGGGGCAATCCGAGTCGCAGTACCTCCACGCAACCACCCGTCAATGGACAGCTCTATGACACGGAGCAAATGGTCGAGTTCGTCCAAGAGCTCTACCGCCAACTACGTTCCTGCCGCTCGAAGGAGGAACAGCTCAAAGCCGCCACATCCGTGACGATGAAATTTATTTTCAAATATGGACCATAATCACTCCATCAGCGTCCTCAATTGGAATGCTTGTTCCATCCGGAACAACTCAGTAGAGCTCGGTGACTTCCTTAACAGGAAGGCCAACGACATCGCCATCGTCAACGAGACACATCTCAAGCCGGAACACAGCATTTCCATCCCTGGATACCGGATTGTGCGACTTGATCGTAGCGGCTCTAGTGGAGGAGGAGTTGCGATCGCCCTGCGCTACAACATCAACTTCCATCTGCTGCCGAGTTTTAAACTGCAGTCTACAGAAGCCATCGGAGTCGAGGTAGAAACGACCGTCGGCCCTTTCACCATCATCGCAGCCTATTGTCCCAAGCAAGCCAGCACGGAGCCTAACGGAACAACAACGGTCCTACGGAACGACATTCGCAAGCTAACTCGGAGGCAGGGGCAGTTTATCATGGCCGGTGACCTAAATGCGAAACACGAAATCTGGGGGAATACCCGGCGCAACCGGAACGGAATAATTCTGCAGGAAGACCTAGAAGAGGGCCACTACGCCGTCCTGGGCCCGGATACTCCCACCCGGTTGAGCAGATCCGGGGTCCATTCGACAATCGACATCTTCCTCACCAACATGGGGAACAACATCGCCCAGCCGGTAGTACACCAGGAGGTCAGCTCGGACCACTATCCGGTGAAGGCCGAAGTTGGCTCCTCGGTCAACCGGCATCGAGTCACCAGACGAAACTACCATCGCGCCAGTTGAGAGAGGTTCCAACAACACGTTGACGACAACATCGATTTCAACATGCATCTTGAGTCGGTTGATGACATCGAAAGGCAGCTGCAGAGCATCGAGCAAGCGATCTCCCAGGCCCGGGAGCAACATGTCCCAGTGATAGATCAGGTGAGCAACTCTATACCCATTGATAGACCCACTAAAGAACTGATACAATTGCGCAACGCCATCCGAAGGCAATACCAGCGAGCTGGTCTGCCTACCTTAAAAACTCATTGCAATCGGATAACAAAAATTATCAAGGCCAGAATGGTGGACCTCAGAAATAAAAAAAATTCCGACAAGATCCGATCCCTCCCAGATTGTGCAAAGCCGTTCTGGAAGTTGACAAAAATTTTGAAAACTAAGCCAAGGCCCATTCCACCGTTGATCCCACTAGACAGCAATGGCTCTAAAGATCGCTTGATAACTCCTGCAGAAAAGGCCGCTGAGATAAATCAACACTTCGTCAGCTCCCACAATCTCGAACAAAACATCATCAGTCCACAGGAAGCTGCCGTTAGCGCGCTTATTACTAACATCCATATAAGCCCCAACGACTTCACAGAGGAGTTAGAGATCACAGCTGACGAATTGTTGACTTATATCAAGGGCTCAAAGAACATGAAGGCTCCAGGTTTCGACAACATCATGAACTTGGAGCTCAAGCAATTGAGCCCCCAGTTCTATAACCATCTGGCGATGGTTTTCAACCATTGCCTCCGACTTGGCTACTTCCCCTCGTGCTGGATGTCAGCCAAAGTCATCCCCATCCAGAAACCTGGGAAAGGTCCTTCATGTTCCAAGAGCTATAGGCCCATCAGCCTTCTCTCAGGAGTATCAAAACTGTTTGAGAAAGCGATCCACTGTCGGCTTCTCTCGTCTGCCGACGAGCTGAACATCTTGCTCGACGAGCAGTTCGGATTCCGACGTGGTCGCTCAACAGTGCACCAACTTAACCGAGTAACCAACATCCTCAAGCGGAACAAGTCTGTTGCGAAATCATCTGCCATGGCACTTCTCGATATTGAGAAGGCCTTTGATAACGTGTAGCACGATGGCCTGGGGTATAAGCTAAAAAGATACAATCTTCCTATCATCCTGGTGAAGATAATTAAAACTTACCTATCGGACAGGACATTCCGTGTTTCGCTGCAAGGTGCAGTTTCCGATGCACAGGAGATCTCTGCCGGTGTTCCGCAGGGGAGTATACTAGGTCCACTTCTGTTCAACCTATTCACCTCGGACATACCCCCGCTGCCTGAAAATGGATCTCTGTCGTTGTTCGCCGATGATACCGCAGTCGTCCACAATGGTAGGGTAACAAGAGCGCTTACAGCGAAACTGCAGCGAAGCCTGAATGTTCTGTCAGAATACTTCACCGAATGGAATTCCACACTCCAACTCTCCCAAACTTGTTCCACCTGAGGATTGCAAAATTAGCCTAAACAACACAACGGTGATATGGGCCAAATCAGCTGTCTATCTTGACGTCACCATAGACAGCAAGATTATTTTCAGGGAGTAGGTTGACAAAACTGTCACAAAGTGTAACGTTCTGTTGAAGCTACTGTACCCATTGATCAACAGAAGGTCTACATTATCCCTGAAAAACAAGCTTGCTGTCTACAAGCAAATCATACTTCCAGTCATCGAGTACGGCATGCCAATCTGGGTGGGTTGCGCAAAAACACATCATCGGAAACTTCAGCGTGTTCAAAATAAATTCCTCAGGATGATCCTGAACACCCCTCCGAGGACAAGAACATCTGAGGTCCACCGTCTGGCCGAGATAAAAATGCTCGACGATCGCTTTAGTGAGTCTATCAATCGGTACAGGGCACGCTGCCTGACATCGGATCACCAGATCATCCGGAATCTGGTTCCCCACCCCTAGGATTTTCAAATTGTAGTTGTATTTGTAGGCTAAGTAGGTTATAAAATTTTAACAACAATGCCCCAAGGGCTGATCTGTAATATTAATTAAAACATAAAGCACACCAAACACATAAAACACAAAACAAGTAAAACAAAGCTGAAGAGCCCAATGGGCTAAAACACTTGAAATTGTAAGTTAGCATATACGATGAAGAATGATAAATAAAAACAATTTTAGTAGTGCGAGCAGCAGTACAGGGACGAATGACTCGAAGGGTTAAAGTCCCTCGCAAAAACAATAGAAGAAGAAGAAGTGCGAGCAGCTATCAGTAATACATATCAACTCTATGCAGCAGCACACCATCAACCATACAGCAGCAGAAGCAAAGCAGTGCGAAAGGCAGTTATCAGTCGGTCGCATTCACCGTCTGCTCTGGAAGGGCAACTAAAAAGAGCGAGTTGTTGCCGGTGCCATCGTCTACCTCGCTGCGGTGATGATACCTTGCACCGGATCAACATGACGGTGCTTGAAATGCCGCTGTTGTAGTATTTGCTGACCCCTTGTGGCGCACATAAAGATCTACCTAGACAGACACAAGTGTACAGTCAACGAAGCAGGTTCGTTATGAGAACACAGGTGGTTAATAAAGTTATATACAAAATAAACTACGTGTAATATTAACACTAAAACAGCCGCCTCCAGGACAAAATGGCCAACATTTTTCGTAGTTAGTAGTAATACGTGCTGGTAAACACACTGGCCGTCTGCAACCAAGATGATCGATAAGAAAATTTCAATTGTGAATCGTATTCCCTCCGTAAACAAATAAAATCCGTCCTTTTCAGGACGACCAAATGAATTTGTCAACTAAAGAGTATATTTGATTGGATTTTCTCTTGAGCTCATCAAAATTTTCATTACCACGCACAGGCTCAACATAGTGATGCTTGAAAATCCACGAACGGAGAAAATGGAATAAAATCTTGCTTAGTATCCCTATTTGCCATGTTAACACTAGCAAGCACGTTGGAATTCAATAAACGAAATAGTATTAACAATTAAGTCATGCACTCATGGTTCTCATCAGTCAGGGTCTCACTGAGGGTCTCATGGTTATTTAGACTGAATAAAACATAGTAAAAATCAATTTCTTCACATCAACAAACAGTCCTACGTCAACTTTGCAGTTATGTCACTGACATAACTCACCCTTTCATTTTTTTTCTGTGTAGATAGAAATTACAAAAAAAAAATAGGTTGCATCAACCTGTCAATACGCTGAGGAGTTCGGCATAAATTTCAGGAAGCTATCGTTTCGAGAATTGGCGAAATAACGAAGTTTTCGAAGTCAGCTACTTTCAAAATCGAGAAAAAGTATGGTAAAACTTGTTCTCTTGTAGACTTACTGAAATCCAGACGCAGAAAGGACCATTGGACAGAAAAAAGGAGCAGGCAGCGGTGCATCTTTTGAAGTCAAAGAAATCGTATTCTGTTCGCAAAACTGCCAATAAACTGAGCAGTAGTAGCGGAACTGTGCCATAAATCAATATGCATTACAATATCAGAACTTATAAGAAGCAAAGAGCATTTTAAAGGACAAATGCCCAGAGAGCAAAGTCAAAAAAACAAGCTTGTACACATCCAGGCCCCCGATTTTGTAGTGCAGTGCAGAGCAAGGATGTAGCCGATGACGTACGGTACATTTGAACCGAAAAGTTCGGAAAAAAAGGTGTTGATATGGCAGGTGACTTGCTTCTGTGGCATGAAGAGTTCTTCGTGTTTCACAACGGGCAAAATCAACGGTGAGGATTACAGGAAGGAGTGCATTAAAAAAAAAAAAACAACTTCTACGTATCTATCGAAAGCATACTGTTCCTGCAGTGTTTTGACCAAAACTTGCTTCTGCTCATTATGCCACTACTCTTTGAAGTAAGTTGGAAATTGGAAGTTATAAAAACAGTTTTGTTAAAAAACGGTAAAACCCACCAATCTCCCATTTAAAGATGCTGAGCAATTATTAAGATATATCTCAAGAAAAATGCAAGAGAAGCTAGTTCGGTTGAGAATTTCAAGAAAATGTGGTCTACGGATATGCAGAAAGTTACTGTGAAAGCTGAGAGAAATCAGGAGCAAGTTCTTCAGGAATAAGTACTAAATCTTCAAATCTTCGTGAAGTTTTCTACACATCCATCAATCTTCATTTATGTAATCAAAACTGATAAATTTGGTCGAAAATAAACAGTTCTCATTGAAAAATATGTTTTTACTTTATCAAAAGCAGAGTCACTAATTTGTACACAGAAAAAACTAATTAATTTTAACAAACACATAAAATTTTCCCTCGTATAATTTCAAGTCAAAGCAAGCGTTAACAACGTACTTTTTTGCAATCTTTCATACATCATACAACAATATTTGTATTCTTCCATACAACAGGCCTGATTCCAGCAATATTTGGTTCAAATTTATATGAAAGAACTCTCTAATTTCTGTCAAATAGAGCATTCCCTTTATGTGAATTAGATGAGGCAGACAATTAAATGTTTCTTTTTATCTGTGTACAGTGTAGGCCAATTATTTTACCAAAGTTCAAGCACTACTTAACCCATCAGTGTCAGTGTTAAAGTTTTCTGCCGGAAATGAGCGCCAAGGCCCAACTAAATGCTAACCCCATGTTGATATCACGCCAGTAAACAACCGTTTTGCAAATATCCGCACCGAATCAGAGGGCAGTAAAACACGTCAAACCCTTTGCACGGCTTTGCTATTTGCGAAAACAAAATAATGAAACGTGCTATGATTGATTGTAATAGATTATTGGCGTTCGCGGTACGAGCGGGCACTAAACCGAATCAGATTAGCTCAACAACATGGACAAAACATGACAGCTAATGGCAATACTGGGTGTGATTTGGGAACAGCCGAGATAAGCTAATCAATCTACGAAGGTTTATTTCGGAGCACGATTATGTCAGTCCGAAGACGAACGGGGAATCAGAGATGTCCTGGACTGATTATGATGAGAACTCCACGTAGACAGCTGGTAGGCTTGGGTTCCGATAGCGGAGGCAATTTAAGTTAGTCGAAGGTCAGTTTGAACCTTGCTGCGATGGATGATCATTAGGGTGATAGGCATTAAGCTGAGTAATTTTATGATTGATTGTGAGAGCTGAGCTGTTTTGAGAGAGCAAGCCTTCTAGGGGTTTTTGACCCGAAATTGTGAGTCACGCTTTCTGTCAATCGAAGGAAAAGTGGTCGTTAGAACGTGATGAATTACGTTATTTACCGATTCATTATATAGGGATTCGAACCATAGCCGTTATGATCTCTTCGATGTCGTATCACGGCAAGATCTCTGGAGCAATTGAACCATGAGATCGCTCCACTAGGAGACCGTTAAAAAGGTTTAAAAACAAACAACGTGATTGATATTATTTAAATTTTAAATTTAAATGTTAAAATTTGAGGTTTATTATTTAACACCCGGTTATGTGAAACTAGTTTTTTTTAGACATTCTCGTTCGATAGCCAAGCAGTAACGCTCTGACCGTGATAGCTTTTGTGAAAAGTATCCAGTTGAATCCTTATTTAGTGACACAGTATGAGCAAATGTACATAAAGGATCATTTCAGTTAAAGCTTGACTGATCTGCGCAACTCAGTAGAGTACAATTTCCTGAGTGGAAAAATGCCACATTATTCGAAAGCAAGGAAGGTGCCAAAGACTGTACTCGAATAAAAATGAGACTCGCAAAAATCGTCGCCAAAAATTCATTTTTAGTCGAATTTTCTTCAAACTTTCAGGAAATAAACTAAATTATGCGCAGATAAAAAAAACCATTTAATTTTTTGCGCACATCTAATGCACATAAAGGGAATGCTAGATTTTGCAGAAATTAAAGGAATATTTCATGTAAATTTAAGCCAGAAAACGCCTGAATCTAGTCTGTTGTGTAAAAGATTGCAAATTTTGTTGTATGGCGCATGAAAGATTGCAAACAATATCGTTGTTTATGCCTCATTTTGCTTGGAATTAAACAAGCGGAAATTTTACGCGCTTGTTAAAATTCATTATTTTTTTCCGCTTTGATAGTTTTACTCATTGTTTCTTCAAAAAAAGCTCATTCTCGACTACTTTAGGTGTTTTACGAAGGTTGGCCTTCATGATGACCCAAAACTCTTCAATCAGACGAAGTTCGGGCGACTTCGAGCGTGGGTTGAAGTTTTTTGGTATGAAAACAACACTGTTATCTCTGTACCAGTCTAACACCGGCCGTGCGTAGTGGCAGGATGCCAAATGTTGCCAAAATAGCGAGCAGGAGAAAATAATATATGAATAGATAATTTTGATCTTGATAACTGGCTTTGGTTTTTAAGAGCACAGCTTGAGAGGTCAAATAACTTAGCAAAATACCTAAGAATTGCAAGCAAAATATCTCTCGAATTACAGTACTTGTTATTTGGGATACCTGGAAATACCTGAGAGGTACTATTTTCCCGAGCAGAAGCGAATAACTTGATAACTGGCCTTGGTATTTATGAACTCAGATTAAGAGGTAAAATACCTGAGGATAATACCATCAAATTGTTCCCACAATGTCATGCGAATACCGAATTGAGGTAAGACAATACCAAAGTAATACCTCTAAGGTGACCAGATACTTACCCAGGTATCCGGAATATCAATTTTAGTTATTCTAGAGACATTTTGCTTGCAATTCTTAGGTATTTTGCTTAGGTATTTTTACCTCTTAATCTGAGCTCTTTAATACCAAGGCCAGTTATCAAGATCAAAATAAGGTATTCATATGCTTTTGTGTTCTGCTCGGGTTCCCGAGCAGAAGCGAATAACTTGATAACTGGCCTTGGTATTTAAGAGCTCAGATTAAGAGGTAAAATACCTGAGGATAATACCATCAAATTGTTCCCACAATGTTATGCGAATACCAAATTGAGGTAAGACAATACCGAAATAATACCTCTAAGGTGACCAGATACTTACCCAGGTATCCGAAATGTCAAGTTAAGTTATTCGAGAGATATTTTGCTTACAATTCTTAGGTATTTTTGCTTAGGTATTTTACCTCTTAATCTGAGCTCTTTAATACCAAGGCCAGTTGTAAGATCAAAATAAGGTATTCATATGCTTTTGTGTTCTGCTCGGGCTGTTTAGAAACGTTAATTTGTGCGCTTATTTAATCACGAGTGCATGAAATTAATTACGAATCAACGTCGAAATTTTTTATTTTTATGAATGAACAAGATAGTGTGATGAAGGATGCGGCCATGGGTGAGATCTATCTAATTATGACTATATAACAATAATCTTATTTTCAAATAATACTACATACGTGCCTGGTTTGGAAATTTAAAATTTCCAAATCTGGAAGTGTGTTGCAGTGCCCTTATCCAAATGATATCGGTAATGTTAACATGTGGGGCTTATTGTATGTGAAAGTAACCTCGGAATGGGCGTGACTCTTCAGACATTCTGAAATGGGTTGCTGGATCTGCAGTAGAGCTATCACTTTCTAGCTCCCGGATTAAAGCTGCTTCCAATAGTCACTTGAATGATTGTTGTAAACAGATTTCTTCCATAATACCATTGCCGGCCGATGGGTGTTAGATTGGACACACACACACACACACACACACACACACACACACACACACACACACACACACACACACACACACACACACACACACACACACACACACACAAATTTTTGACGAACGTTTCAAATTGAATGAAAAACTATAAATATTACCAGCATACCCTAGCAAAGTAAAATCACAAACTGATATCAAATAAGTAACAAGTTTTGTTATCTCAGATATAATTTTGGACTCACCTGTTATCGCATAACAAATTTTGTTATCAACATTGGCTAATTTTGTTATCATCTGTTATCAATTTGTAAAGACGATTTTTGACGAACGTTACTGAATACTACCAGCATTCCGACGAATGCTAAATATCACCAGCATGTCATAAATATGATATTGAACTATTCATCAGATTCATTAGGGGCTATGCATAAACCACGTAGACTTTTTTGGAGGGGGGGGGGGGGGGGGTTTGACCAAAGTCTACGCTCCATACACAATTTCAAAAAATTGTATGGAGTAAAGTCTACGTTTCTGAGATTTTCAAAAATGACTCTACGTGGTTTATGAACCGGCCCTTACTTCAGTTATTAGTGTATGAATTTGATATCATGTTGATAACATAATTTGATATTATCTTTAGTAATTTGTTCACATCACAAAATTTGTTATCAAAATGAACTCAATGATAACAAAACGAGTTAATGTTTTGTTATCCAACGAATATTATTTTGTTACCTTTTTTGTTATTTTGGCTGTTTATTCAGCCAGAATGATAACATATTTAGTGATCAAACAGTGATAATCAGATATTAGAACTTGTTATAAATTTGATATAAACCTTTG
Organism: Aedes koreicus; assembly: GCA_024533555.2. NCBI lineage: Eukaryota > Metazoa > Arthropoda > Insecta > Diptera > Culicidae > Aedes > Aedes koreicus. The sequence goes on along the minus strand of JAHHFK020002532.1, from coordinate 35,923 downwards.
CTGGGGTATTTGAACAAGAAATTATGATTTTTGTTAACACATTTTTTTTAAATATAAGCGTGAGAGTTTGATTTCAAATTGATAACATAATTTGAAACTATTTCAATAAATTTTATAACAAACACAAGATTTGTTATCAAGATGTTCTCATTGTTAATAAAATCAACTGTTATTATGATGTTCAACGAGTATTTTTTTGTTATTCATTCTGTTATTTTGGCTTTTTATTCAGCTTCAATGATAACATATTTAGTGATCAAACAATGATAACTAGGTAATAGAATTTGTTATCAATTTGGTATAATCCTTTGCTCGGGTTCCGATCCACCTGTAAGACGCAGTTGAATTCATTGGCGAATCTACTTCTGGTTCGATACCATCTCAATACTCACTTGACAGATTGTGCTGAAACATAACGTAAACATTGCACTATTAGTTATTTCGTCAATTTTTACCAACCCGGGAACAAGTTGACACTTCTAGTACAATGTAACTGAAACTCAAAAATTTGGTCTGGTGGTACTGTCAAACCGAAAAAAAAATCCAGCGTAACCTCGAAAAAAGGTCGGAATGCGGATATCACATGCGATATTGAGTGAGATAAAAAAAAGTTAATGCTAAGTTCGATACATTTTACGCTTGCAATGACCATGGAACCAGTGGAAACATAAAAATGTGTAGTACATAAATAACATCACGCACTGAAGGGAGGAAGAAGTATTAAGTGTGACAATCGGTACAAAATTTGGAATTGCTTCATATAAAACGTGTTTCAAAGAGGACGAGGGAGCCCATTAGGCCGATTTCAACGCTGTTCTACTTTGTATGGGCTGTTATAGTTTACAAATAGACCTGAAACAAGCCATTCCTAATGCTGTGTTGCAGTTCTACTTTTCGAGCAAATTTTTGCAACAGATTTACAACTGCTCGACAGCTCTGTTCTATTTTCACCGCTATTTGAAACACAGATGCAACATTGTTTTCAATTGGTTTTCTTTGTAGTTTGTTTTGCTAGTGATTTTCTAAACGCGAAGTTATGAGTGATCAATATTTTTAAAACATGGCATTGATATTAACGTGTTTTAGTTTTATTTTTGACAGTTCCAAATTTTAGAACTGGCAAGCAGTTTGCAACAAACATGAAACTCAGCGTTGGAATCGGCCTTAGTGTTGCAGAGCTCTCCACGTGCTAGAAAGTTACAAGGTAATAATTGTGCCAATTTTTTCGAGTAAAGTCTTCAAGCGCGAAGTTTTGGACGAAAAAAAATACAAGCGCTTGCAAGTCCAGTAAAATGGAATCTTTCTTGCCCTGGATCAGAATCGGAACGAAAAAGAGACGGGGAGTTTAAAGATGCCTTAGTTTTCATATCAGTTATTTCAGAATCGGTTCTGGAAAATTCCTCTAATGTGATAAATTGACTTAATGAATTAATAATAATTCATTAAGTGAGAAATTAGTTATATTTAGAGGAAAGGCTTGTAAGATGGAACGACTTATAAGATGGAACAGCGCCACTTTTGACATTCACAGCGACAACACTATCGCGCTGTCAAGTGTTAACCTCATTATTTTTTACTATTCATCAATTTTCATTTGCTTAAGGAGTGAATTTACTCATTCGATTTAGCTCTTCCAGGTTTCATTGTTCGAAAGTGTTGGCATAGTTAAAATAGCAATAGGATTTCGAAAATAGGCCATATTTTTATTTTGATGACTATAAATAACCAGTTTCTTGGGCAAAGTTGGTATTTTAGATTCTCTTTCGAAAGATGTCTTTGGATCCGCGAAAAAATAAAAATTGTACATGTTACGAGCAAAAATCGGATCGTGTTGCATCTTACAAGCCTTTTCTCTACATTTCCAAAAGACGTAGGAATCAATTACCGTACTTTTGGTGCGAACTGGCTAGATGTCTTATCGACGAAAACTGGTTTTTTGTTTGGGAAGGTCACCCCATAAAAAAGGACGTGTCAGCTAACATTGCGTAATCTTTCTTTCAAATAAAACAAATTTTGTGAACTGAACCATTTCAAAGCAGTTTGCTAATGATTTATTCTTTACTGATTAGAGCAGTTTAGAGGTGGTAAAGCTGCGTGCATGAACTTTCTCTAATCACAGCACCAGCAGGACCTGCAAGTTCTTTATTGTTGTGTTCACTTTCTCTGCTAACGACACATCTAGCAATGTTCCGATGAATTGATGAAACATTTTAGAAATCTTTTTATCGTCGAGTTGGAAAAACATCGTCTACCTGTAGGGTTGTTTATACGTCGGGTCATGATTTTGCATTGACGTTTGCACACCTCGTGGATGGAGCTACGATGAGGAATAATTCGTTGAAGACATTGCATGTCACCATGAAACGGATCCAGTTACTGATACGTTTCTTCACGCAATAATCTCCAAGAAGACACTCCTCAATCACTCACCTGGCCACGTCCATGCAGTTTTTGGAGATAGGGAGGATTTGGTATCCACTGGAACCCACGTAGTCTTCAGTAGATATCAAAGGAAAATGGAAATGAATAGTCGGAGAGAATAGCTAAACCATAGCCTTGTTTGGTGTACAGAACAAAAATTTCTTTAAAAATGATTGTTGGGGGCATCTAATTTAAGTAAGTTAAGTGATGCTCTATTTATCTTCAAACAGTTGGTAAGCATTAACTATAGTCCTAGTCCTATATGGGTTATGGTTAAAGCGCCACATTAATGAATAACTTTTGGTAAAATTTGCTGTTGAAGAAACATATGAGCTTCTCATTCTCATTTTCTTTTATTCAGATATTACAGTTCATATCAACACTTGCACTCTACTGTTTCCAAGACCCCAAATACATAACATTTCTTTCCAGAATTTACATTTTTTTTTTTCATAACAAGCCGGGTACAATCGAAGTTTCATAAAGAAAAAGATAAAACAGGTTTTCGTCATTTTTAAGACGCCACTTAGGGAACCGACCTATTCAAGGCCTAAGATTTGAAAATTAATGACGTGATTATCCCTTATAAACTCGTTCAATAGTTTCCGGACTCGGCTACCTTTGCATTTTATTAACGGTTACCCTTTTTACGATTGATGCACAAGGCTTTGTATTGTTCTCAGATTTTTTCAAAATAACTGAAACTTTCGACAAGAAATATTCATATATATTGTTTTAACAATTTGTGGCCAAAAACAGAAACTGTATAAACCTACACTAAAACATTGAAAATTTGAACTTTCTGAAAAATTTAATTTGCTACTGTTACTGCTACTAAACAAGTTTCATTTTTGAATATTTTTTTTGCCGAAGGAAAAAGCTTTTTTTTGAAGGATTTTTTTGTTGCAAAAAATCCATCATTTACATACAATAATTCATTCTCTCACTCCCTACCTCCCATTTGTGTTTGATTTTTGTGTGTCATACGTATTTTTCTGTTAAATTATGTAAAAAATGATGTTTTATTCAAACAAATAGATGATTGTTAATTGTACGGGATTGAACTTAAGCATTGTGAAGACTGGATGAAATTTATATTATACTACCACGAATTTGTGAATTTTTGATCGAACACTTTTCATGAACTTCCGGACAAGTCAGCTGCTTTACCAGTTTTTTTTAAGAACCCTGTTCACAATCGTCCAATAGCGTTCGCGGGGCCAAAGCTGAGGGCAACTAAGGCCTGTACTCGAAAAATAATGCACCATTTTTATCCGTGTCTAACATGTTTGTCCGTGAGTAAAAATTGATGAAAATCTGGTATAACTAGTTTGGAGTGAATTGTTTACATGTGCAAAATTTCATAACAATCGGTTCAGTGGTTATTGAGATGTCATCGAAACAAGAAGAAAATCGCCGGAGAATTTTGCGCGCCGTCATGGAAAATCCGACTGCGACCATGAGATGGATCGGAAAACAACTGGGAATCACCCATACAACATAGTCTCCCATAAGATCAATACACTTGGTCCAACGATCTTCAAACGGTGTTCTCCCATCATGGAAGTGCTTTCTGGAAGGCCTGCAAAATACTCCTCTACGACGGCTATAACCTCTTCGTTTGATGAAAAATGCTTTCCACGAAGGAATTTTTTGAAGTGTGAGAACAGCCAGAAGTCAGCTAAATCTGGCGAATAGGGTGGATGCTGCAACAATTCGTACCCCAATTCACTGATTTTCGCGATGGTTTCTCAAGCTGTGTGAGCAGGTGCATTGTCTTGATGAAAAATGATTTTCTTCTTCTGCAAACCGGGTATTTTTTCATCCAACTGATCCAAAAGGTCACAATAATAATCAGAGTTGATTGTCTTTACAGTTTGGAGATAATCTATCAATAAAATTCCTTTTGCATCCAAGAAAAACTGACGCTAACGCCTTCTTGGCCGATTACTGAACACGAACTCGCTTCAGAGCCGAGGTGCCTGGTTCACACCATACCTTAGCCTCTTGTTTTGATTCAGGATCATGGTGGTAGACCCAAGTCTCATCCATACTGATGAATCGATGCAGAAAATCCTTTTCATCCGTTCGAAATTGCTCCATATTTTGCTCACAAAGACGCATTCGAACGTGTTTTTGTTGAATTGTTAGCAAATGCGGCACCCATTGTGCACACAGTTTTTTGAAACCCAAAACTTCAGCCAAAATATGCCATGTTGTTCCATGTGAGATGCCTATGGTTTCAGCTATCACATCCACAGCCAATCAATGATCTTCCGAAACCATATCCTGTATTTTCGCTATGATTTTTGGTGTTGATACACTTTTTGGACGTCCTGAGCGTGGATCGTCTTCAACGCTTGTACGGCCACGCTGAAACTCCAAACACGCATCGGTGAGCGGTTGGAAATGAAGAAGACTCCTTTAATACTTTCACCATCTGTGCATGGATCTCAGTAGCCGATAAACCTTCCAAAACAAAGAATTTAATCAATGCCCGATATTTGGATTTTTTCCATTGTTTAAAAATACGCTTACAAGTCAACTTCAAATGCATTGTAAACAAACAACAAATAATGAATTTACAGATTGAAATGAAATTTTAAGTACGTTCTTATGGAAGATGATATATCAAAATGGCAGGGAAGTTTTGGTTTTTCTTCTGCTCAATAGATGCCGCTTTCAAAGATCAAACCTTTCAGTATGATTGGAAAGGGAAAAATCCCAAAAAAGTGAACATACGTGTAATCTGTGGCTCTATGCATACTATCCCGGTGAATTTAGAAAAAAAAAGTGGAATCTGAGTTTATTTCTACTGAAATGAAATATAACAGTATTGCAGCAATTTAATTTCAGTCAGATAAAATAGAACACCTGTTCCTCAACACAGTATAGGACAATTATAAAGAGATAATTGAAGGATGGACTCATGCTACAAAGGGTTTCTATGCAATGAGACGTGCTGAGACGATACTTGACTTGAGGTGACAAACATTAACTTTTACAGCGGTTGTTTAATTTGAACGACTGCATAGTGGAAAAAAAAGGACATGAATCGCGAAAGAATTCGATAATTCAGCTCCAAGTAGCACACGGTTAGTGAACAATAGCATTTTTTATGTGAAAATTCCTGGAAAATCGAATGGAAGAGGTCGCATTTGCCGGACGGGTCCCACTTGCCCACGTGGACGGAGATATTGGGCTTATTTTACCCCAATTCCCCGTATTTTCGAATAATGCCCAGTAATCTATGCTTGGAGAAGACTGCGGTAGCCAATATAGGCCTATTCTTATGTAGAATTTCCCTAGAAATCGAATGAAAGTGATTGTACCAACGGCACGGGTTGGGTAACAGAGATATTGATGATTTTACCCCACTTCCCCCATTTTTCGAATATTGTTCATTAATCTATGGTCGGAGGGGTCTGCGGTAGTCGAAATAGGCCTATTCTTATGTAGAATTTCTCTAGAAATCGACTGAAAGTGGTTGCAGCCACCGCACGGGCGGGTAGTGGAGATATTCCTGATTTTATCGCCCAATCATACGCAACACTTTTCATTATTATGACTGACATTTTGTTTCCGCTATTGCACGCACACTAATGAAACAAATCGGTCAAGTTTTCCGTGTTTTTCGATTCAAAATGTTTTCAAACCAGGAAGTTACAGAATTTTATTTGAAAAGCTGGAAGAAACAGCATGTTTTAGATTTTGTTCGGCAGAATCTTAGAGTGGAAGAAGATGTTGTTGAAAGGAGTGTGGACACTTGGATACACACATTCCAAAATTATTGGAGGAATGTTCGAAGTAAGAATAGATTCTTCGAACGAAAGGCGGATTGGCTCGTTTTGCCGTTCTAGGTGAGTGAAGTTTTTTTTTAAAACTCTTTGCCGTACTACTGCCAATTAAATAAACAAGAAACATATTCCAAAACAAATTGTTATTATTGCTGTTAATATGTATCTGCAACCAACGCCTTAGGTATCATCAGTCCCAACTCAATCTAATTCTCATGAAACTCATGCAATACGGACATCATCGTTATCCCAAAATCGTGGCAGAAAGTCGCTGTCATTTCAACAGTTGGCTGAACACACTAAAGTCAAGTATTGCCAAGACTTGGCTCGTGGCCGCTGCGTCGAAGAACTTTTACGTGCAGCGGAAACAGCAACACGTGAAGCCGAATGTCCCGATATGAGTAGACTTTTGAGAAAGTTGAGAAAAGGAGAAGAAGCGTGGGCAAGCAAGGTACTAAGAGCGTCAAAACTTGAGCAAGATCCGAAAGGCAGCATAATTAATCATCAATTAAAAGAAAGATTTGAGCAATAAAAAATAAAAAAAGTGCCACTAAATTATTAGGGCCTGTGCCAACAAATAATGTGTGATCAGCATTAAAAATTTAGGAATGAGCAATAATAGATGAGAAATGATCTTTGGATAATCTAATTGTGACCGGTAAATCTGTCAAATAAAGCAACAGCTATTGGTATATGTGCAAATAAATTTGGCTTTATTTCCGCCAAATGATATAATTTGAGCACTAAACTACTCGCATGTGTCTTGGAATTTTTATTTGATTTTCCCATAAAAATAGTAAAATGAGCAATAAATAACTGAATAACTACAATACCATTTGAAAACTAAATGGGTTCCAGAGAGCAGAAAATAAATCCAGGCAAAAAATTGGGAATGAGCCATAAAAAGTTGTGATGTGTTTTAGGACATATAAAAAAAATCATATGGAAGAGGTAAAATGAGCAATGAATATTCAATAATGCGCAAAAGACAATGATATTTTTGCAAATGGACTTATGAACGTACACATTCCAAATAAGAGTTGTTGAGCTTCTACAATTGATATTTTTATCAAATGATCTAATTGGTGCTTTTTCTGAATTACTAAGTACAGGTAAATATTTTAGTCAGATCCGAAAGGGCTTTCATCGGAATCATCTTTGATGATGAATACAAGATTAGGATTAACAAAGAGCAAATATACCGGAATGACCACATTCATGAGGAAAGAACTGAAACAGAAGGCATTTGTTCCATGGGCAGATATGATAGATCACCGTAATAGCATACTTCCGAAATTTCCAGAACCCAATTATGACGAAGGATATTTGTCTTCGAATGTTTCGGTTCGGGAAATGATATCGAACGATGTTATGCGGATTATGGAGTTGGAGGACGTGCGGAACAATCTCAATGAAATAGCTTTAAGTGGGTTCATTGATTGGGTCATGCATGTGGCTGCTGGACCTGACTCTTCAACTGGCTTTAGCCACTATTACCAGAGCTAAGTTTCTAGGGAAAGATGATTCCTTATTGACGGAACATTTTATGTCCTTGAAACTGGTATCGGAAAGTGGTCATGAAATCTACGTAATTCCAAATCCCCAATCCGACATGTTTTGTCGCGTTCGGTCTATGCACTGGACAAAGGAAACGGATGAAATCACATTAAAGCTTTTCGACCAGTTTTTTTCAGGAGGTGGATGAACTGAATGCCTCACCCATCATCTTTGACGCTGGAAACGTGACTTTGCGAGTCTATTCGATGATAGATGGTAAGGCGGCAAACGCCATTGTAGGAAACCGAAACACTAAAGCATGTCCACTATGTCTGAAAGATGATGAACGAATCGGACCATCCTTCTTTTATTCAAGATTGAACTTGATAAAAGGCCTCATACGAAATTCTGCTAAGAAAGCTGTTCCTAACCATCCAGCCATGTCCCACCCAGAAGTTAAGAAGGAAAGCAACCACTACCCCAACCACCCCACACACAAAACCAATAACAAAAAAAAAAAAAAAAAAAAAAAAAAAAAAAAATAAAATAATTGAAAAGATTTGACAAATTTAAAAGAATTTTTATAAAAAGTATTAATAAAAATGAAAAAAAACAAGAAAATTATTAGTTCATTAATATTACTATTGTTTATTTGAAATTTTAACGGTCACCTTTCAATTATTAAGAATGAATTATAATTTTTTTTTTTCTTGTTTTTGTTTTTTTAGTGCGAATTGTTATTTTTTGTTGGCACAGTGTTCAAAATTGTAGGGGTGATTTTTTGAATTTTCATTGCTTAATGTTCATTAATTAGTGCCAGTATATAAATTAAGAACTCATTTGGAGTTTCGGGGTTTTTAAAAAAGGTGAACACTGAACTACACTATGTGAAGGTAAGACTAATAATGATTTTTATTGAATGATCGAAATTGGTTGAAACCTACCAATGTCCCTAAAAGTCCTAACACTGCAATTCTCAGCTCAGGTGGTCGGGTTCGTAGTCCAAGTCGATGTCGCATGTTGTTGTCCTACTGTTGTCATGTGCTGCGTCGGCTGTCCTGGGTGCGTTGGCTTGTTATTATCCGGTGGCCTCGATGGGCTCGGTGTCGAATGTGCTTACGGTTGCACGTTGGTTATTATGTTGATGAGCTGTTCTTTGGTGACGGGTGATGATGTGTTGGAAAGTTGAATGGCCCTCGTGTTAACTGCTTCCCCCTCAAGATTGGATCGTCCCGATCCAATTCCGCCATGGCTTATGTCTTCTAATGTGGATGATGTCCGCTTTTCTACGTTGACTGTCAGATTTGTTCGGTCGGCTGATGTTGTCTTTTTAAACCAGTTGTAGACTACCAAGCATAGGCCTAAAATGATACAAGTGGAAGATAACCCCAAACTTGTGGCTGTTTGGAGCGTATGCTGCTGTTTTATTAACTGAATCTGCTCCCGATTCTTGATGTGCAATTTTTCCAATCCTTGAAGATCTGTTTCCGATGTGAACACGGTTTGTTCGATTTTGACTCCATCCAGAGGTATAACTGTTGGGAAGATGTGTGCCGAAAATGTTGTGGTGGTGAAGTTTCTTTGATCAATCTTTATGGTACAATTCGAGAAAAATATCAAGAATGTGCCTGATAACTTCCTGTCGTTATTTAAGCAATTTGTGGATAACGTGACTGTTGAATTTTTCACGACGACGTAGTTGTCTGTCAGTCGTTTTATATTTGTTAGGTTCCGGTAGTTTGTAAATGAACATTTTCCGGGTAGTCCTCTTATGATTTTTGAGAAACAACTGTCGTCTGAGACGTCTTGGAGCTTATCTTCGTCGCAGAGAGTTTTCTCTCCGATGTATTGACAGCTTTCCTTGAGAAAATACGTTAGATTTCCGTATATTACTGCTTGATGCCATGGTAGCTTAACGATCTGACCATCGATGGGAAGCGGTTCCAGGAGTAGACTGCTGAAGGTATATGGTGAGATTTGTGGAACGCCGATTATGAAGTATAGAACTGAACCTTTGAAGAGTGCTCGAATATCCAAAAAATCGTAGACCTGATCAGTGCTGAGAACTGTAATTCCCTGTTCTTCTAGTCTATCCAAAATAAACTTGAGTTCCTCTGACTCTAAGAAATTCTTTGAAATGATATTAATTCTAGCTAGCTGGATTACTTCGAAAATTGAGTCAAGATGTTTTTGTAAAAGATCCATATGGAATGAAATTTTAAAAGCTTGTCTTATTGCTGTAAAATTTTGATTGATTAGCTTGTTTATAATTAAAGATTGCCTAGCTGTAATTATTTGTTGTTTAATTATTCTTTGTTCTGCATTCACTGTATCAATGATCTTATTAATCCTATTTTCCAAATGTTGGTTAAGTTTGACCTGTATATTATTTTGCCTGGTGAGATCCAGATTCCTATCTTTTAAATCTTTAATGTCATTATTAATTTGGATTAAGTCATTCTCATCCAAATTTCCGGTAATTACTTTGATGGTTGAGCCCAATAAATTAAAAGCTCCTCTTTTTTGCCTTGTATGTTTGATTGGTAAAAGTCTTCTGTATAAATTCCAAACTTCATTGAGCTTCGCGTTTAGCATAGATGTCAAGTCCGTGAAATCTTCGAAAATTTTGAGTCCATCGATAGCAAGTTCGATGTTATCTAAAAGTGGTCTGTATTTAGTTAAGTCGATAGCGTGGTATATTCGATGTCTGCCCGTCTTAAGAATTGTGTTTCCTGTCTGTAGCGTCAAGAGTCCTGGATTTCGCGTCAAATCGAAAAGTTGTATTGTCTGTGATGCGGTCATCACAATAGTCAATGTCATGGTCAGGGTCACTGGTTGAATCCACATCTGAAATTAAATGTGACAAAATTTTGGGTGGATTCATTTTCTCCGAATATTATCTTTATGGATTTCCCTATCAAAGTTGTCGAGGAAGGTTCTCCCGTGGTCTTCGACTACTTTGATTGGTTGGTATTTCTCCCGACCCTTATTCCTAATTCCTTGTATTTTGTTGTAAACAGTGTCCTCCGGTGTGAGGACTGGTGGGTCCTCCCTTGTTTTATTATGATATCCCAAATTTTTATTTTTTGTAATGTTTGAGTTTTTGATTACTTCTTCGAAAAAGTTATTTCTATTTTCTAAAATTTTTCCCATATCCAAAGGCCTTTCCTCTCCATCCCGTAGAGCATAAAAAATTTCTCTGGGTTTAAATTTTGTTGCCGAATGTACCGTGTTATTATAGCACGTAGACGCAATTCTAAATATTTCCTTATCAGTCATATCGGGATAATCCGGTTTGGTGCATCGAAAAATTTCATTCAACGTTGAGTGGAATCTTTCGACTGTTCCATTGCTTTTACTATGATTTGGAGGAGTGAAGTGAATTTGGATATTCAAATTATCAAAAAGAGCTCTAATTTCAATGGACCTTAGAGAAGGCTCATTGTCAGATATAATTAAATTTGGGGTACCATACAAAGAGAAGTATTTGGTAAGTCCACTTCTGACGTCGTGGATGTTTCGTGATTTGATCGGTATTATTGTACCGAATCGAGAGAATTTATCTAGGAAAGAAATAAAAATGTTAGGTTGTTTGATGAAAATATCTATGTGTATTATTTCTAAAGGCTTTTTCGATGTGGGTGTTGACCCTAGTTTTATTTTGTACGGATGTCTCTCGTACTTATTTTTATTACAAATGCGACAGAGTCTTATGAACTGTCGTATTTTACATTTCATTCCCGGGAAAAAATATCTACTAGAAATTTGACTATTATTTTCCCAAATTCCCCTATGTCCATTTGAATGTGTTTGATCGATTATCAAATTCTGATCTTCAGCCGTTTTAAGATCAATTAATATTTTTTGTGAAAGGCAGACTTTAAAGGGTTTTCCTCTACTAAAATAATTCTTGTAAACTATTTGAATGGTTTGTATTAAACTTTCGGGGCAAGAAATACAATTGGTTCTTTTTGGATCTATAAATTCTTTAAACATTTTAATAAGATACGGTACGCCAAAATTAGTTTTTGTAATAGTTCTTCTGAACATACGAGGAAATATTGCTTCGTAAGTTTCCTCTTCATTTACTCCGATTTTTAAGATAATTTGATTACTGAATTTATTCAGCGGAGATTCCGTGCAGGGAATGAATGCTGAATCGTCAGTATCTGCGGAGTGTACCGTTTCGTCATCTGAAGAAGGTTCGTCTTCATGACTAGATGATGAGGGTGAATTTTCCTCTACGTCGTTAGCATTCAATTCCTCTCGTACTCTTGAAAGGCTATCTGCTACGACGTTTTGCTTTCCCGGTCTATATTTTATTTCATAGTCGAACTCTTCCAAGTAAAGGCGCCAATGAATTAGCCTACTATTGGAATCTTTGAGATTCAGACTATATGTTAATGGCTTATGATCTGTGTACAATGTGAATTTTCTTCCGTAAAGGTACGGCCGAAAATACTTACATGCCCACACGATTGCCAATAACTCTTTCTCAATAGCGGAGTAATTTTCCTCCGATTTATTGAGGGTGCGGGAAGCGAAGGCGATTGGCTTATCGCTACCAATTTGACCTTGGGAGAGAACAGCGCCAACAGCATAGTTGGAGGCGTCTGTTGTCAAAATAAACGGTTTAGTAAAATCAGGGTACTGGAGGATATCGCTCGAGGTAAGGATGTTTCTACAACGCTCAAAGGCATCTATGAAACTCTTAGAATGAGCAATTTTTTCACCCTTTCGCAGTGCCTGGGTCAATGGTTTAGCTATTTTCGCAAAATCACGTATAAACTTGCGATAGTAGCCTAAAATGCCAAGGAAACCTCTAAGTTCCTTTTCATTTTTCGGTAGTGGCCACTTTCTGATAACTTCTAGTTTATCAGGGTTAGGCCTGACTCCATCACGTGTTACAATATGTCCAAGAAAGGCAACTTCCTTGTGTAAAATTCACTCTTATCAAGTTGAATTTTCATATTGTATTTCCGGAGAGTATCAAAAATTTTCCTCAAATTGTCGAGGTGTTCTTTAAGGCTCGTTGAGAACACGATGATGTCATCCATGTAAACCAGGCATCTGACACCTATATGTTCTCGCAATATATTATCCATGACGCGTTGGAACGTCGATGGAGCATTTTTGAGGCCAAAAGGCATTCTCAAAAATTCATAGTGCCCGTTCTCGACACTAAAAGCTGTTTTCTCAATATCGCTCTTACTAACCTCGATCTGATGAAAACCAGATGCAAGATCGAGAGTAGAGAAATACATACAACGGCCTAACTTATCGAGAATATCGGTTATGTTAGGTATGGGATAACGATCGTCAATCGTTTTCTCATTCAACTTCCGATAATCAATGACAAGACGCCATTTCTTTTTGCCGGATGCGTCAGTTTCTTAGGAACTATCCAGACGGGTGACGTCCACGGGCTGTTCGAAGGTCTAATAATACCTTGGTCGAGCATTTTAGAAATCTGTCGCTGAACTTCCTCTCTGTGACAGAAAGGGTAGCGGTATGATTTCGTGTGAATTGGTATGTCGTCACGTGTTGTAATTCTATGTTTGATTGCGTTTGTGAAGGTCAATTGCTGTCCTTCCATAAAGAAAATATTATCGTAGTCTGCAATCATTTTTAATAAGTTGGTTTTTTCTTCGATATTTAAATGATCAAGTCTCAACTGATCAAAAAGTGGTTTTCTATTAAACTCGTTTTCCTCGTCTTGAGTTGGTTCCTCTAAAGAGAAGTTATTAAGTTCGGCTTCCAGAGGCTCGTCAATTTCTAATTTTGTAGGTTCATTTTTCAGGTTTGTTACAATTGCAAGAAAACGTTTATCTGTACAACTGTAAATTCCAGTTGGTAGTAATATGTCTGGGGTTAAAAGAATATCATTCTCGAGAAAAAAGTCTCCGTCATTCAACATTGAAGGTAGACTCAACACTTTAGATTCATTGGAATTAAATTGAGCCACTGTTTTTTCTGGGTATTTACGTGACATTTGTATTACGCCAGTGGGGAATTTTAGTTTATTTTCTGTTGTCAGAATATCAGCTTTCATCGTACGCAAGGTTTCGTATCCGATGAGGCCGTCGAAAAAATTATGGAAGTCAAACACGTAAAAGATTTGTTTGTTCGAACCCGGTACGCTTGGAAATGGGTTGAATTCTGCAAATTTATTAACAAGATGCGTACCTGATACATTTCTTATTCTCATGGCCTGTGTGAAACGGCACTTTTCATAATTAACGTGTTTTGTACTGATGTAGTTTTTGTTTGCACCAGTGTCAATCAAAAACTTCAGTGGTCCTTTGCTAGTAAGAATTTTTACATATGGTAGGAAATTATTTATCTCTTCCTTAGTACTTCCGCCATTAAATGAAAATTTATCTCATCGGTATCACAAGCTACTTCTTCATTCCTTTCTAATTCTGCTGAACCCGATATACAAGGGATGGGTTCAGTGTCGAAGGCTTCGTCATAATATTGATGTGTTTCATCGTATTCGTAGTGGGGCTCATAAGGCTCATAAAAATCTTCACCCTCATGATAGTTTATCACGCGGGGTCTATTTATATAATTTATCTGCTTTGACCTTACAGATGGATCGACCTCCATGGGTGTTGGTTTTGGCAGCTGCATTGGTCTCGGTTCAAAAGCATTTCTTAGTTGCACATTAGGTGCATTATTGAAAGTGGTTGGAAATTTTCTTGGTGGGACTTGTGGTCTCGAATTAAAGTTTTGTGCGGGAAAATAGTTCCGCTGTGGCTGATTAGGGAATTGATAATTTTTTGAAAGGTTGGGGTGGTTTGAAATTAAATTTTTGTTGTTGGTTTGGGATTTGGAAGTGTTGCTGTGTTGGTTTTGAAGGACCTGGCAACATAAGTGGTTTGGGAGGCCTGATTGGCTCCGGTTTGTTTAGGCCAAACCTGTTTTGAAAATTTCTTTCTTCCACACACGCATCAAATGCTTCTTTCAATTTCTTAGGCTGACGTGCTCTCACGTTACCGCCAATGGGTTCTCTAAGCCCAGCTAAAAACACTTGTAGTGCATTTTCCTGATGTGTTTTTGTGCGATCAGCTCGCAGATTTGCATTTGTTGTAGAGATATTTGTATGGTTGATAAGCAGTGAAAGGACGTTCTGCACTGAACCATAAAATTCCTCGATGCTACCAGTTTGTTGCAACTGGAATAGCTCTCGAGTAAGCGTGACTGAATCTCGCTTATCGTTATAGTAGGCGATTAAATTTGCCTTTATTTCATTCCACTTTAGTGGGGTGCCGTGAATTTCCAGTACTTGGTCGGCATCTCCCGTAATTTTAGCCCTTATAGATTGCAACCAGACCTCTTCGAACGGAGTGTCTTTCATTGTATCTAAGAAGGGAAGTAAATTTTCAACTGCTCGGATGAATGCGTGCAGCTTCACAGGGTTACCATCGAAAGACGGGAGTTCCCTTATTGCTTGAGGCGTTTGCATCGCCTTTAGCACTTTTTCGGCTCGTTGGAACATTTCGTTTGTTCGCAAAACTTGAGCCTCCTCTTCTTCTTGGTTTGGAACTGAATTATTCACTGGTTCCATTTTGAGAAAAAAGGTCTCTATTTAAAAATCTATTTAATCACAATTTCACTAATTACAAATTATTTAAACAATTTCACTAATTTCACTTTTTCGGATTTGGAAAATTGAGAAAGCACTATAGTATTTTTTGATAGGTAGAGTAGAAGTAAATAGGTAGATAGTTAATTGAAAATTACTCACCGTGACAATCCGATGTTCGCTCGGGCTGGCCTGCCTGGCTGATGATGTAGATTTCTTCGAAGGGAGTTGGTCCGATTCTGCAAAGCTCTTCTGTAGAAATGGTTCACTACACTGCGATATTCACTCGCGGCGACCCGAATGGTGGAAACTATTCACTACTTCTGAACTTTTAAACAAAACCGATCCTACCGACTGCGCCAATTAAGAACTCATTTGGAGTTTCGGGGTTTTTAAAAAAGGTGAACACTGAACTACACTATGTGAAGGTAAGACTAATAATGATTTTTATTGAATGATCGAAATTGGTTGAAACCTACCAATGTCCCTAAAAGTCCTAACACTGCAATTCTCAGCTCAGGTGGTCGGGTTCGTAGTCCAAGTCGATGTCGCATGTTGTTGTCCTACTGTTGTCATGTGCTGCGTCGGCTGTCCTGGGTGCGTTGGCTTGTTATTATCCGGTGGCCTCGATGGGCTCGGTGTCGAATGTGCTTACGGTTGCACGTTGGTTATTATGTTGATGAGCTGTTCTTTGGTGACGGGTGATGATGTGTTGGAAAGTTGAATGGCCCTCGTGTTAACTTATATTTTGTGTTGCAAAAATAATTTTGTGGACAACCGTTCCTCCTGAAACAATCAAACAACTCTCATTTGCGTTGTTTAATTCTCTATTAAAGAGAGCATTCCATCTATCACTAACTGAACCTGGTTGTCAATCTACTCTACGAACAAAACAGAAGCGTGAATCATCAGCGCCAACCACTCCAAAAGAATGCAATCTGCTCGATTGCACAGATTTGTTGAGAAATTCCGTTATTCAATGAGAAATATGAAAAGCCAGCAAGCTTGTTGAATGCATTGTATTTTTTATGATAACAGTGACGCATGCAGATCACTCAAGAAATATACGATAGGATAGAAACCTACCGGAAGACCATAAATAATAACTCAATCGTAAAGAATTGCATCCATTAAAGTCAATGTATCTTCAAATGCGGCTATCCGTCCCGTCGGCAACTTTTAGATTTTGAGCAAGCACGGTTCAAAGGGGACGTCATCGGGTTATTTTATCACATCACCTACGCCTGGATAATCTCTCAGGTGGCCTATGCTGATAATTCACAGGAAATGCTGATAAATACCTAGTGGCCCACTAACTTTTATCAATCAGCATCGTAAACATTTCAAACGTGGTCAATAAACCAATTTAATTACCTCGGAAATTGGTCTACGCAGAAAAAAAAATTAACAACTCACCCCCATGCAAGTGGATTTCCCCTTTAGGCACAAAGAAAAACACGCCAATCAAGGTTTATTCCTATCCTAAATTTATTTGATGTCTGAAACTTAACGTTTAGCGGTGACCTTAAACCTATACGTTACAAATACAATTGACGTATATCACATAATGTAAGTGGTATTTTAAAATGCTTCTATCATTCATATCATTTGGGAGTAAAATATTTTAACAGCTTGAGGTGAATATTACTTATCAGTGGAGGTTTGCTTT
The DNA here is from genome assembly GCA_024533555.2 of Aedes koreicus. Classification (NCBI taxonomy): domain Eukaryota; kingdom Metazoa; phylum Arthropoda; class Insecta; order Diptera; family Culicidae; genus Aedes; species Aedes koreicus. The sequence goes on along the minus strand of JAHHFK020002532.1, from coordinate 18,951 downwards.
ACTATCAAGTAGATCTTGTCGTGAGAACTTCTGCGATTGAGCTACTGCCGCCCTTTCCCTGTGGGCGGATCCGAGAGTTGTTTTACAAATCCATATAGACGACCTGCGTTGAAACCAGTGCTGCCAGAAAACTACAAGTGCCAGCCGTGTAGATGACAGCAGACGTCGTTCCGAGCAGCTCAATCAACGATCCAATGCCCAACGAAACGATGATCTGTGCAACGAAGATCATACCCCCGACAACGGCAATGTCAGTCGCCAGGCCACGCTTTTTCTCTGGTTTGTCCGTTTCCGCCGATTTGCTTACTTTGAACTGCAAAGATAGAAAGTGTTTAGATGGTTTGATATTTATTTGAGATCAGTATGTAACAAACCTGTCCTTTGGCGTGATACTGTCCAATCAAGAGGAACGGCATAGTGAACAGCAATGCGTAGACAATTCCCCCGCGTGGCACTGAATACGAATACTGTCACCTTATTTGGGTAAATAGCCATCAAAATCATCCCGACGGAATCTATTAGAAGTCCACCACAATATACAATCCGAGCACGGAGAACCTTGATCAATTTTTCGATCGTAAACGAATAACACGAGCAGGATAGTGAGTAGATTGCCAGTCCAAAACATCCATATCGAACTCCTTCTAGATACAGCTGATAGGATTCAGATTGCGATGGAGCAGCGGGACTTCCCTTGAATACCTCCTCGCCGACAAAATCGGTGAAGTACAGACAGAAGCTTAAATGTCCCATCCAGCAGAACAAGTTCGTCAAGCAAAGAATTGCAATCGATTTGGGCATCATGACAATGCTCTTCAGGAAGTCCTTCAGGGTCATCGCTTTCTCCTCATCATCCGATTCCGAGTCCGCTGAGGAACACGCTTGATCAATCGGTTGCTTCTTTGCCGCCTCTGCCACCAAGGCATTGTTTATCATTTGCGGTGCCGGTGGTTGAGTCGTTTCGTCGATCGTCTGCAGCTGCATCGCAAACGTTCGGCTCACATCCTTTATGTAGAAGATCTTGTCGTCCATTTTGGCTCGCTCCTTCTTGACGATGGATTCGGTCAATGGTCGCAGCAGTTCATCCTTTTCCATCAATGGTAGCGGTATTTCGTGGAAGCTGGTTACCGTTAGGATGAGGCAAACGACGTAGATTATACCAACCATGGTGAATACGGTTTTGATGCTGCCTCCGAGAAAATCTCCGAAGCTCGTGTTGTCCCAGTTGATTCCACCGAGCATATAGCCACAGCTGCCTCCAATGCCGGCCATAATCGAGAATGTGCTGCAGGCACGACCGTGGTCTTCTGGAAGTTGAACGATGATTGTTAAGTAGGGAACTAATAGTACAAATATTATATGATCATCTATTTAAGGGTCCCGAACAATCCCTCCCCTGGTTCTAGGGAAATCTCTCCAGGAAAATTCCTCCTGGGATTCCAGAAGAATTCCCTTTCGGGATTCCAGAAGAATTCTTCTCGGGATTCCCGGAGAATTCCTCTCGGGATTCCAGGAGAATCCCTCCTTGGATTCCAGGAGAGTCCCTCCTGTCCGGGTCTCCTGAATCCCAGGAGAGTCCCACCTGGAGATTCCCCTGGGCCCGATTCCAGGAGAATCCCCCTCCCCTGGGATTCCAGGAGAATCCCTCCTAGGATTCCAGGAGAATCCCCCCCCCTGGGATTCCAGGAGAATCCCTCCTGGGATTCCAGGAGAATCCCTCCTGGGATTCCAGGAGAATCCCTCCTGGGATTCCAGGAAATCCCTCCTGGGATTCCAGGAGAATCCCTCCTGGGATTCCAGGAGAATCCCTCCTGGGATTCCAGGAGAATCCCTCCTGGGATTCCAGGAGAATCCCTCCTGGGATTCCAGGAGAATCCCTCCATTCCAGGTGGGATTCCAGGAGAATCCCTCCTGGGATTCCAGGAGAATCCCTCCTGGGATTCCAGGAGAATCCCTCCTGGGATTCCAGGAGAATCCCTCCTGGGATTCCAGGAGAATCCCTCCTGGGATTCCAGGAGAATCCCTCCTGGGATTCCAGGAGAATCCCTCCTGGGATTCCAGGAGAATCCCTCCTGGGATTCCAGGAGAATCCCTCCTGGGATTCCAGGAGAATCCCTCCTGGGATTCCAGGAGAATCCCTCCTGGGATTCCAGGAGAATCCCTCCTGGGATTCCAGGAGAATCCCTCCTGGGATTCCAGGAGAATCCCTCCTGGGATTCCATGGAGAATCCCTCCTGGGATTCCAGGAGAATCCCTCCTGGGATTCCAGGAGAATCCCTCCTGGGATTCCAGGAGAATCCCTCCTGGGATTCCAGGAGAATCCCTCCTGGGATTCCAGGAGAATCCCTCCTGGGATTCCAGGAGAATCCCTCCTGGGATTCCAGGAGAATCCCTCCTGGGATTCCAGGAGAATCCCTCCTGGGATTCCAGGAGAATCCCTCCTGGGATTCCAGGAGAATCCCTCCTGGGATTCCAGGAGAATCCCTCCTGGGATTCCAGGAGAATCCCTCCTGGGATTCCAGGAGAATCCCTCCTGGGATTCCAGGAGAATCCCTCCTGGGATTCCAGGAGAATCCCTCCGGGGATTCCAGGAGAATCCCTCCGGGGATTCCAGGAGAATCCCTCCGGGATTCCAGGAGAATCCGCGGGATTCCAGGAGAATCCCTCCGGGGATTCCAGGAGAATCCCTCCGGGGATTCCAGGAGAATCCCTCCGGGGATTCCAGGAGAATCCCTCCGGGGATTCCAGGAGAATCCCTCCGGGGATTCCAGGAGAATCCCTCCGGGGATTCCAGGAGAATCCCTCCGGGGATTCCAGGAGAATCCCTCCGGGGATTCCAGGAGAATCCCTCCGGGGATTCCAGGAGAATCCCTCCGGGGATTCCAGGAGAATCCCTCCGGGGATTCCAGGAGAATCCCTCCGGGGATTCCAGGAGAATCCCTCCGGGGATTCCAGGAGAATCCCTCCGGGGATTCCAGGAGAATCCCTCCGGGGATTCCAGGAGAATCCCTCCGGGGATTCCAGGAGAATCCCTCCGGGGATTCCAGGAGAATCCCAGGAGAATCCCTCCTGGGATTCCAGGAGAATCCCTCCTGGGATTCCAGGAGAATCCCTCCTGGGATTCCAGGAGAATCCCTCCTGGGATTCCAGGAGAATCCCTCCTGGGATTCCAGGAGAATCCCTCCTGGGATTCCAGGAGAATCCCTCCTGGGATTCCAGGAGAATCCCTCCTGGGATTCCAGGAGAATCCCTCCTGGGATTCCAGGAGAATCCCTCCTGGGATTCCAGGAGAATCCCTCCTGGGATTCCAGGAGAATCCCTCCTGGGATTCCAGGAGAATCCCCTCCTGGGATTCCAGGAGAATCCCTCCTGGGATTCCAGGAGAATCCCTCCTGGGATTCCAGGAGAATCCTTCCTGGGATTCCAGGAGAATCCCTCCTGGGATTCCAGGAGAACCCCTCCTGGGATTCCAGGAGAAACCCTCCTGGGATTCTAGGAGAACCCCTCCTGGGATTCCAGGAGAATCCTTCCTGGGATTCCAAAAGAATCCCTCCTGGGATTCCAAGAGAATCCTTCCTGAGATTCCAGGAGAAACCCTCTTGGGATTTGAGGAGATTCCCTCCTGGGATTCCAAGAGAATCGCTCCCGGGATTCCAGGAGAATACCTCCTGGGATTTCTGCAAAAATCTTTTATGTATTTCAAAAGATTCGATCCAAAGTTTCTTAAATCTTAATCATTAAATTCTCACCTGGAACGCATGTATCCAACAAATAGGCTCGGGCGGGTGTCTGCGCTGTATCGGCACTGAAATCCAGGAGCAATGTTCCAAGTATGGTGATAAAGATGGCCCATTTGTAGTCCATTTCGTGATCTAAGATTTCCTTATCCACCCGGTAGAAATCGTAAGGCAGGAAAGCGGTTAAATTTGAATTCAGCACATTGGTGGCGTTGTTCGCTATTTCCGGGAAAGTTTCTCCCAAATCACCGAACCATCGACCAAAATTTTCTCCGAACGGTACCAGGATGCAACCTAAAATTGTAACATAACGATCGTAAGCCTCATTCGAGATGTAAAACTTAATTACACCTACCCAAAATCATCGTTACGGAGAGTCCTAGAAGGATTGGTCTTCGGCGGCCTAGCTTGTACCTGCATCGATCGCTGAGCGTTCCCAGGATGGGAGCTAGGAAGAAACCAACTAGTGGTGAAATTGCCCAGACCAGCGTCATCAGCTGATGTTCTACACCGATTCCCAGCAAAATCGGTGAAACGAACGCCGTTTCGGCCGAGTACACAAACTCGATTCCCATGATAACGAACGACAGTCGGATGAAATCCCATCGGGATTTGTTTCTGTGGAAGGGATGGACATTTAATGTTGTACGACTAAGTAAACATCGATCGATTAAATGCACTGAGTTGTTTTGTTGTACTTCAAACGACGGTCATAAGGTCAAGGCTGTGCTTGTTGACAAACAAAAATGGAGGCTTACCGAAATACGTGCGAGTAGTCTTCCTTGTAGCGCTGAGCGTTTTGCTCCCGCACCCTTCGTAGTTCCCGGACCAGCGGGTCATTGCGCTGTTCGGAGTGGAAGTTGCTGATCGTTCCGGCAACCATTCTGCCGTTCTCGTTTTTCGTGCACCCGCAGGAAGCCTCGCCGGTGGCGGACAGTTGTTGACCGTTGTGGCAGCTGCAGCCGCTTTTCCGTCGCTTCCGATCGGTGACGTGCTGTTGGTTTGCTGTCGGAACGCGAGGATTCTTCCAGATGATGCTGCTCTCAAGGATGTTAGCTACAACGACATTGAGGGCACATTTTAGTTTTCGTAACATTATGTGATTTAGGTGTTATTATTTTTCAACGCCACCCGGAGAAGGATTAGTTTCTTTTTTCTGAGTTCGATAGTTTATTAGTTATGGTTCAGAAGGAAAGTTAGCTGGTTATAGTTCATTGAGTGGAGAGAGTTTCAAGCGCATGCTTCTGTTGACTAGCTGATTAATCGAGAGGAAACGAGAGAGAGTAAAAGTGTAAAGGCCTGATCTATGACTGATGATAAGATTTAATGATGCTCGTTTATTGCCCCGAGCATTGCGAGTATAGTCAACGGTGATGGGCTTTTGCCACGTAATCACAAAGGTGACCAACTGAGCTATCTTGTTATTATTGCCATTGACAGTAGTCTTTTAGTGGTTAAAAGAGCAGCATGCAGAATTAGTAGAAGAGCGTGTTAATTCCAACATCACACATGCTATCAATCGCTTGCGTCACCATCTGCCAGAAGAGTGTTAGAAGAGTGCAGATATACGTGGATGCTATGGCAGGGGCATCCGCGAAACGTAAATTAATTCAATGCGAACCTGTTGATTGTGTCGTACCTTTGAAGCATATAATTGCATCGTTGAGCTTTCCCATTTCCGATTTCAAGAACGCACCTGGGGCCTGGAAAGTAGGTAGGAGGGGGTTCATGTGGAAAATGAATGTTTCTGTGTTGAAAATTATGTGCAGGTGCAAAAAGAAATCCTTAAAATGTATTTTTAGCTGATTATTGTGTTCATTGAATAACACTGGTCGACAGAGATTTTTAGACCCTGAGCTCCATGCCAGTTTCCGTTAGCTTGGGTCTCAAAACGATTTGCATTTTTCTTCACAAATTGGCATCAAAAATTGAAATTTTGATATCTTTTGAGAACCACTTAAATAAATGCCATTTTTTGCTGACATTTCTTAGACTTAAATAAACAACTTTGCAGAAGAAAGTGTGTCGATCCGACTTCACCAGAAAATGTTATGAGCGTTGAAAGACAGCATATTTTAGCAAAAAAAAAAAACAGCAAAGTACAGTAAACTCCCAAAACATGCGCGGATTTCCATGAGGGTGGGAATGATATTGCACCTTTTATGAAACATTTGCAATATGTTTATGGGTAATCCGTACAATTTTATCGATCATACCCTAGATATACAACGGTACATTTTTGACATTTCATTGCTAAAACTTACCTAAAGTATGAATCACATTGCTGTAATTTATGAACCATTTTAATTTTTTTTTATAAATTTTCAACAGAGCCTTATGGGTCATAAATACGTTTTTTATGGAACGAATTTCATTTTTTCATGGATCATTTCTTCAGTTTAAAGGTGCAAACTTAGTGCTGCCCTTTTCCCTCGGTCTTCCTCTTCAGCATCCTTTTGAGCTTCTTGTCGCTCAGGGTCGTCGGCCATCCCAAACCAGGCTCTCATTCGATGCTCTGATTGTTGTAAAATAATGCCAAGGTGTTGTAGATGCCGGAACAGGCGTAACCGGCGTCCACAAAGTGCCGCACGATGTCCGTTTCCGACGCGGCGGGGTGCCGTTTTTTGAACGCGCACACTTCTGAACGGAGTTGTTTCACTGTTTTTGCCATCACGGTTAGAGTTCGACTGATAGAGCTGTCAAATTTTGTCTGCTGACTCATGGGTTACTATGATTGATGCTGCTAGTTTTGTCAGTGCGGGTGAAGGCAATATGAAGAAAAATCGGCAATTTTTGTCCATTTTTTTTTAATTCAAACGTTATATGGGCATTGACCTTTGTTGTTTCATCAGATAATATCTCGTGATCCTTCGTATATAGGAAGTTAATTCCTTCAGCAAAGTTGTTCAGTTGATCAAGGCCTTTAGGATGGGAAACGGGGAAGTACAGAATTATCTCACCACGCCGCGCTTATGTGCATGTAAACTAACTTTGTAACCAGAATCTTGAGATTCTTATTATATAGCAAGTTGGCGTCTTGCACAAAGATGTTTGGTTGATTGAGGCCTTTCGGATGCTGTTAACATTCAGAAATCGTTCGCTACGTGGTGGCGCTACATGTGAACTTTGTATATTACCTGTATTTTGAGGTCTAGATCGTGTATCAATTTACTGTTTTCAGGAAAGTTATTTTTAAAATAAAAAACTTCCATACTCTCGACTTAACAGTTCAGAATTATCTAACTCCGTGGCGCGAGTGTGCATGTTAACTTACTGTATAATCTGGATCTCGAGACATACAGCAAGACGGCATCTTCTAAAAGGATTTTTGATGGGTCAGGGCTTTTAAGTGGTGTAAACAATAGATCAGAATTTGTCCACTTCGTGGCGCCAGTGTTCTTGTGAACTTTTTGTAATATCTATATTTAGATATCTAGATCATGTATGAATTCATTGTTTCAGGAAATTTGAAATTTGTGTTTCTTTTTTATGGGAGCCCCCCCCCCCTCCCTCCCTTCCAGAGGGAACCATCATAAGAGCCTTTCTCGGCCCCAAAATCCCTAGCTACAAATTTTCCCTCCCCCCACCCACACAACAACAAACCACAACAAATCCAATTCAACACATTGTTTTCTTCCTTTCTTTACTAAAAAAAACAAACCCAAAACACCATTTTCATCTTCATAATTTATATCATTCTCCCCACCCACACCCACACCCACCACCACCAACAACAAAACAACACCCCCACCTCCATTTCTTTTATACACAATATTACTATATTAATAAACCCCCTACCAACATAACCCACACCACCACACCTCTACAAAAAAACAAAAAAAAAAATAAAAAAAAAAAAAAAATTGCCCCCCCCCCCCCCCTCCTTCAAAAAACCCCACCCCCCCCACTTTTTTTATATAACTTAGTCTTTTTTTTTTTCTCTTTTTGTATTTTTTTTTTTTTTTTGTGGCCCCCCTTTCAGGGGGGCCACAAAAATATCCCCCCCCCCCCAAACCCCCCTCACAAATTCACCTCTTCATATTTCCTCTTAAGGTCAGACATACAAATTCGTAGAAGATAGATAGATAGATGGATTGTAGAATACTTATGTTTTATCATGTACTAGCTGAACCCGGTGCGAGCACTGCTACGCTTGCAACTAAATGAATGAAAATTTAATAGAACTGGCACTTTTATGGTTGGTTTTCGGAATTAGTTTTTTTCTAGACTAAGAAGGGGTTAAAATTTCTATCAGATCATGCTTCTTACCCGAGAAATACACATTTTGTGTTTCAGTTACCTGGATAATTCTCATGTTTGGTTGAAATTTGTGTTTCATATGTACGATAGCACCCCCTTCCAGAGGGGGGGGGGAGAGGTCTCAAATCACCATACAATCATTGCTTTCAAACCCCCCAAATGCCAAATTTGGTTCCATTTGCTTGATTCGTTCTCGAGTAATGCAGAAATTTGTGTTTCATTTGTATGAGAGCCCCCCTTCCAGAGAAGGTAGGGGACTCAAACAATCATAAGAACCTTCCCCAGCTCCAAAAACCCCTGCATACAAATTTTCACGCCGATCGATTTTGTAGTCTATAAGGGTCAGACAGAGAGGCAGACAGAAATTCATTTTTATATAAATAGAAATCCTGCCTCTTGAAATCCCCACATGCCAAATGTGGTTTAATTTGCTGGAATAGTTCTCGAATTCTGCAGAAATTTCTGTTTCATTTGTATGAGAGCCCCCACCCCTCTTAAAGAGGGGGGGGGGTCTTGAACTACCATAGAATTGTTTCTTGCCTTCAAAAACCTACATATGCCAGATTTGGTTCCATTTGCTTGAATTGTTCTTGAGCTAGGCAAACAATTGTGATTCATTTGCATGGTAGCCCCTCTTCCAGAGGGCGGAGGGGTTTCAAACTATCATAGAAATATTTCTCTCTTTCAAAAACCTCTACATGCCAAATTTTGTTCCATTTGCTTGATTAGTTCATGAGTCAGGCAGAAATGTGTGTTTCATTTGTATGAGAGCCCCCCTCCCCCCTTCCACAGAGAGAAGGGGTTTCAAACCACATTTCTTGCCTTCAAAAACCTGCACATTCCATATTTGTTTCCATTTGCTTGATTAGTTATCGAGTTATGCAGAAATTTGTGTTTCAATTGTATGGTAGCCCCCTTTATAGAAAAAGGGAGGGGTCTCGATTCACCTTAGAATCATTTCTAGCTTTCAAAAACCTACACCTGCCAAATTTGGTTCCATTTGCTTGATTAATTTTTTTTTAATTGCAGAAATTTGTGAAATTTCAGAATGGGGAGGAGTCTTAAACTACCATTGAAACGCATCTTGCTTTCAGAAAACTTCACATGTAAAATTTGGTTCCATTTACTTGATTAGTTTTTTAGTTGTGCAGAAATATGTGTTTCATTTGTAAAGGAGCCCCCCCTTTCAGAGAAGGGAGGGGTCTCTAACGATCTTAAGAACCTTTCCCGGTCCCAAAAACTCCTCCATACAAAATTTCACGCTGATCGGTTCAGTAGTCTCCGAGTCTATAAGGTTCAGACAAACAGACAGACAGACAGACAAACAGACAGACAGACAGACAGACAGACAGACAGACAGACAGACAGACAGACAGACAGACAGACAGACAGACAGACAGACAGACAGACAGACAGACAGACAGACAGACAGACAGACAGACAGACAGACAGACAGACAGACAGACAGACAGACAGACAGACAGACAGACAGACAGACAGACAGACAGACAGACAGACAGACAGACAGACAGACAGACAGACAGACAGACAGACAGACAGACAGACAGACAGACAGACAGACAGACAGACAGACAGACAGACAGACAGACAGACAGACAGACAGACAGACAGACAGACAGACAGACAGACAGACAGACAGACAGACAGACAGACAGACAGACAGACAGACAGACAGACAGACAGACAGACAGACAGACAGACAGACAGACAGACAGACAGACAGACAGACAGACAGACAGACAGACAGACAGACAGACAGACAGACAGACAGACAGACAGACAGACAGACAGACAGACAGACAGACAGACAGACAGACAGACAGACAGACAGACAGACAGACAGACAGACAGACAGACAGACAGACAGACAGACAGACAGACAGACAGACAGACAGACAGACAGACAGACAGACAGACAGACAGACAGACAGACAGACAGACAGACAGAAATTCATTTATATGTATATATAGATTTGAATTATTGACATCAACAAGGCTGCTCAAATAAAAAATGTTTGCGTGTTTGTAAAAATTGTGTATACAGATAATTGTATGTATATTGATAACTAAAAAAACGACACTGAAGAAGTCTGTAAGTCGCAGACCAAATAGGCCTATCTGTCAAAAGATAAGCTATCTGTAGTGGAATTTAACAGAATTTGCTCGTGTTTACTAGTGATAGTTTAAAAATGTGTTTCAGTTTTTTCTATTTTTTTTAGAAAAAGTGATCAAGTGAAGTGTTAATTTAAATTTTCTTAGTTTTTCAATTAAAAAAAAATGTTAATATTGTTTGAAAATACACATAAAGTGTGTAAGGGAGTAAGAAAGTGTATGAGTGTTATGATTTAATAAACCTAGAAACAAAGCAAAGGCTAAAAAAAACAAGCTTACCAAGGAAAACTAAGATCCATTATTTCATAGCTTTGCAAGCAATTATTCTAAACCTACGGAAACCTACGGTTCCAACAAAAATTTGTGATTTTAGTGTCTCAATAATTTTTTTCTACATAAATATTGTATGCTTTGAAAATGAAAGACAAAAAAGTTAAGTATAAAAAGCACAAGAATAAATAAAAAATACATGAAAAACTATAAAAATATAGGTCTACCGCCCTCAAATATGGGAAAAGAGGATAAAATGAAACCTTCTTAACTTTATAGAACTTGAACCAAGCTTTAACCAAACGATCAATGTTTGTGTGTCTCCACTTGCCCCTTCCTCGGCTATCAGTTCACGAAGTTAAGGAAAAGTAAAGTTCAATTTTGCTATATTTATTCAATAAATTAGTTTAGCGATTCGTGAACTGTCTTAAAAACGTGTGTTTTGAGTGTCTTGATAACTGTACACAACATTATATGCTTACATCTTATGTCATTATAAGATGTCAAGTATAAAAACTAATTTTAACGGAACTACCATAGAAAACTCACCAAAACTCTGCAGAAGTTAGAACTAGAAATTTTGCTTTTCCAGGAAATTTGCTTGGTTTTAGAATTCCTACAACTTTGCTGAAGACATTACCCTTCTGTAACCCCAAATAAAAAAGTTTTTTTTTAAATTTATATAATGGTAAGAATTGGCTTACTTTTGATACTTGTAAATGCTTTTTTGTGCCACTTTGGCGCACAGTGCAAATAACCTTGAATGACGGTGTGAAAAGATGATTATTCTACCAAAAACAAAGTTCACTAACGCCCTTTAGTTCTTAAGAATGTGTTGAAAAAGTCGAAAAATTACGTTCAATCAAATCACCTTTTGACGAAAAACTTGTGTTTTAATTTCCGGAGGCATAATTTCACGTGAAACCTTTGTTTATGGTGTGGTTTGTACTTTGTTTTATGAATGGTTATTTTTAAGAATTGAATTTATAGTCACGAAAATGTCCAATTGATGGGAACAACTCGAAAATCTATCAAGAAATTATTGTGTTTGTACCGTTTTCATCGCAGCAAAATTCACATCGCCCAGAATATCAGCTGAATAGATGAGGAAATTTCCGAATGTTTTGCCAACATTATGAAACTCTCTTGTCAGCAACTCCGTGTGCAGTGAACGCCTAGAGCTTAAAAAAGGCAATATCAAGGTATCAAGTATTTATCAAGCTGAATTTATTATCAAAAAATTTGCAAAAGTTCTTCCGTGGCTTAGACAACAAAACCAACAATTCGCATGATAAAAGCTGTCAAATACTTCCCCAGAGACTGCGTAAACAATGCGTAAACAATATCATTTTAATGCAGCATCATGCTATTCAGAAATGTTTATGACATTCACCACTGAGATAACCTCGCCCAATGGTTTTACCCCCTAAAGAACCAGATCTGCTCCGTTTGATGTGATAAGGAACGCAGTTTTCTTTTCACTTCGGCCAAACGGTTGTTTTGCTTTTACCCTAGGTTAGTAACAGAGTCCGCGCCTGCTTTTCGATGCGCCTATCTTCCGAAAAAAAAAAATTGCATTATCATCCGAACAAGTACCATGTGTGCAAAACCACTGAATTATGTCATTCGCATTACGAACGCTCATGATAATTTCCTTTCGATAGTGTAATCTTCCCTGGACCGGTTGTCCAACAGTATTACAGATAACATTTGCTTTGTAGTGTCAGGCAAACAAATAATTTCAAATATTAGTTCGTTTCAGGGAGCTTCGGGAAATAATATTACGTTGAGTGATGATAGTCTGGAGCACACTTCAACTTCACTTCCGTTGACATACTTTATCACTCAAATCTCTTGTAAATCGGCTATTGCCACACGTCGTCGTCTTTCCGTCCCACGTAATGGTATCACTTGTTAACTTACACGGTAAAACTATTAATTTCAAGAACGCACTTTGGCCAGTTTCAAATGGAAAGATCAGTGAACTGCTAACGTTTTGCTCATCGGCCACAGTTTATACACATTTATTTCGTACGGCCCTCCATCAGTCACTTTCCACCTAATGTTCAACCAACCGAGACTGATTCGTTTTTGATTAGATCAAATTATATGTTAATTCACATTGCACATTCATTATATCCACTGACTGTCGGATGCAGCTTCTAACCTATTCTAGTCGATCGATCTATCCGGTGCAAAAGTTAATTCGCGACTGCTGTGCAAAAACGAAACGAAGCCCCGCGAGGATCAACCACGAGGACCTGACCTGTTGAATGCATGTTGTTGCAGTTGGAATATTCCTCAAGTGGTCCTTACCGTCACCGCGCCATCGTTGTCTTCGACTGCGTCGATTCACAGCATTATGTATTTTAATCTGCTTTCGATTTCTTTTGAAGTTGTTCACTTATTCTAAATTATGATCGCGGACGTTTGGTACCGCATATGCCGATCGCGGCATCGTGAATGATTAATGAGGGAATTTGGGAGGAGAGAGAAAAAAAAATCATTGATTACCGAGCACCAAGTCATAATTTTGAGGATGATGTCGTTGTGCATCCAGCCTTAGTGAGGAGGGCTATCAGTACTAGCTTGGGCATGCTGTTTCGGGTTGGGATTGTGTGACGAATGAATTACAAAACATACATAACTATTTTGGCTCTCGGGTGGATTTGAGTAGCTTGCATGAAGCTTTCATATGTTGATGTAATTCGTAATAGTAATAGACGGGTTCAGAGAACATCATTATTGGTGGCCTTCAATGTAAAAAGTTGAGCTTGCTTGATTATTGATTCGGATACAAAAAAATCAATTCTGTTAGTGCCAGGGATTTTCTGCAAAAAATTGTTGCCTAGTCGGCTGGAGTATACAACGTAAATGCAATAGTAGCTCATCGGAAATAAAACCCTGCTAGACCTGATTAGAAAATCGCTGCAAACTGGGCAATTGCCATACCTTTGGAAAGAGCATTTAGTTATTCGCATTCGAAAAGTTGCTGAAACGATTCAAGTTGAAGAATTGCATCACATCGTCCTGTCCACATAGAACTTATTGTAAAAGGCCAGCTCATAACGAATTGAAATAAAAATGATTTGATCACGAACCAGGATTTTTCAAATTTTGTGCAAGTAAATGATTCGAATGCTATTTGTCTTACAGAACTCAACAAACTGAGAACAGCCTTGTTTTAGATAAGAGAGTGCATTAGCGGAAATTATATTCATTTTATTCATAAATGACATGCAACGAGTCTTGCGATTTTGTGATACTTATCTTTTACCTGTAGATACCGTGTTATTCATTGCTGCTTAGAGCCTGAATGAAGCCGTTCCACATTTGAAAGCAGATTTACGATCTCCAATTAGATGGATGAAGCACAAACAGTTCAAATTTAATACAAGTGAAATTAAATTCATGGTAATTTCTCAAAATCGAGCAATTGAAGACATCTTTGTAAAAATTGATAGTAAAACAATATTGTCAAATATTGTTCTCATATGAACCCTTGAAATAAAAGGTTTTAATTTTTTATTTAAAATTGATTGACTCGAATTTTTTACTCCATCCATGGTTTCGCTGAAATTGGAAATTCAAAATGCATTATAAGGTCTGTATCCGCAATAATCCGGACACCTCAAAACATGAATAAAACATAAATTTCGCATTATATTTCCGTCGTAGTTGTTTATTTCAGATTCATGGGATGTGTTTTAACAATTCGTGAAGACAAAACATAGTTATTCGGTATTTGCAGAAATTTTTCGAACTTTGCGCTTAACTCCATTCATTAGGGTTTGTACAGACTCTTCAGAAATCGTAGAAGCCGTCTTTGTCCAAATTTGCTGGAAGTGTTTGATGTCTTTGATTCCTTGCTTCTTTCCAGAAAGCTTCCGCTTCATCAGAGCCCAATATCTCTCGATTGGTCGTAGCTCTGGGCAATTTGGCGGGTTTGAGGTTTTTGGTACAATGTTCATTTGATTTGCTTGGTACCACTCCATCACAGTTTTAGCATAGTGGCATGATGCCAAATCGGGCCAGAACAAAGGTTTTTCTTTGTGACTTTTGATGAAGGGTAGCAATCGCTTCTGCAGACACTCTTTCTGATAGATCTCCTTGTTGATTGTGCCTGTAGTGACGAAAGATTTACTCTTTTTGCCACACGTGCAAATTGCTTGCCACACATGGTATTTTTTTGGGAAATTTCGATGCCTTCTTCGTTCTGAAATGCTCAGCTGTAATATTTGTGGCCACAGCAAAATAAAAAGCCAGCCCTGAAAGCTGCTTGAAATCCTCCAAGACATAAGTTTCATCGTCCATAACAACGCATGAAAACTTCGTCAAATATTCGCAGTACAAACGTCGAGCCCGTGATTTTGCTGCCAAGTTCTGTTTGTCGTTGCGATTTGGAACTGTTTTTACTTTATACGACTTAAGTCCCAAACGTTGTTTTGATTTTTGGACAAAACCAGGCGACATCCCTATTTTACGAGCCACCGTTCGAATGGAGAGATTTGGGTTTTTCGTTAATATCCTTTTCACCTTTCGGTCCATGACAGGATCAACGCGTCCAATGTTTTTGTCACTTCTCGGTTTCCTCTCCACCGTCAAACGTTCCGAAAATGATTTGAGCACATCGTGAACAGTGGATTTAGGCAAATCCAATGTTTTTGCAAGGTCCCGTATTGACAAGTCAGGATTTGCCGTACGCCCGTACAAAATTCGCTCGCGCACTTGTTTTTCTTTCGTCGCCATCTTGAATACTAAACATGAAATGTAAACATCAATCATAGTCTTTTTCATCATAGACTCTCAGCTATACCACAGTGAAATTTTTCATTCCTACGTGCAAAAGTTACAATGATTTGAAGGTGTCCGGATTAATGTGGATACAGACCTTATTGGAATTGGTGTCAGCTTTAGCCTCATATATAGGCTAACCGACGCGCACGGTGTCGACTTGCTGTCATTTGTTGTTTGTTTAGCGCGCACGGTTGAAGGAGTACCACGACGTCGTAGTAAAGTTTTTTGCGAGAGGTGAGCGACCCGGCGACATATTCGTGCCGTTGAAATCCCACGGGGCAAAGCGGATTTTCATCTACATCCCCATCCGTCGGTACCGGGAGACAGACTCGGCCAAGGACCGTGCGTGATCCAGGCGGCCGCGTTCGGCGAGGACGCCAGAAGCCATCAAGGTTGTGAGGGAGCGGGTTCGTCGAAAAATGAACCGCTCGATCCGGAAGACCGCTGCTGACCTGGATGTGTCGATCGGGACTGCCCACACCATCATGACGAAGGACCTGGGATTCAAGCCGCTCAAGAAACGCTAGGTTCACGGGGTAACGGAGGCTACAATGAAGGAGAGGCTGGGCAGAGCCAAACAGTTACTTTCGCGGCACGCAGATCAGGAATTCGTGTATTCTGATCAGAAACTCTTCGTCTTGCAACAGCCGCACAATGTTCAAAATGATCAACTGTGGGCGCTGATGTTGGCCCCCGTCCCACATAAACCTCCCGCGGTTCCAGAGCGGTGATGGTTTGGGGGGCCGTATCCAGGCGTGTGAAGCTCCCACTGGTGTTTATCGAGAAAAGCGTGAAAATCAACGCCGCGTAATATAAGACCGAGGTTCTGGAGAAGGTTGTAGCCCCGGCACTTCGGGACTTCTACAGGAAGGATCATTACGTCTTTCAACAGGTCGCCGCACTGGCCCACATGCTGGTCAAGCAGAGCGATCATCATGTGAACACTATGGACCAATTTAAAAACCTCATTTCCAAGATCTGGTACGAGATGCCGATGAACCAGGTGCGTGCCGAGTGCGATTCTTTCGAGAAACGTCTCAAGCTCGTCATACAGCACAAAAGTGGGAGGGGGGGGGGCTGGAGGGTTCTCCAAGCTAAAATGTCGTAAAGGTTCTCAATAAACATTGCTTCAATTAAAATTGACTCATAAAAGAATATTGTATTTTCATTTTTTAACAAATATTTAAAGTGTATTCGAACTTATTGAACACCTTGTAGGGCTAAACCTATAGTTAATCCTTGAGTCCTAACTGTTACAATCAAATTTAACTTTTTTAGACCAGATGCTCTTAACGACCAATCTTTAGAAAAAAAACCCAATTTGGGGCAAAATTTTGAGGCAGCTTAAACTCTCCACTTTATTTCGCTGATACCGAGATACAACATGTTTGCATTCTTGTTACATTCAGTAAATTGGCGTCGAATCAAGTGGAAGTGCGCAAACGCATTTTGTACGAATGGCAGCAACATCCGAATTTATCGGTACGCGATCTTGCCAAGAAACTAAAACTATCGAAAATAAACAAATGTTTGCAAATTATTTGACCAGTGCTTGACTGTGGATCGGAAGGTTGGAAGTGGAACAAATCTAAAAGTAAGCTCCCGACAAATGGACAAGAAGGTGGTAGCCATTATTGAGAAAAATCCCAATCTTTCTGTGCGAAATGTGGCTCGCAAAGTTGGGAAGTCAAAATCATACGTACAAAAAGTGAAGCAGAGGCAAGGACTGAAGGCGTACAAAGTGAAAAAGGTGCTCAACCGTGATGACAAGCAAAATTTCACTGCAAAAAGTCGTGCTAAGGAGCTTTACACCAATTTTTTGCAAACATTTTCTTGTATCATAATGGACGACGAAACATACGTACTCGAAGACTTTAAACAGCTTCCGGGTCTGGCTTTTTATACCGCAATGCAAAGGAACGCCGTTGCCGAGCATTTCCGGACAAAGAAGGTGTCCAAATTCCCGAAGAAGTATTTGATTTGGCAGGCCATATGTAGTTGTGGTCGAAAATCTAAAAGTTTCGTCTCTACCGGCACTATCAATAAGGATGTGTACGAGAAAGAATGTCTGCAAAAGCGGTTGCTACCGTTTATCAGAAACCACGACTCTCCAGCTCTGTTTTGGCCTGATTTGGCCTCTTGTCACTATGCGAAATCCGTCCTGGAATGGTATAAGGTACAAGAGGTCAAATACGTGCCAAAAACAGCCAATCCACCAAACTGTCCAGAACTTCGCCCAATAGAGAAGTACTGGGCTCTAGTTAAGCGGAAACTCTTCGAAACTAAGAAGAAAGCAAATGGTACCGATGATTTCAAGAGAAGATGGAGAATCGTCACGGCGGGCGTATCTGAGGATACCGTACGGAACCTGATGGCGGGTGTACCACAGAAAGTTCGAGAATTTTACAGAAAGAAGGATTAACATCTTAATCAACTGTTTCTAATGTAGATATAACTCTATTATTGCGAAATAAACAATCGGTTTTGTTGAATTATGTGTAAATTTTTTTTGCTGCTATTATTTTGGTGTCCGAAATTTAACGTGGACAGGCTTCCCCCCCCCCCCCCCCCCCCCCCCCCCCCTTCCCTTTTTCCCCCCCAAAAAAAAAAAAAAAATAATTTTTTTTTTTTTTTCCTCCTTTTTCTCCCCCCCCTTCACATTCCTCTAGCTAATATTTCCCTTCCCAAAAAAAACATCGGCTTACATCATATTAATCAGCATTATCAAAGCACCCATATTAAAACCAAAAAAAAAAAAATGTATTTTTAGGCTTTTGATTTGCAAGAAAGGGCAATCAGAAACAGCATGAAGAGGAATATTAATAATCCAACTACGACACATGATGAAGTGACTAATCAACATGGAAAATGACAAAATTGTCAACTGCTTTCAAGCTGCCAGCTGCGTAAAACAACTAGTGTTATTCGATTTTTGATAAGAGTCAATCTTTCAATAGTAAATAACATTTCGCCCAAGGTCCCACCTTCAATTGAGACCTGACTTAATTCAGTATCATTTCACTTCTTAATGAACACGTTGCAGCGGAGGGTATCATAATCATCGAGGACCCTTTTGATCATGTTGACTGACTGCTTGCGAGTGCTATTCAAACAGCATCCAACGTGAAGGATTCTTTGAATGAAATTACCATTTGCTTTTGCGTAACAACCGCGCCGGTTAATTTTCATATCGGACGGACTGTCATACATATTCATTTGCTTCAGTATATTCAAAAGCAACAAGGGATAGCGCAAATAGCACCAGCGGCTATAAATACCCTTCCAAGCCCAATGTGTCAACAATATGTCCGTACTCTGGTCCAGCATGCAGCCCAAGAGGCGCTCCTGTAGTGCGTATCAGCGCTGAGAAGTGCCGTTTCATCGCTAGAGTGTTTAGTTTAGTGGAAATCTCCACCGTCCACCATTGTACTTCGATTATAAACCTTCGCTGGCTGCAGAAGCAATTTCAGCCAGAATTAGACTTCTATTAATGTAAACAGGAGATAATTGTTAACTTAGCATGTTTGCCACGTGGCGATGAATAGTAATAATCTAACGTGCGTTGTTCAAACTGCTAATGGGAGGATTTGCAGATGTTGACTGAACGCGCGTTAAATCTTTGAAGATGATCGCACTGGATTTCAAATGGAATGAGTGTGATGTTTGGAATCCAATCTATAATATCAAGATTTTGTGCACCTGTGCATCACCAATTGCTTTGATAAATAACGTCATAATCAATACTATTCACGAC
>JAHHFK020002531.1:0-267809 GCA_024533555.2 Aedes koreicus | reverse complement strand
ACTTTATACATTGTGTGTAAAAACTTGAAGCTCTAACGTAAGTTTTGGAGAAAACTTCAGGGTGGAGAGATCTGAAGTGAAACAAGTGTCTCTAAGGTCAACTTTTAAAGCATTTGTAAAATCTCAACTATTTGCCAAAATAAACGTGTTTCGATGTTGCAGTATATTTCCAGCTGAAAATATGGCCCTTTCATAAATTATTCGCGGTTCTCCAGCATCACAAAAATAAAATATTCGAAATATGCGTTTAGTTTCCCACAAATCACTCTTAGCCAGCAAGACGATTCTATAAACAGCATAAGAAATAGGGGAAAATGATTGAATTTTTTTTTCTTATATTTTAGTTTACTTGTATTTCCAATTTATTATGCGCATACTAAAGTACATATCAGCGTCGACATTAGATTAGGGCGTATCTGCTTTTGTAAACAATGGCTTTCGTAGTCATTTTCTCTTGAGGAAAAGGTCACAAATACAAATTAAGCACTCTTTAAGGAAGAGGAGCTTTATCTCTATCCGCTGATGTTGGCGCTGATATATTGTTTCTACATTTAGATTAGTTTAGAGGAGTTCCCTTTCATTTTACATGTTTATATATACTTTGAAGGCTTGATGCTACATCCTTAGAAAACAATTTTGCCTCTGTCTGATGATCTGAACGCGGAACAAAAGAGTGATATTTTTGGGTACCAGTAATCATT
This sequence comes from Aedes koreicus, assembly GCA_024533555.2. Lineage (NCBI taxonomy): Eukaryota > Metazoa > Arthropoda > Insecta > Diptera > Culicidae > Aedes > Aedes koreicus. The sequence goes on along the minus strand of JAHHFK020002531.1, from coordinate 267,108 downwards.
TTAGTTTGCTGAAAGATATTGCTCCATTCATAGTCTTCATAAGTTACATAACAAATGGACATTTTCGTTAAGCAATCATTATTTGTCTAATTGGCCCAATCATATAATTCTTCTGCATTTGTTATTATATGTTATTTGTTTAAACCGTCAGTAATATTTAAATGTTTTCTCCGAGGATAGTGAACCTGCTTGAGTTTTGATGATGATACCGATGAAACGTTGATTCCAGCTATACCTTAGTTAAACAACTCGATATTATGCGCTCTGGAAAATTCCTGTTGCAAGCTTTCTTGATAAGATGATGTGATGGATGTAGCCGAAGGTATTTTCTCCATAGCGTACCTTGATGTAGATGGATGAAGCTCCGGAACGGGGTTGTGTGGTTGCTCATTGATATCATACTCAGTTTCTGCGTGTTTCACTTTGTTTAAATGTAATCGACACGAATCAAGAAAAAACCGTAGAGGACCCATAGCGCTGACGTCGTTGGCAAAATATCTTTTCCTGGTTTTAGTAGGCCAGGGACATAACTTTCAACGTGAAAAGTTTCACAGTTATGTACCCGGCATGTTCGCATGTGAGAACAGTAGCGCTATGCGTGCTCTATAGTTTATAATTTGTTTTATTTGAACCGTTCATTCAATCATCTTGCGATCAAAGAGAGAGTAGGGTAAAATTTATTATACATTTCTAAAAACCAATTTTTGTTGTTTGAGAACCTGTAAAAACTTATGAAAAGGTCGTATTTTCGAAAATTATTCGAGTATGATAAAATTAAATCGCACATATCTCGAGAACGGATGCTCTTACGAAGGTCATCATCGGAAGTTTAAAATTTTTAAAATACTTCAAAAATCAGATTAAATAATTAAAATACGTTTATTTCCGCTAATATTAAAGTTTTAAGAAATGCACATAAAGTTAGTGTTCTAGAAACTTTTTTTCCGTGACATTTCTCCATCCTGAAGTCTTTGTCAAAATTTGCTTTATAACTTCAAGTTCTTGCATACAAAATATTAAAAAAATCAAAATAAATGTTTTTTGAGATATTTAAATTTGTCGATTTTTTTTCCGAATTTTTTTTTCTCAGTGTATATTTTTTCACAACCTTCACACATAGGGTGACAACTGGTTTCTTGACAGTTTTTTTTGTACAACCAAAGGTTTTCGAGCTATAAATTATTAATTGAAATGCTATTCAATATGCTTACGCCATTTTTAAAACTGACTCTTGAGTCACAAAAATCTATGTAAGCGCGGAAAATGCTCAGTCTCCTAAGCCAAATGCGTATGCAAAGTTTCATTCAAATAAAAAAATATCGAAAATAATTTTTCACATTTCCAGGTTATTTCGGCTGGAAACGCTCCATTGGAATAATGCTCAATGTACAATACATCCATTTGTAGCATATTACAAAGAAAACGGTACACTAAAACACACAAGTTTTGTGATCATTTCTGATGCTTTAAAGCATGACACAGTCCAGTTGTTTATCTCAAAATTATGGGAATATTTAAAATCACATATAACAATGAAAAAGATTATTTTTATGTCAGACGGAACAGCGTCGCAATATAAAAATAAAAAAGCTAGCCTCTGTGGATTAAAAGATAGGCATAGTATTGAAATTGAATGGCATTTTTTGGCAACTTCACACGGCAAGAGTCCTTGTGCTGCGATCGGAGGTACTCTTAAGAGAATGGCAACTAAGGAGTGTATCGAATATAAGCTATCCACATACATTTGCGTTGGACGCATGTATTTGTGATGGTTTTTTATGCTCTGAACACTGCATGCTGTGCGTTTGACTGTCAGCTTTCTTTTGTTTACTTGTTTGTGCGGTTCAAATTCTGCGTTTTCAAAATGTCGCGTATAGAAAAGGAAGTGAAAATTAAGGTTCTGGACACATGGCTAAGTGAGAAGGGTATTACTATGCGAAAATTGGCGAAGCGGTTTGGAATTCATCATGCGAGTGTTAAAATCATCATTAATAAGTTTGGGGAACACTATTCTTCAGATGAGCTACCAGGAAGAGGCAGAAAACCCGGTTCTTCCAACCCGAAACTGGAGCAGAAAGTGGTATCTCTAATCATGAAGAACAAATCAATGTCAATACGTGATTTGGCCAAAAAAGCAGGAACGAGTGTCGGAATGATCCAGCGTATCAAGAGGCGAAACCACCTGAAGACCTACAAGAAGCAGAAAATCTCGAAACAAAGTGCAGAACAGAAGAAGCGAGCAGCAACAAGGGCCCGGAAATTGTATTCGCGTCTTTTGCAGCGTCCGGATGCATGCGTTTTGATGGACGATAAGACCTATGTAAAGGAGGACTCAAAAACCCTTCCAGGTCCACAATACTTTACTGCCGTCGTTGGGGAGGATGTGAGCGATGCGGACAGGTCTCAAGTGGAGAAATTCGGTCGAAAGGTACTGGTATGGCAAGCAATATGTTCCTGTGGTTTGAAGTCAACCATTTTTTACACTACCGGAACTATAAATGCGGAAATCTATCGATCTGAGTGTCTCCAGAAGAGATTGTTGCCTTTATATAAGAAGCATAGTACACCTCCACTGTTTTGGCCGGATTTAGCGTCGGCTCACTATGCCTAAACCACTCTCAATTGGCTTGCGGAAAAGGGTATAGATTTCGTTGAGAAAAATATCAATCCACCAAATTGCCCTCAGCTTCGACCCATCGAACGTTACTGGGCAATCGTGAAGAGGGTCTTCAAGAAGACAGGTAAGGCAGCTGGGAACATGCAGGAGTTCAAAACAATTTGGGCTCAAGCGTCCAAAAAATGCGATGCAACACTTGTCCGGAACTTGATGAAGAGCATTCGATCCAAAGTTCGAAAATTCGGGAAGGAATAACTTAAATTTCATCCGGTCTTCATTATGTTCAAGTTTAACCTCGTACAATAAAGGATCAATTTTTTGTATGAATAAAATATCGGTTTTCAACATAATTTGAAAGAAAGTTTGTGGATAGCTTATTTTCGATACACTCCTTAGAGCAAGTTTAGCTAAGCAACACGAACATCCTATAACGAATGCTAGACAACTTTATGACTGGGCAAATAATCGCAAAGAGGATCATAAAACAAAAATTACATTTCGCTATGTTTCCACGGATGAATACAAAGAGGCCGAAAAGGAATTCGATTCGATTTTTAACAAAGCAAAACCAATTCCTGGAACTCAAAAATATCATTCTTACATTCCAGTTTCAAATAACAAAATTGCAGTTAAGGTATTTTCTAATTCTAATGATGCACCCAAAACATTTAATTTATTCAGATGATCTGAAATGTAATAAATTTAAAGAAAATTATAAAAAAAACAACATTGTGTGTCCAATCTAACACCCATCGGCCGGCAATGGTATTATGGAAGAAATCTGTTTACAACAATCATTCAAGTGACCATTGGAAGCAGCTTTAATCCGGGAGCTAGAAAGTGATAGCTCTACTGCAGATCCAGCAACCCATTTCAGAATGTCTGGAGAGTCACGCCCATTCCGAGGTTACTTTCACATACAATAAGCCCTGCATATAAACTTTATCGATATAATTTGGATAAGGGCACTGCAACACACTTCCAGATTTGGAAATTTTAAATTTCCAAACCAGGCACGTATGTAGTAATTTGAAAATAAGATTATTGTTATATAGTTATACTCAGATAGATCTCAACCATGTCCGCCTCCTCAATCACACTATCTTGTTCATTTGTAAAAATAAAAAAATTCTACGTTGATTAGTAATTAATTTCATGCACTCGCGATTAAATATGCGCAAACCGCCTGTTAGATATGTAACCTGCATAACAAAACTCTGTACACCCCGTGGTGAATGCACCTAAAATTATGTACAAGGATTTCACCTGCCCATGCGCGTTGTTTTCATTTGCTGCTTCTGACCAGCAAATGGCCGTTCTCTACATTGCACTAGTCTTCTTTTTTTTCACTCCACACTCTGCCAATAATGCAAATCCAAGCTATGAGGCGGCTCTATAGTCTATATCGAACTTCAAAACTGCTAATAATCATCGATTCAATCGCGATAAAGCGGAAAAACACTCTAACATAATAATTTATGCCCGGGTGTCACAATACTAGCACTAATAAACACAACTTAGCTGATGTAACTCTAATTGCGGGTGCGGGGGCGAAGAACAAAAACAAAAATATACGAGGAAATATTACCGACACTCACACATTTCGAGAGGAAATCGATTGTATTCACTACGGCTTACACAATGCACGCGGAGATTTTATGATTTTACTGTTAGTTCAAGTTAAATTACGATTTATTGTTTGATTTTTTTTTCGCGAAAACGACGCAGCAAAACAAAACACGTCAGTTTCGAAGCACGGCTTGCTGCGATCAACCAAAATAAAAAAAAAAAAAAAAAATAAAAAAAAATACTGCACTTCCTCACACAAAACAAAACAACCAAACACACACACACACAAACACAACAATTTTTTTTTTCTCCCCCCCCCCCAAACACAAACGAGAAAACTCTCCCCCCCCCCCTGAAAAAAAATTCCTGTTTTTTTATAATATTTTATAAAAAAAAAAAATTTTTTGTGGAGACCACAATTTTTTCTGGAAAAAAAAAAAAACCAAAAAAAAAAAAAAAAAAAAATTTTTTTTATAAAAATAAACAACAAAAAAAAAAAAACACCACCCAAAAAAAAAATTTTTTTTTTTTTTTTTTTTAAAAATAATAAAAAAAATCTATTTTTGGTGTATTTTAATAACAAAAATTATCATTTTCAACATTTTCAAAAAAATTATAAATATTTAAAAACCAAAACTAAAAATTTATGAAGTGACATCTTAAACTTTTCACCAGCTTTAAGGACATAACTTAAGCTTAAAAAAAATAGGATGATCGAAGAGGAGGTCCTTTGAGAAAATCAACGTTTTTTGTTTTTTAAGCATGAATTTACGATGTTTTCAGTTTCAGTGTATTTTTTTCTTGAAGAACATTTTATTACCTACAGGCCAGTATCGACTTGAAAAGTAGAGAGGTTGCGGAATTTGGTTCAATATTACCAAGCGGAATATTACCAAGTTGTATTTAAAAACTTTGTTCAGCAACAATGCGCGCTGTAATGTTCTCAATATTTTGTTTGGACACTAACTTTTCTTAAAGGCCAGTATCGACCTAAAAAGTAAAGAGGTTACGCAATTTTGTTCAATATTACCATGCGGAATTATGACAATTGATCTGCATGGAACGAAATGTCACCTTCACTTACGGAATAATCGAGCGGAGTATTTTTCCGAAAGTAAAAGTGACAGCTCCCATTAGTTTGCGTGGAAACCTTACAAGTTCCAATTTTATTTTTCGTTCTTTTCAGGTGGATACTGCGGAGGAAATTTCTTTTCGATTCTTTACTTTTCCGTTTCAGTAAACGGAATTTAACATGGGATTGAGATAGAAAAAGACATTTTTTTCGAACTCGATACCGACCTTACAACTTTTTCTAAGACGACATTTTGATCTGATGCGTCGTTCGCAAGGGTAAATCGCTCAGCACAAAATCACTGGTGTCGATTTTTTTAAGTGTGCATTTATACGTTACGATGAACCCTGGTGTTCCAATCGTGGTGCCAATAGGTGCTCATGTGTGCACTGGACAGGCTACGCCTGGCAACAAGGCGATTGTTTTGTTTTGTTTTGCCTCAGTCAAGGTTTTTGTAGCAGAAATCTCGTTTTAATACCCTAGTATTGAGACAGCAAATTTGGATGACAAATGGAGCTTTAGAAGCTAATCGCTGGAAGTAAGTGCGAGAATTCCTATATGCTGTTGCATATTTATGGTTGATTTATCCGCTTTCTCAGCAGTCCACGTACGCCTGCGAAAACTATGAACGCGATGCAACTCCACTCTGATTAATAGTCTCCAAAGATGTTCCTCTGTCTGCATTGCTGAGGCTTACGAACTGTGCTGCAGCAGGAGGGTGACTAGTTACACTTGATGTCGATAAGTCCGGATATGTTCGTCGTCGTTTCCTTTAAGAACATTCTGGCATCCGAAATTGAAGATTATTGCTATGCCTGATCAGACTGTGAATGTGCCAGTTTCCTCTCTAGTCCATCGAAAACGATAGCTACGATCTTTGCCCATTCATTTAGCAAATAGGGCATAACGCCTCCACCCGGAACTTTCCACAGTCCTTAGAAAAAACTTTGATTTTCATGTTTTCAGCTTTTTTTTACAAAAGGCATCAAAGTCTGAGCCTTAATATCTCTGGTAACAGAGAGTAATTGTGAGAATATTTTAAAAAAATGCAGCATAATTTTCTCGTACAATACACGTGAGTGCTGTTCCGCATCTTTGTCGAACAACTCGATGATGTTGGATGTGACGGTTGAGGAATTGATAACTTTTCTGCACATGATATTGGCAAGAACCAGGAGGCACATCGCTTCTCCGCTTAGAAACCGGAATTTATCTGGGTTTTCTGCGTAAACAACACCACAAACTTAAAACGTCAATTTTCCAGGGCTGCCAGGTTATATCTACGAAAAGAACAACTGTCAAAAGTGTGCCACAAAAGTGCCACACATGTTCCGTTATGGTATAAGATTTTTGACTACGGCGTGCCTGGTACACTGTTCTAAGCAACTCACCCCTTGGTCGATCGCAATTTAAAAAAAAAAAAAATCCACATTTTAAATACGGCCTTATAGAACGTTTTTCCAGGATAATTTTGGATTTTGTTTTATGGAAAACGTAATTTTGAAAACGTTGGAAAACGTAATATATGGACAAAATTTCATTCAGATCGGAGAGAGTAGGGTCCAACTGGTTTGCTATTCTGGTTGGAAATACTCCTTTTTATTTTAAATCTAGTGGTGATAGAAAGAGGCAAGTTACAAATAACAAGGGAAGGACGGGCCTGTGATTGAACCGTCAACCATCAGTTCAGAAAGCAGAACGGGTAACCACTGAGCTACCCAGCCGCGTCTCGAAAAATTTACCAGGTCATAGCCGAAAAACAAGCTAGTCGTTCGATAAATAAAATTCTACAGATTTTCAAGGACAATTTATAGAACCAGCTTCAAGATTGCTTCTGGTATTGGCTATAGGCTAACTAAAATTAAGCTACTTAAGGAATGAATACACTCTGAATGAAACTCTAAATAACTGGGAATCTGTTTCGAACAGCCTCGAAAGGCGACGTTCATCATCACATCAATTCAGCAAACTAAATTATCTAGAAAACTTATTGGAACGGACTCACCAACACCCAATCACTCCCCCCCCCCACACCAAGCACACACACAAAACAACTCTCAACCCCAACCACCCACAAAAACCCATTTCAAAATTTTTTAACAATATTTTTCTTCTTCATTTCCCTTCTTCCTTCCCATCTTCCCCCCCCAATTCCCCCCCCCCCTACCCCCCCCCCCCGGCCACTATATAATCTTCTTCCTTATCCTCCCTCTTTTCCAACACCTCTCCCCCCCCCTACACACAATACCCCACAAAACAAACTATGTTTCATACCCCCCAACAACCCCCAACACGTATTCACACTTCACACTCCTCTTCTTTCCCTCTCTCCTCTTCCTCCCCTTCCCCCGGATGCATATAATCTCATTTTCCTATTTCATCCTCTTTTTTTTTTTTTTTTTTTTGAGGGTATCTAGCTGGAGCTGCGTGACAGCTTGGTTGTCAAGACTAGACCCTTTCCCAACGTCACCTCTACTACGACCAATACCGTAGAAGCAATAGCCTATGTTGGCCGCTTGAGCACTAGTTGAAGTAATTAGTATTGGACCGTAGTATTTTTAAAAATTTCAGTTTCAATTTTCCCACGATGTTGTTTTGTTATGCTGTCGTAAAATGGAAGCTCAAATTAATACCCTATCCTAGATGTCACGAGCTTTGTTCTGGGGCAAAGTGCCGTCTAAGTTAATAGTTAATAGATTTCAAAAAGACTTGTAAATTGCCAAACAATAATTCTTAGGGACGACATTCAGGCCTTTGATGTAGTCTATGTTGACAACTAGTAGTACTGAAGTCAACCCCAAGAAGCATTGCAACAAGAGTACGCATAATATTTTTTATTCATACAGCTAATGATATTTCTAGACAACCCGCAATTTAATGGTGAGCCTATGTTAGCGATCTACAGCACTGCAATATCTTCTAATAATAACCCTAAAAATTTGAATTAGTATGTAATGAGCTTCCATTTTAAAGTGTGTTATAAGGGTCAGTCAGTCAGGTTGTCTAATGCTAATGGCGTTCATTTTACAGCCCCGAGCTATTTAGTTTGGAATGGAACCGAAACGGAATCGAAATGGAATTGAAATGGAACTACCGTGATTGAAACATACCCCCCCCCCCCCCCCCCCCCCCCTTCTAAAATAAGTCAAATACTAAACCCTCACTGAGCGGACCCTCAGCACTGTTGCTGAAATAAACTACAAGGAAAGGTTTCATCTACTGCTCGTGCTTCCTAAGCGGGCCCTCCGCGTCCTATCTCTAATATACATGCTTGTCATAGTCAGTCTAAATTAACACTTTTCGGTGGCTATGTGCTTCATTTCGAACCGTCAGATATTTACCATAATCAAAACATTCACCCTTTTCGAAAATTTGCAATTACTTTCACTTATTATACCATGAGCAAACCAGGTATTTTGGTTATTCATTCCATAAAACAAATGGATAAACAACAACATAAGTTGCCACGAAAATGAAAAGTGTACTTTTAGTCGTTTCCCTTTGATTGAAAGTAAGAAGTCTAAGAGTGAATTGCGCCAATATCACACCTGATGTTAGTGCCTTTATATAAACGCTCTACGACGTGGCAGTGAAATAAATGTGCAGAATATGTGATACTTTCACTACTGGTCAAATTCTTGGTCTCACATGCATGTTTATAGCATGAGATAAGCCCTCTCACCGTCGACAAGGTGAAAAATTTGACCCGCGAGAGGGATCTCTTTTATTTATATTCTCCCTACTACAAAAAACAAAATACACACAAGACAAAATTAGTGATTTATGTTTTTTATATATTAATTGAAAAAAAATATAAAAAAAAAACAAAACGATCCCTCCACCCCCCAAATTTTTTACTCACCCCAAGAAGAAAAAAACAAAAAAGAGAAAAAAGGGGGGGTATCTCCCCCCTACGAGAGAAAATATTTCCCACAAAAAAAAAACCACACAACCACCAGAAACCAACCCCGCCCCCCCCCGCCTCCTGTTTCTTTGTAAGTTCCCCCTTGGCTGACTGAGCTAAGGGAAGCCCCAAAAATACACGATAAATGTGTTCTTTCTACTTCAAACGCCCCATGAGAAACCCATTTCGATGCGGCAATACAGATGTTAACAGAACAAATCATATTCAGCGTTAAGACAAACGAATCATCAATCGAATTCTGGAACTAAACTATGAGAATCTGCATCGTAAATTGAAACTAATGTCAAACGACAAAACTTGATGAACGTCAGCCAGAGTGTCAGGCTCGTTTTGATTGAAATATCACGAGGTTTGACCCGAGGTCAAATATTATTAATTGAGCCAATTGGATAATGTATATATTGAACTTGCGTCTCTGCGTCCAGACACCTTCCCGAAAAAAAGTCATTTGACCTTAGTTCGTTCTTCACATCGCATGCTTCGAAAAGCCAGTAGACAGACTATCACAAAATCGAAACGAGACGATGAAAAAAAAAAACAGTCATCAAGTGCGATGGGATGCTCATTTGAGGCACGATCTTAATTTTTCATTTTGCTGTATTGTCTGGTTCGCACTGGTCGGCTCAACATTGCCCCAAGGTCAAAGCACTTATCAGAGAATTATTTTCCTAGAGGAAAAGCTCGTCTTTCGATAAGCCCACATTCAATCAACGATGACAACAAAAGCGAAAAGGACGAAAAATGTGCAGTACGCATGGGCTGGTCTACTGTCAAACTATCACCATGCAAACAGCACTAATCATCATGGCTCTACCCTTGAAAGTGAAAGTGATGAGTGACCCGACCTATGGGAAGTAAAATTAACTGATCCTAGTCAGCCTTGGCCGAGACTGACAACCACGATCCGCGGCCATCGATCAACATTGCTCTTAGCCCTACTTTAACGATCATCCGAAGATGCTGTCTTATTTCGATTGAGCGCGCGAGAAAAATATTTTTAGAATGCGCAGATTACAACACAGTTGGTATGCGAGCACCAGAAATATTTGGAGTGAACCCATCGCTTACCTTACATCCTACATAAATGCCCATACGGACAACGGCACGGACGGCCGCATTCATGCCTTGCGAATCTCCACCGCTGGTGAAGACGGCAATTCCCTTGCCTTTGTGCGCCCCATGTTGAATAAACCGTTGAACTGGTGGTGGTGCCATTCTGCTGCAAATCGAACAAAACAATCACTTTTTACTTTCTTTCAATAGAAACGAAAACACTGCCTAGAATCACTATCTTCGTCGCTTCGATGCAATCGTAAATAATCACAAACGATTTATTCTGTCAACTACTGAACCTGAACAGGCCCCCTCTTTTCACTACGGGAACTAGCGAAGAAATGCACTTATGCTCTTTCACGGCCAGCGATGTTGTAACAGAAAAAATAAAATCACTCCTTGCATGAAGCGACACTAAAGCAACTACGATAACTTTTCCGGCTACTATAGAGACAAAACCATAGCCTACTAGGATACTAACATTTGCGGGTTTCAGTTGATCGGTGGTTGTTCAAGTTTGTCCAGCAACACTCTCGCGACAGACTCGATAGACAGCCTGGAGTTAAAATACGAACCGTACAGCCGAGCCGAGATGAAGACTCCTTTTTCTCGCCCCCGAAAGGTTAACCATAATGACATTTCAAGGTGACTTTCGTAAAAGCTTCGATGGCGATGCTGCCCTGCGAACTTGACGACAGTCGGTTTGCCGCTGTCTAAAGTTGGGTGAAAATTGACTGTTGAAATAGATGCTTTATCAGCAAAGCGGGCATAGAACTAAACAAATAAAATCCCTATTTAATTTTTCGAGTAAACAAAATGACTTTTTCTGATGAACTACATTGAAAACACAGCATTTATTTGAATTAATTGACAGATTAGAAAACTCGTTCATTCGATGCAAGTGAAATTCGCAGGGCAAGCGAATGGGTGTAGCTTACACCGCTCGAACTGCTAGATGGGAGAGCTTTTATGACATTTCCATTTTAAAAGTTCAGGAAAATTTCCTCTCAGCGAGAAAATTCCAATGCTCAATGTAAACAAATGACAGCAGGATATTGAGACGCTGAGAGATGCAGCATAATCCCCCCGAAATCGAGCATAAATAACGCCAAGAAAATTGGAAAAATGTAGAATGACGAAACATTACCTCGCTATGATGCAGTACGGTGAATGACATCACCACCCACCGCACATGTTTCCTCACCACTCTTGTCCCGCTCGCTCTCGCATAGCAGTGCATCATCGAGCGTGTATCGAGAGACCGGCACCGTTGTTTGATGGTATTCGAGAGCGAACATAATTTTGCAGAGCGCGTAAAAGAGAGAAGTGCACTTTTTTTTTCTAAAGACAACTGCAACGATGAAGACCAAGAAGATCAGCCGGCCGCGTGCTGTTAATCACGTGCTTTGAGCAGCTGTTTGGGACTCCTTCTCTGTCCATCGTGGACGCGTTACCGGGCCGTTGGGCTTGTTGAGTGAAGCGCGCGCAGAGATTGTTAAGAAGCTGACTGTTCCTTTGCATCATGCACATGCTCGGTCGTCACCGAATGGGTACGGGGCTTCTTCAGTTGGTGAGGGCAACCAATGAGATGTATAGACCTCATTGGAGGGCAACGACATTACGATTCGGGCCACGTCCAGCGCATTTTGGGTGGTGGTGCAATGGTGGTCTGTTTGGGAGAGGAAATTTCGATTTTCGCTGGATGTAGGTGTAGAGGAATGCGCTTACATATATCGGCCTCGCTTTTGGACGAATGGTATAAGGGAGGGGTTCTGCGAATGAAGTGATTCATTTGTACGATTTCGCAATTGTTGCGGAAGCTTGTCGCTTATTATGGAAATCATGTTGGATTCTTGAAGCAAGCTCTTATTCCTATTTTTTTTAGGATCGGCATACTGTTGTACTACCACCCATTGCACAGTGGTTCAAAATGCGAATTTAGTTGGAAAGATACATTTTCAGCCTAAGTTTGATGTTTTGGAGAAGAATTATTTTCTGAAAAGTTGTTTCTAATAATGAGGCCCTTCTTTTGGTGTGAATGAAAACTAGGGTGGTCCTTGTTTTCAAAGAAATTGAAAATATAACTTTTTTATTTGCAGAAATAGGGGAATTCTTGTTTAGCATTTCAAGCTTATTGCTTTCACAATTAGCTTATTGCTTGCTCTCAACTTAGTATTCTAAATGCACTTCCACAGTTATTAATTGAGAGCTTTCGATGCCAGGTACCATTTTTGCATTAGTATGATTTTGTGGCAAGTACAATCATACGCTATGCCCAGGGAGTCCCGAAATTTTTCTTAACGAAATATTCCTAGACCAGAGCGGGAATCGAACCCAGCCACCTCCACATGGGAAAAAATCCGGTGCTCGAAACTAGCAAAACGGTTCATGATATCATAAAAAACGTGTATTTTCATGTTATGAATATACACCATGAATAAAAGTCATGCAATCATGAAATCATGGCAAGTTGATTCATGAAATCATGAAGCATTTCATTTGGAACTACGAAAAAAATTATGAAAACATGAACATTATTGATGATTCCACTTAGGTACCATGAAACGAGTTCATGGTAACATAGGCGTAGCCAGAGGGGGGCAGGGTGGTGCCGTTGCCCCCCCCCCTAACTTTTGATTTTATTTTTAGATTTTTAATATTTGTTTCAATTTTTTATTATTTATTTTGAATGTTTGTAAGATTGTCCCTTTACCTCAATGAAAAAGCGCGAAGTCGCCTCGATTTTCAAATAAGTTGTAGCAAAAAAACGCAAAAAGCGGACATCTATGAGATTTCAATTAAATAGTAAACCCAACTTAGCTAACCTAGCGTATCTAAAAAAATATCTCTAGCCTGTAATGTTAACTATGATTCAAGCATTCATTGTTTTTTTTCCCGCTAGCTGAAAGTGAATAAAGCTATGCTCAGTTCAATTTTCAGTTCTTGGCAATCAAAAAACGTAATATTTGAACCAATGTTAAAGCTTTCGGAAATCAAATAACACCAGATTGAGAAACATAATTCATAATTCATAGTTAGAAAGTTTATCAACGGAAAATGTATATTTGAACTATTCATGATATGGGCCAAACCGGTTAATGTTACCCCGCTGATCAATGTTATCCCTTTCTATGGTACCATAGTTTCGTATTATTGAGAATATATGTTGATCATATATTACAGTTTCATTCAGTATGGAAAAATATTATTTCCGTATCAAAGAGATTTTAATGGAGCACTTGCTATGATATTATCCGGGCGAGACGAGACGACTCGTATCCAATTTTCAGACCAGTAATTCGATAAGCGTGTGAGAAAGCAAGACAGCATGCTAATCAGTGCGAGAAGTTGTAGTGGTCTTATCCTATTTAAAGGTTTTTATCCCTTTCTATGAGCATGAGCAAGATAATGAGCATAATTGACCGCCCAAGGTTGCTACTCCGTTGCTGCCAGATCAGCTGTTATAACACAGAGAACCTCTGTCTCTAAAAAAAAACTAAGCTTGCCCCCACCTATTCGAAATCCTGGCTACGCCTATGCATGGTAACATGAAACATATTTATGAATATGAGAAAAAACAGATTCTTTCAGGTATTTGATAAGTGAATTCATTCAATAGTTTTTGGTTTTGTTTCATTTTATGTATGTTACGGAAATGGCATGAAAACAAAGGAAATGAGGAAAAAGATTAACAACACTTACAAAATAAATCAAAAGTGATGAACTTTATAATTCGACTAATAGAAACATTATGTGAAATTTTATGCAGAACTCAAAAATGCCGTCAAAAAAAATTAAATGAGATCAGTTTTTGAGATATGGATAAGAGTTGATTTTTAAATAAATGAACAAAAACACATTTACTTAAAATTGAATATCTCCAACGCGTGTGATCCAATTTCAAATATTTGAAGTTATTGAGATCATGTTGAAGTTATTGAGAATTTGCTGGAAAACTATAAGAAAATAGGTAATATTAAATCTAAAAATAACTTATCAAGTTACCCATGTTTCATGTACATAGTTTATAGCTCCTTGCTCTTCATGACTATAGGTGTGAACATGTAATTGTAAATCCATTTCCTCCACTCATATTTGGATTTCTTCCCACCGAATCTTGGCGACGAAAGTGATGAGCACGGTGAACGATTCCACCAACAAATGAAGCAAATAAAACGACGATATCAAGGCTTTTGGAACGAATCAATACTGGGTGACAAATGTTGGTTTCTAGTTAGAGAAACCAAAACGACGCAAAAACGACGAAGCTCAAGTTTGAATCATTTTTAAGATTTAATAAACTTATTTTAAAGAAATTTGCCTATAGTGCTCAAGAATGACAAAAAACGGTGTGTGTGTGTGAGACAGAGAGAGAGAGAGAGAGAGAAAGAGAAAGAGAGAGAGAGAGATGGGCGTATTTCTTTCGAATTTCTTTTTTCCCGAATTTCTCCACTTTTTCCAAAAACCAGCATAACTTCCTCATTTTTCAACCGATTTTCACCATTTAGCTCTTATTTTCTTTGTATTTTTTTTGATTCTATGCCACAAATGCAATGTATTGTTTTTGTTGACGTTATTTTGGTATTAATCATATGTTTAGCATAATTTATTGTACAAATCTCAAAAAAAAAAATCGCAAAAAATGATATATATTTATAAATAGTGTCGAAACTATTGCTCCTAGAATGTTGCAATCTTAAGAAGATCAGTGTTAAATTTAATTTTGTTTCACTTGATGACAAATTAGTTCACACGCGTTGGAGATATTCTATTTTAAGTAAATGTGTTTTTGTTCATTTATTAAAAAATCAACTTTTATCCATACCTCGAAAACTGGTCTACTTTAATTTTTTTTGACGGCATTTTTGAATTTTGCATAAAATTTCACATTAGAAACATTAGTCGAATTATAAAGTTCATCACTTTTGATTTATTTTGTAAACTAGTGTAATCAATAACGGCCTCGGCCACGCCTTTGCAATCAGGTGAGAATAGGGAAGGAATGTTAGTGTGACCTTTGCTGTTAAGGGACCGTGTTTACCTCTGCATTCTAATTTGGCAGATCAACAGGCAATCTGCGGAGACCCACCTGTTTCCTCATAGCAAGATGCTTAGAGGCGGACTTGAAGATTTTATGAGGTACCTCCCCCTCAGCACAAGAGGTCTCTTGCTACTGAGTATTTGCCAGGATTGCAGACACAGAAGAGTTATAATATATCATCACCACCAGCCCTTCCGTTGGTGGCTCAACCATACGCGAAGGATTATGATCTAGTTCAACGTTCTTTACAAGACAAACTCCACCATTCTACAAGTTAGCCATCAACTATGCTTCGACGAACATACCCATTAGCTCAACCATGGAACTAATGCAACGCACAAAAATACTTACCCAAGGCGAGGAAGATTTCTCAGCAGGAGAAATACTTCCGCTGCAGCCATTGGTGGTGGCTTCCTATCACAACACATCACATCAGGAGCAGCCTTGGTAAAAACACCAGACCGTTCTGCACGAGAGCCGAACATGACTGCAAACACACCACCACGTGGCCAGGGTTGCCACATCATTTTTCGTTCCCATCTTTCATTTTTGCCAAAAAAATCTTTTTTATCTGTGTTTAACTGCATAAAATCTTGGCAAAAATCTTTGCTTCAAACTTTGTTTTGTAAACCTAGAATAGAAACTTTCCAAGTGCCTGAATGCTAATGCCTTTTTTTTAAATTTGGTATTGAGTTAAATGCAAAATAATACAGATATCAAGCTGAGCAATGCATTAGGTCCTAAGTAACATTGGGAGCCTCTCTTCGTCGACTTTCTTCTGCCGAAATTTGTGGATCTCTTAAGGAACTTTGAAACAAACACTTCTCCAGCGGAATACTTGAAGAAATTATTGAAGTATTTTCTGGAAAACTATATGTTAGATTATTGCAGACATCCTAGAATTTAAAAAAATAATTATACTACAAAAACCAATTGCTAAATTTTTATAGTAAAGCTTTAATATATACTAGATTTTATACCACAAAAGTTCAATTCAGTGGACGCAGTGGTTCTAAGCCCCAACAAAAAATGTTAGAGTTTGGAATCCGTGCAAAAAAATGTCCTAAATTTCTTCACCAAATTAGGATTTTCTCCAAGAAATATTTGAGGAATATTTTTATTCCTTTAGAATCAGGGCTTCAAAAATGTCATCACAAGAAAGTTTTGAAAAACTGCCAATGAAATGCCAGAAGAAAGTCCTGAAAGCATCCCTGGAGGAATGCCTACAAATTCTTGAAGAGTATATATATAAACGCCAGAAGGCATATCTGAGAACCTTACATATCCTGTGGTAATTCTATAAAATTTTCTTGAAGAATTATCTCAAGTAATTTACGGAGAAATCATAAGGGGACATTCATAAACCGAAGACTTTTCTGGGAGGATGGAGGGGGACCAAAGTCTACGCTGCATATAAGATTTAAAAAAATGTATGGAGAAAAGCCTACGAGGGGGAAATTAGCCTACGTGGTTTATGAACAGGCCCTAAGGGGGCACACACATTAACTGACTTTCAGATCGGTAATCTGTCACTGTAGTGTAAGTGTAAATTGTTTTCTTTTGCTTCATGGGTTTAAAACAGTACACTGAAAGTAGAATTGGTAAAAGTTGGATCCTAAAATGTACTGATTTTTTTTTAGTAAACAAGTAAATGCCACAAATCTTAAAAATCTTGATTGATCTCAAAAATCTGTAATCTTTGCATACAGATATCTGTATGAAATAAAAAGAAAAAAATCTGTTTCAATCTAGATAAATCTGTACATGTGGCAACCCTGCACGTGGCTGTAATTTACCACTTTAAGGTCGGTATCGTGTTCGAACGAAATTTCTTTTTCTATCTCAATCCCATGTTAAATTCCGTTTACTGAAACGGAAGAGTAAAGAATCGAAAAGAAATTTCTACAGCAGTATCCACTTGAAAAGAACGAAAAAGAAAAATTAATTTTGTAAGATTTCCGCGCAAACTAATGGGAACTGTCACTATTACTTTCGGAAAAATATTCCGCTCGATTATTCCGTAAGTGAAGGTGACATTTCGTTCCATGCAGATCAATTGTCAAAATTCTGCTTGGTAATATTGAACAAAATTCCGTAACCTCTCTACTTTTTAAGTCGATACTGGCCTTTAGTTTCGTGCTAATAGATGAACCCGCAACGCAATGGACGCGATACGAGTGTACAACCTCGTGTTTTGCTTTTGACACCGTGTTTGGCATTAGTATGACACTGGTTACCACGGATAGAGCATAGCTCGTCGGATGATTCTAAAAAAATTGACAATTTGACTAATAGGTTTGTTTTCTTGGCTGTTGGGTGACGGGCGCATAAGTTGATTGAGTTTAACAAGCACGGCATGGGTAGAAATAAAATAATAGTGTTTTCCGAAACATCATACACGATGTCCGAAGCCAAAACACGAGCACTGACATTGGTGTTGTACCCACCGCGTTGCGTGTTAGTCTGGAAGCACGAAGTCAAAGTGGTGCATTTAATACACGCGCTAGCGTGGTAAAATGTAGCTCGGCGTGCAGTGTAGTGTTTGGACATGGGTGATTAGGAGAAATACTTCCGCTGCAGCGTTTCCACCAATCGTCTATTCTGAATATCAGAGAAGCAAGCACTTCCAGCAACATCGCAACGGGGGCCCGTAAACCCCACGCAAGATCTTGCACCGGCACCGACCATAAACATTCCCATTTCTATGACACATGTTGATGCGGGAAACTTGCAATCTTTGGCAATTAACCACAATTCGTGTAGAAAACAAACAATTTCTGCATCTTCATCCTCTCTTACAATCTATAATCTGCCAGCTAATCCGATCCGTTCAGATGAAATGCCTGTACGCTACATTCAGTGGAATATGCGCAGTGTATAACATCGTGGATCTTAGGCTCCCCATAGCAATCGGCCTGAAAGAGATGATGACCAGTAAAACTGAGAATCTTCTGAAGAACAATTTTCAATGGTTCAACTGCGGCTGACCTGAAAAGCTGTGTTATGGTAAGGCTGAGCTTGGTATTCGCAAAGATGTTCCATTCCAATTTATGCAAAATAACTCCGACTTACAAGCTTGCATTTCTAGAATAGGAAAGCCATGGAATATCTCAGTCATTTCTATCTACGTACCACATAGCAGTATAAAGCTATGTCCATTTAGAATCCGGAATAATTAAATCATCTGTATCTCGGTAACGGATTGACGTACAAATAAGTTTAATACATCAAAGCAAAGTTAATTCACTGTACTTTAAGGAAAAAAATATCACTACAAATCTTTTCTCTTCGTTTCTAATGAAAATTCGCACTTTCTTCTTTATTCCTCCCATGCACACCTCCCCCGCTGCACACCTCCGGAGTTAACTTCCTAGGCACATTTGTTCCACATTTTGGTCATCTGAGTCGCGTCCCGAGCCGTTTTTCCACTTTTCTTAAGCTTCCGCTTCATTATTGCCCAAATCTCTCGATGGGCCGGAACTGCGGGCAGTTGGGTGGATTTATGTTTTTATCGATGAAATCTACGTTATTATCGCGGTACCACTGGATGACTTCCCGGCTGTAGTGGCAACTCGCCAAATCTGGCCAAAACTTCACGGGACCTTTATGGGCTTTAATGAAAGGTAGTACGCGGTTTTTGAGGCATTCTTCCTTGTACAGCTTCGAGTCCATCGTCTTATTCGTCACGAACACTTTGGTCTTTGCTCCGCAGCTGCATATCTCTTACCAAATCATCAGTTTTTTTTTTGGCAAATCCATAAAAGCAAACTCAAACTTCGCAGGAACATCTCCTCATGCCGTCGCCATGTAGAATTTTGGTTCTAAGCCATGTGTTTATCTTCGGTGGAAGATGCTTCGATGGATTTGGTTTGGTTGATGATCGCTCCGGTGGTCGATGCTTGGACTGGCTACTATCGCTCGATGTTTGACACCTCTCAAGGACAGACACTCGTTCTTTCAAGAACACGATGGTTTCGTCGTACACTGGTAACTCCCCTTTCTTGATGGTTGGCTCCCACAACTTATGGTCTCGTCGTCCAAAGCACGAGCAATCAAGAACACCACAATATACTCTGCAACCTCGGCGAACTCCTGACCCAGGTATTTCAGGTTCTCCACATTTCCTTCGAAGGTTTCCACCAAAGTTCTCAACTCACTGTATGATTTCTTGGTTAATTTCCTCACTCCTAATAGGCTTGCCAGATGCCGATCAATCAACCGGCGGTTGTCGGAATAGCGTTCGTCGAGTAGTTGCCAAGCACGTACGTAATTACCGTCGGCGATAGTTTTGGCGTCTATCAAACCGGCGGCATCCCCAATCAACGCCTTTTCCAAGTGGTAAAGTTTGATGCGATCAGACTCGTTGCTTCTATCGACCACATCCTTAAACATCACCTTGAACTTCTCCCATTGTTCGTACCGTCCGTCGAATGTTGGTATGGCACGCGGCAGGGAAGGTTGGATGATCAATGGCTGCTGGTTCGTTGTGGGCTGTGGCTGTCGAGCTGGTAATGCGGCGAATTTATCGAACCAGCTCTCGAGCACCACTGACACTTCTTCGTAGAGGTCGACGAAACTTAGGAAGATGTTGTCTTGTTCCTCGCGCTTGTCTGGTAGGGACTCGGTTATAATTTCCTGATGAAGCCTGGTGAACTCTGCATTGGCACTTTCAACACTTCGCTGATACACTTTCACTTGAGCTGGGATTAGCTCGGTTTTATCCACTTCAGCTTGCTTCAGGATGGTTAGGATTCTGCTCACGTTGCGCTGCGCCATTCCACGGTTGTGGGTTAGCGCCTCCAGCTCCTTATTCGTGGCACCTTCACTCTCAGGTTGTGATTTTTTGGGTGGCATTTTGTTGTACTGTTCACTTTGTCTATCACTTATTTTTCACTTGTGTTCGTTTCAAGTCAATGTTTGTTTTAACTTTTCACTTTTTCTCGGGTACCCTCTATGCTCTGCTCACAACACGTCGCTTTCCGATCCACCTTTGCCCTGATTCAAGACGAACAAACTTCGTCTGTTGGGATGATTGCTACGCATATCCGGTTCGAAGGACCAATTAATGTTGGATACGAATGGACTGTATCTTGTTCGTTTGGCCTTTGGATGCCCGCTTCCCCCAGTGGAATTGGGCTGTGGATGGACAACGCCGGTGGTTGTCTTCTCGGTGGAGGCAGTTCGGATGACAGGCTGCCTGTGGAGCGTCGTGCTCCCTCCTGGAATGCCTCGCAAGGCTGGTGGTGACCGTGGGCGGTCGGGAAATCAACTCTTTTGGCAGAAAAGTCTCAACTCTATGGTGACTCTGAAAAGAGCCGATTTTGTGGCATGCGGAATGGGAGCGAGCGTTGGAGCAAAACACAGAGGTGGTTACACTTTTACTTATTCATCACGTTATTATTAATTTTCTCTTTTTACACTAGTTACTTCTTCGTAGCTTTGCTGCTACCACTGTGCGAGCGCTACTCGCTGACGACTGCTGCTATGTTGGTCGCACGCCGATCGGCGGGTACTGCGCGATGCTCGCTTCGGTCTCGATGCCGACGAGCTAACTGCTACTAGTGGTGTTGCTGGCTTTCTTCTTCTGGCTGCTTTTCCTTCGGGTGATGTTGCCTCCTAAACTGCTTGCGTCGGACTGATTACTCACGGCACAGCAGTGTGCAGTTTTATAGCTGAGTTGTGACGACTGCTGTGCTGTGATTGGCTATTGGCTATTGCGTATTGGCTATTTCTCGTCTCCTTTCTTCAGGTCGCTTTGCGGACTGAACACGGTTGATTTGTCGATTTTCATCGTTCTTGCGATTTTTATTGCGGACCACGTTGGATTATCAACGTGGGTGTGCAGAATTTTGTCTCCCTTCTCGGCTTCCATCTGGAATAACTTTTGACTCACTGCACGAAACACCGGGAAATTTATACCACAGAAAGTGGGCGCCTTGGTCAACAAACCGCTGTAAAAGAATTCTTGCAGCGGTCACTTTCCATGCCGCTGCAACAACATAAGTGATTCCGGATTCTAACTGGACAGAACTTTATCAGAAAACAGAAGTTGATAGGTTAAGTTAAATATAGCCAGAATACTTACAACACCACCTTAAATATGAATGAACCGATTTAAACCAACAGCAAAGAAACTGTTGGGCCACTTACCAAGTGTGAGTGGCCGGTTGGCACTTCCATGGTGATTGGACTAAATAGCCTAAAGCGGCACTAAATTGACAGGTTTGCCTGCGGACAGTTGTTGTTTCCTCCAAGAGTTCCATGGAGCTCACTATCAAAACCCTGACATTCTAGGTGGATTTACCTACTCGCAGAGGAGGGGAGGGGTCTCAGACTCAGAGCCCTCCCCTATTGCCCCTGGTCACCCCTGCCACATCAAACAGCTATGCAGCTGCCACTCCTCGGTTGTCAGATTACAAGAAACAGAGAGCAGCAATCTCACTAACGCAGGCTATGTGTGTAATGACATTCACGCCCACGAAACCCTTAGGTCTACCTTTATATTCAGCTTAAAATTTGACATAACTAGAACATGCATTACGGAAGCTGAAACTATTCGAGTCAAAAAAAAAAAATATAAAAGGTACTTAGCTGAATTCCACCTGATCCCGTATCCAGTCCAAGAAGTCCGAGTTAAGTTCTCACTATCCCTATCACAACTGATGCTCTTGGTGTGACTCAGCTCAAGACTGGGTAAAAGACATGGATCAAAATTCACATTACACTTGTTACAACTCATACTTTTATAACATGAATAAAAAAAGCGGTGGAAAAATGACAACAGAAAATTTTCGTTGGAAAGAAGTTCATATGACGATCGTATGAACATTTTCCTCACAGAAAATAAAAAAGTTGCTATCGAGATTCGAACCATGAGCCTCGGGATCCAGAGACGAACCACAATCCCACGAAACTAACCACGCTTGAAAAGTGATGTCAATTGACAGTGTATAAGAGGCATGTTTCTATCGATCAATAATCCAAACAATAATCATTTCATACGATTTCGTATGGGATAAGTCTTGGACCCTTGCTTTGTGGTTCCTAGTTCCGATCGTATGAAAATCGTTCGAATAATTTCCTGAGTGTATGGAATGTTGGCAACAAATACATTCAGAGAGAAATGCAGGGATAAAAACAAAATGTGATTCGGATTACACGTGTATAGAGAGAAGCACAATTCACAATTCGACAAAGATTATTCAGTAGGGTTTACACGGAAACAAATCTGATCCCGTTTTCATGATTTGCAAATCATGGAACCAGAAATCATATTCCTTCATGAAATCATGACTATGAATCATGAATGCAAGACCGAAATGACCTACACACTTAGAATTATATGCCGAGTCTCGGCTTTCCGAAACCGATATCCCGACCTCTCGGTTTCGATCTCGGCTTTTTTATGTTAACCGAAAATCTCAGTTTGGGTCAACATGAAAACTCATATAGTTAGCTGGGAATCTCGGCATGAGCAAACTGATATATCGGTTAAAAATCGAAAGAAACAGAAATGAGGTTAAACGAGATTTCAATTAAATTGTGTGTAAATATTCGAAATTTTGAATTCGATTTTCATCGAAATGTTGAATATTTCATGCCTATAGGCAATACCCTGAAAAGATGGTGTTTGCGTCAAAACCGGATGGTACAAGAAGGCGTGGAGTACAGCGAGCTAGATGGGCGGATCAGGTAAACCAAGCCTTGAAAAGCGTGGGGCGCAACCGAGGATGGAGAGAAGCAGCTCTGAACCGGGTGAATCGGCCTAGAATTGTTACCTCGTCCAATGTAATTGATGTAGTGCCAATAAATGTATGTTTTTTCACCGTTGCACAAACAACATCTGACTTACTCCACTTGCGAATTAAAACAATATGGCGCATGCCGGTTGACAGATAAAAAGCCGAGCCTCGGCTTACAACACAGCTAAACCGATATTTCGGCATGATAGGCAGCTGAGGTCGGTTGAAGTTTGGTTAACCTATTGTGCTCGGCTCCTAGTGTTTCCGAGAATCGGTTTAGTAATTAAGTTACCCGATATTTCAGTTTCAAGTGATGCTGAGACTCGGCATCGTTCGATTTTTTGCCGATCAGTTAAATAAGAAAATGAAGACTGAATTCAGCTAAATGTTTAACCGAGCCCGGGAATAAATTTTAAGTGTGTATATCATGATTCAGCGCAACCATTTCCATGAGCCAGAAATCATGACCACAGCAAGTGTAACGTGTATCTATTAAACCGTGCTCAATCATGTTGCAGCGTCGTTCGCGTTCGAAGGTAGAATTATGAAATTTTTAAAAAAGTATTTAATTTTTCCTGAATTATCAACCAATCAATCATTTTTTATCAACTCAGTGCTCACTTTTGTGCCGTCCGATAGGTGATTTGTATCCAGAGGATCCTGCCCGGCAGTTAGAAGAAAATTTTCGTGCGTTCCGTCGCCATCCTGTGTCCGCTAAAGTACCGGTAAGTGAGAAAATGGATGAGCAAGAATATGAAAGAATAAGTTGTTTGCTGCCGACTTTTTTTTTTATAATTTAGTGCTCGTTGTTTTTTTTTTAATTTATCCCAACACAGTACCCGTTACCCGTAAGCCAGTTGCATCAGTCAGTTCCGTCCAGTTCCGTTTCCGCTACGACAGGTAAGTTGATCATTTTGTGTTTTTTTTTTCGTTATATCTTTTAATATGCGAAATTAAAACTAATACGAAACTAAATTTTAACATTTGTATCAGTATGGATCAAATCGAATATTTAACTTTGATTTGGGATTGGGATTTGATTGGGAATTAATGACGACCGGGAGCCCTATAATCCACTTCTGGACAATGAGGCAGGACTCCAACATAATAATCGTCATGGTAGTGAAAATCCAACAAACAATTCAGTGCTCCAAATAAGCATATCTATTGAATAATCGTTGAGCAACAGTGCACTTTGCTAAACAAATCCGTGGATTGAATTATATGCCGATAAAAGCGTATTGTGATCGAAAGATGCGCGTTTATTCCACTGCTTGCTTTGATCTTAGTAATTCTGATTCATGATTCCCTCTCAGCAGAATAATTTGTAACGGTTCAGGTGCATTACGCGAGCAAGAATCATGATACCATGAGTCCAAAACATGGTGTATTTTCATAAAGTAAAAATGCACTAGGTTCATGATGTCATGATTTGTTTTCACCATTTTTGGGAGCGGGTTTGTTTCCGTGTACAGGGTTTTTTTTTTTTTTTAGTCAGTTCGTTTATTTATTAGGCTTAGGCGTGTGTAACACTTTGCGGAGCCGATATTCAATATTGTAATTAACAATTTTTCTATTTCGATTTTAGTAAAGAGGGGTGCCAATTACTCGTGGCTAGCTCGAGGTTAATAAGTCACATTATTGTTTGGAAGGGGCTAGGCAGGTAGCTTATTTCAGGTATTTGTTGCTGCTCATGGTTGCGACATCTTCCAAATCCTCGGTCTCTGTAGTCCCTTACAGGAACTAAGCTGCAGATGGGTGACCACAGCTTGCTGGGCAGGTACAAGTAGCACGGAAACAAAAGGATAATATAACTGGGACACAATGGCAGGGAATTTACTAGAGTGAAAGGGAGGGGGGTGATGACATTACACTCTTAGATCAGACAAACAAAGGAATTCGTAAATCGCTTGCATGTAGGGAAGATCACGCATTCCCAAAACATCTCTTACTTCGCGGAAGGGTTGTCTACCTCGGGCCACAAGGGTATCCAATAGTCGTGCTCTGGAGGCATCATTACCCGGGCAATGCCAAACTGCGTGATCGATGTCATCATAACCGGTTCCGCACCTACATACATTGCTATCGACGAGGTTAATTCTGTAGAGATGTGCGTCTAGCGAGTAGTGGTTGGACATAAGTCTTGACATCACACGAATGTAACCGCGACTTACATCCAGACCTTTGAACCACGATCTCGACGAAACATTTGGAATAATGGAATGTAACCACCGCCCAAGAGAATTACTTGTCCAATCGTTTTGCCAACTTTGAAGAGAACTCTGACGTACTAATGGGAAAAATTCATCATGTGAAATTCTTCTTTCAAAAATCTCGCCTTCTTGTGCGCCCACCTTTGCTAGAGAGTCCGCCTTCTCATTGCCTGGAATTGAGCAATGTGAGGGGACCCATGCAAAGGTAATTCTAAATGATCTTTCGACCAACGCACACATCTGCTCCCTTATTTTTGAAAGAAAGTAAGATGAGTGCTTAACTGTTTTCATCGACTGGAGGGCCTCAATAGAACTGAGACTATCCGAGAAGATGAAATAATGGTCTATGGGCATGTCGGAAATTATCCCCAATGCGAAATTGATTGCTGCCAGCTCAGCAACATATACGGAACAAGGTTCCTGAAGTTTCCGGAAGGCAGATGAGTATTCATTGTAAACACCGAAAACAGTGGATCCATCAATGCGTGACCCATCAGTGAAAATTCTTCTATTGCAACTGACATGTTGGTACTTTTCGATGAAAATATGGGGAATTAAAATAGGTCGAAGTTGATCTGGAACTCCTTGAATAGCCTGTTTCATGGAGAGATCATAATCAATGGAGGAACTGTGATAAGGAAAGCGTACACTAGGAGGGTTATAGCATGGAAGACTAATATCGGATGACATATAGTTAATATAGATTCGTAAGAATCTTGACTGGGTACTCAATTCGAGCATTTCTTCGAAGTTTTCAATCACAAGGTTGTTACTGATTCCACACTTGATCAGTATTCTAGATGAGAGCTCCCAGAAGCGGTTCTGTGAGGGTTTTACTCCTGTCAGAACCTCCAGGCTCATATTGTGCGTTGAATGCCAAGAGCAATACGTAAACAACGATATTGAATGCGTTCCAATTTGATGAGGTGGCTATTTCTTGCCGAGAGGAAACAAAAAGAGCCATATTCGAGAACTGAAAGAATAGTTGTTTTATAGAGTTTAATAAGGTCTTCCGGGTGAGCACCCCAACATGTCCCGGATATTGATCTTAGAAAATTGATCCTTTGTTGACATTTCTGTTTTAAATACGCAAAGTGATTACTCCAAGTGCATTTTGAATCAAACATGACTCCAAGGTATTTGAAGGTCAAAGATTGGGTAATGTCTCTTCCCAACAGCTTGAGACGCAGTTGGGCAGGGAACCGCTTTCTAGTAAACACTACCAATTCTTTTTTTTTTGCGGTGAAAACTCGATCCCCAAATTTCTGGCCCAGATGGACAGATTATCTAGGGAATTTTGCAATGGTCTTTGCAAGATTTCTGCACGTGGACCTCTAAAGGAGATCACAGCGTCGTCTGCAAGTTGTCTTAGCGTGCATCTATTTTCCAAGCAGTTATCAATATCTTTAACATAAAAATTATAAAGCAAGGGACTTAAACCTGAGCCTTGGGGTAAGCCCATGTAGCTAATTCTGGAAGTTGTCAGTTGACCTAGATTAAAGGTCATTTGTTTTTCTGACAGTAAATTATACAAAAAGTTATTTAAAATTCCTGGTAAACCACTACTGTGCAGACTATCTGCCAGTATATCTATGGAAACTGAATCAAATGCGCCCTTAATATCCAGAAATACTGAAGCCAATTGCTCCTTGTGTGCAAAGGCCAGTTGTATATCAGATGAAAGCAACGCTAAACAATCGTTTGTTCCTTTGCTCTTTCTGAAACCAAATTGCGTATTTGATAGTAGGTTGTTTGATTCAACCCAACGGTCAAGTCTTGATAGGATCATTTTTTCTAACAATTTCCTTAAACATGATAGCATAGAGATCGGACGGTAAGAATTGTAATCAGATGCTGGTTTCCCAGGCTTTTGAATAGCTATTACTTTAACCTGCCTCTATGCAGGTGGAACTATATTTAATTCCATGAGAGTGTTATACAGGTTAAGTAATCGTCTTTTAGCGATATCAGGAAGATTTTTTAGAAGGTTGAATTTAATCATATCGCTTCCCGGAGCAGAGTTATTCGATGAAAGAAGTGCCATTGAAAATTCCAACATTGTGAATGGTTCGGCCAGAGAACCGTTATTTCGGGTAGTATCCCGTAAATTCGGTTGTGTTGGGACAGAGTCTGGACAAACCTTTTTAGCGAAGTCGAATATCCACTGCATGGAGTCCGTGTACAGGGTGTCCGAATATTATCCGTACAACAAAATATGGTGATAAAACTATCTTTTACTGTTGGATTAAAAAATCATGTTATGTTTGCAAATTACAAGTTGTATTTGTTCATTTCAGAATGGCCACCTCGTGCTGTGATGCACGCCTTCAAACGTTTCGGGGAGTTATCCACGGTGGCCGCGAGTTCTTCGACAGATATTTGTTTCAAAACCTTTAAAAGACAAGATTTGAGATGTTCTAGTGATTTATGTGGTGTACTGCAGGCTCTTGACTCCAAGATGGACCATACCGAATATTCCATCGGATTCAAATCCGGTGAGTTAGAAGGCCATTCATCTTTCGTTAAAAAGCTTGGGAAAATGCGTTCGCAAAGACTAATAGTCTTTTTTGCTCCATAAGCCGGCGCCTAGTCTTGTTGAAAAATCCATTCATTTTGGCCGAAATGCTGCAATGCCCAAGAAGCTGCTGTGTCAGTAAGTAGCTTCTGATATACCGCTTGATTCACTTTCACCCCCTTGTCACCCCGTCACTCACTGTGACGCAAAATTAGAATGAGAAATCACAACTGTACCAAACTTACTGCTTATAAAGACAATGGGTGAGGATGTTAAACCTTGTAGGTATGCTTTGTTTAAGCCGCTTGGTTGTGTTGAGGCATGTGGGCAAAGTCTGTACGGATAATTTGCAGACACCCTGTAACTGACAAACGTAAACAATGGCTTTTTCCGCGAATTTCTCGTCATTGAAAACTCGCCTAATCAACCCACCACGGTCTTTTCGAAGAAAAAGAGCTCACTTATCCGATAGAATCGGAGGCTTACATGGTTAGCTTATGTGGCACGAGAAATTTACGGAAGAAGCCATTGTTTACGTTTTTCAGTTACGACGAACTTTTACGACACCAAAACCAACTAGGAACTAAGAAATAAGCATAAAAACCAACTATCTTGCAGTGAATCGAGTTTTCTTCTCATTCCAAAACCTTCCACCGACCAGCAGCAAAACTGTCAATCACGCACTCACCCATAACACCAGCCGCAATCACCCGAAGAAAAACAAAAGAAAAACAAAAACAAAATCGAAACAAGACTGTTTCCGACACTTGACACTTCCTCCGTTGGCAGCACAATACATCATTCCACAGACAAACAAACGAAACTTCACCCAAAAATTTCGTGAACATCAACAGGTGATAAGACAAACAAAAAAAACAGAGACAGAAACCAACTATTTTCTCCAGTTATCGGACAGTTAATGTTGTTCCATTTTATTTAGCTGTTTGTTTTTTTCCATACTTTGTTGTTGTTATAATACATGAAAAATCGTGAGTGTGTATTTTTGTGAACGCCATAAATTAAAAAATATTCCTTGTTACAATTCTTCACAGAATATGTAGCGCTAGCATTCCTGGTCTTCTTGCTTTGCTTTTTTCTCCAAACTCCTCTTTTGCGTAAAAGGTTGGATGTTTTTTGTAGATTTTTCTGCGTTTTTTTTTTTATAGTAAAAACTTTTGCTTCTTACAGTTTTATGCGCGTTTTGTTCTTCTACCTTTTCTTCTTCTGTTGGTTTGTTTGGTTTTTTTTTAGAGTAATAATTTCCATATGATGTTGTTTTTTTTTCATTTCCATCGCAGGACGATGTCGAGTGTCCTGCGGTATTCCTCTTGGTCGCCTCAAGCTGTTCGTCGACGGTTGATGTTGTTTGCTGTTGTTGTTGTTTTGTTTTCTTCCTTGTCAATTTGACTCTGCTGTCGCGTAGTATGAATGCGTAAAAAGACATTTTGCTGCTCGCTTAAATTGTTTGCAAATTACAGTTAAAGATTTTCTCCATACATTTTTAGTTTTGGTAGAAAGGATCTGATTGGAAATTGGTTTGACGCGGAACGGGCACGGTCGCCGGTCCAAACAAGCGAGTCCACGTGCCGTCCCAGAGTGTGAATCACACAAAACTTCAATCGGGATGTGTACATTTATAGAAGTGTTGTTTGCAATATTATTTTTTTTGTTCGATCACCACTGATTAGCGTTTTGTTTGTTTTGTCTTAATTCTTCGTATTAGAGGGGACACAGAGGCATAGAATAATACAATTCGGTTTCTTTTTTAAATGTTTTTCTTTTTACGTTTTGGAACAAACGGTTTTTGTGAGTAAACATCGTGTGAGAAAGCCGAAAAATTTCGAAGAGAAAATGAAACCAATTCGCGGAAGAAACCTGCCGCTGCTTTCCTCTGGCAGCCCTTCTTCCAATGACACGAAAATGAAAAAACCCATAAAGTTCGCACTGCTGCTGTTGCACGAATTTTTCTCTCTCATGCTCCCACAATAACTTGAGAGCTGTCAAACAGAAACAAAAATGCTCGTGTTTGTGTTCGGGTTCGATCTGTTTGACTGTATTTGTATGATTTGTTGTAGCTTTTTTTGATGCGTAATTACAAATTACAAGCGATTTTAAAACCTTTCGCTGCCTGCTTGTTTTTTTTCTCTAGTTTCGTAGAACAAAAACAAAAAATAACAATTTTTCTGTGAAGTGAAACTATTTATATTAACGAAGCTTTGTTTCATAATTTTTCGGGCTGTTTCCCAAATGGAAACAATTATCGGGAAGGGGGGATAAATAGAACATACATACAAACATGTATTTTGTTTCTCTCTCTTCTCTTCTTTCTGCGCTCTCGCCCCGGCGGCTCGGCTATCTTCGGCATAATGCGCTGTGCTTCGCTTCGATACGCTGCCAGGTCGGCGAGAGAGCCTAAACGCCACAAAGAAAGTGTTGTGTGTTTTTTTTTTTTGCGATTTCTCTAAGAAATGATGATCTCTTGCAAATTGTTCGATCTGTTTCTTCTTTTGCTCTCTTTGTCTTGTGTTTTTTTCCTCTGCTTCTTTTGCTTCTTCTTTTTTTAATTAATTAGTCAAAAGGAATTTCTATTATATTTAAGTGTGTGTTTTTTGTTTTTCATTAATTTTAGTTTGGTTAATTATCGCCACCCTCCTGTGGTTCATCGCCGTCGCCTTGGGTGTCCGAAGTCCACAGGGTAAGGTTATCCCTCAGCAATTGCATGATCAGGGTAGAGTCTTTGTAGGAATCCTCGTTCAGGGTGTCCAGCTCGGCAATCGCGTCATCGAACGCCTGCTCGGTTTCGGTTGGGTCCGTAGCCGTAGGGCATTTTGTGGGGGAAGAGAAAAAAAATTCCAGTTAATATCGTTGGCGGATTAAGTTCGAACCTAAATAAAAAAGTTAATAGAAACTCAAAGCTATATCAACGGTGTTAGATCGTTTGGTTTGGAGTTGCAAAATAATAACGAGCAGAAGAAAAATGATCAAAATAAAATACACAACAAGTCACGTGATTCTGCTTCGGAATGTTTGCAGGAGATTTGTTTGGTTCAAGGTTTGGTTCCGTTTCATTCGAAAGAAATATTTTCTTTATTGGGAAACACACATCGGTTGCATTCTACTGGGTGATGATACAGTCAGTTTGGGGGTTAGTTTAAATCACAGTTCGATTGTGCTTGGGGTTTTTTGAGGCAATGATTATCGTTTGGGTGTTTGGAAAATTAATGTTTATAGGAATGATAATTTCCGGTGTTATTCTGAATTGATTTGTAGTTTTCTTTGACAGACTTTTTTCAATAAGGCAAATGTAACAATGAGAGGTTCTTTTCTATAGCGCTCTTTTTCATTCGAAATACAACCACACACAAACAGACATACCACATTAAACTTTTCTGATTTTCAAAAATCGCTGCGAAAACACTACCGCCATCTGTTGGTCCCATTTTGACGGTCATTAAAATAAACAGATGTCGGCAGTGTATCAACGTTAAAAACAGAGCATAATACCAGCATTGTCTCCTTTTCCATCGTGAAACAAAACCTGCTTTTAATTCAAAATGACATTTTCATACAAACAAACATTGTGTAAGGAAAACTCCGTTCCGAACCAAACCATTGATACATCTTGAAATCTAGACGTATTTCTCATCAGTATGAACCAAACTTATAGATGTCGGCATGTTAATCCGTAGACTGTGTAGGTTGTCATCATGAAGAAATACGGGCATCTAGATTTCAAAACCCCGCGAATGGCAATATTTAGAGTTGAGGAAAATAGTTGTTTTCAGTTAAAGCTTCAAAATCTCCATCTTCACGTTGTTGTGGGAAAAGATTTTATCAAAAAGTTCAAAATTAAAAAGTATTGTCGCTAATATGGTAGACCTGTCTGACATTCTAGCACGTTTCTCTGAAATTACGAAGATTTTGTCTTTGAAACTTAATTAATATGAACGCTGCAGTTCAGTGAGATCGTCCCAATTTGTGAGTTCTGTGCATACGAAAATTCAAATCGGGAGGACAAAATACTCAAAAAACGGTAATTTGTGAGATATTTTAAAAAAGACGTATACTTTTAATTTTCAAACTGTAGTTTCATTTCGTTTTCTCGAATCTTATTTTGAGTACCCTCCCCAGAAAAGCAAATGACACTAAATCAACTTAAAATTTTTTTTTTTTGAAAATTCATATGAACAACGCGAAAACAAAATATCTAGAAGACTACTTACATTGTCGAAATTTAACCGACAGATACAGTAGCGCAGCACTTGGCCGAAGTTTTATGTAATGTATAGAAAAAAGAGAACCAGTTTTGTTGAAATCTGTCAGAGCACCAATATTGTTAAAATTTGCCTTCAAGCGGCGGATGATGAGATTCTACCAGTCAAACATTACAATTTTGAGAAAACGAAAGAGTGGTAGCCTTCTTGATATGTTATCTTTAAACAAGTAGAGATATTTCGATGGTTTTTTTTCAGTGTATATTTTTTCGTTTTAAAATCAAGTCCTTACAATTTGTCTTACTTTCGTTCAATCCATTGTTTTTGAGATACAACCCTTCACAGTTGTAATCATTAAATAATGGATGCGGATATTTCTTGAAAGAGTTTTTCGGGTTATTTTTCAAAGAGTCTCTTGTTTATGGTTTGTCAATGACAATTTTTTTTAGTGAAAAAATAATATTTCGTCAGGTTTTGCCAGATATTTAACTAGATGCCATTTGTATATGTGCATATGGCATGTTTCAAATTCAATGTTTGTTAATTTGTTTCATGATGCCGAGCTACTGTTATAGACTGTTCCAGAAATTATAAGCACACCTAATGTTAACGGTCATTGAATTAAAAAAAATTCAAGTTATTTTGGCTGCGTCCTATTGTTTGCACATTTCTGTACGTCATAGCATAAAAAAAAATTAGTTTCTGGTTGACTTACAAAATGCGTGGTCTTACTCCGGAGCAGAGAAAATATAACGTGCACAAATGGTACACTGTGAGTGGAATCTCTTTAAGGAGATTGGCCAAGGAAGAGTGTGTGAGCGTCGGAGCGGTACGAACTGCAGTTAGAAAATATGGAGAACAATGTGCTTTTGAAGATGCACCGAGGAGTGGTCGGAAATCCGGTCCTGTGAGTCAGAAGATCAGAGATGCCTTTAAGCAGAAACCATAGGCTTCCGTTCGAGATGTGGCGAAAAGGATAAGGACCTCTAACTTGATGCGTGCAAAAGAACGACTTGAGCTCAAGACATACTGAAAGCAAAAGAAACCTAAAAAGAACTCAAATTAGACCGCGTCTGTCAAACCGAGAGCTCGGAAACTATATGATACAATTTTGTGTAGAAAATCTGGGTTTATAATCATGGACGCTAAAACGTATGTGAAATTGGATTATTAAACCCTTTCCGGACCGCAATACTTCACTGTACGCAAGGACAGGGATATCACCGAAACGGAGAAGGCCGTTCTCACCGAAAAAATTGGCAAGAAGGTGATGGTGTGGCAGGCAATATGCAAATGCGGCAAAATATCTAGCCCGGTCGTAACATTGGAGAGACAACAAGAACAACACCAAAGAATGCCCCAGAAGCGTGTATGCCGTGACAAGCAGCATGATGGCCAGCATATTTTCGCCCGATTTGGCATCATGTTATTACGCCAAGGACACACTACCCGAAGAGAGTCCGACATCAAATAGAAAACTTAATATGTTGTTGTGATGTTGCTCAGGTTGCTGTCGTTTTGGTCGTTTTAACGGTTAAAAGATCAAAATTGATAGCAAACATTTATTCCTGTGACATCAAATTTAAAACTGATCCTGCTATCAGTGAGAGCAAATTGAAAAGTCAATTTGCTGTACATTTTTTCCCCTTGATTGCAAAATGAGTATTCCACTTGATGATCTGTCAATACAATGAAAACAAACTACTTTTCTCAAGGAAAAGTTAACGGAAGATTACAGCAAGATGAAAACTAGATTTGGTATCAAATTTGACAATTGTGAAGTGAAATCAAATTGTGATTTCAATTTGACGGTGATATTAAAATAAGTTTTCAAATTGCTATCTTTATGATGTTAGACTTTACTCGGGGCCCCCATTAATATAAAATTTTTTTTTTTTACAACAACAAATATTTTTTATTTGGTGTCGCCGCGTGTTCTATTTTTTTTTTTTATTGTTGTTTTTTTTTTTAGTTTATTTTTTTGATATAGTAGGTTTTTTTTGTTTCCTCTTCGCCTCGGTTTGGCTTTTGCTATCAACAGGAGCAACGATTTTTTTTTTTTTTTTCTCTCGAGTGTAGATGGCGTGTTTGATATTTTCCAATTTTTTTTTGCTATTTTTTTTATTTTATCCTGTTAACGGCCAACGCCGCACCCGGGTATCTTTCGCAGCATCCCACCTTTTTTGTTTTTTATTTAATCTCGCTCTACTCGGGAGGGTGGTACAAAGTGGTACAAAAACCAAAATGTCTGTTTCGTGCCGAAAGACATGAATCCACCGAATTGCCCGGAGGCACAGCCAATCGAGACTTTCTGGGCTCTGACCAAAGCAAAGCTACGAAAATTCGCAAAACCAGCGGATGACATCAAAAAATTTAAAAAGGATTGGACAAAAGTGGTGAAAATGGTGGGCAGTGCAAATGTGCAGGATCTTATGGGTCATGTTCGAGGAAAAGTGAGATGTCTCGGTAAAATGTTATGTAAAACACCATTGCTGATATAATTTGCCAAATAAAATAATTGAAATAAAAAAACAACAACACATTTTTACTGTTTTGAAAGTGTGTTCATAATTTCTGAAACAGTCTATACCCATTCAGTTGAAGTCGTCCAAAAAGATTTGGGATAAAACGTGTCAAACATGAACATTTGGCATGAAAATCGGCCGTAAGAACTTGGGCTACTACCCAAGTAAGTTTGGTTTCATGAAGATACTTATAATATGCTCTAAAATTTCGATAAAACTCGCAATGTTGCAAACCATTATTAGAATTTCCGAAGATTCACCCTAATTCATTGATTTATTGTTCTTTCACGAATGGTGTAAATATATGTAAGTAATTTAGTATATACAGTGACGTACAATACAATAAGACCAAAGCCCGATTTTCATACAAAATGGTCATGTTTGGAGGCTTGTCTTTCATTTTCCCGTGAAATAATTGAACTGAAATTTTGGCAATAGCCTACATATAATCTGAATTTTCATCTTTACTAATTTAAAATTTTTCATTCACCACTTCAGAAACTACAGACACCACCTACGACAAAACAATAAGATCTCCTTTTGATATCCATAGTTTAGGCCATGTTGATGAGTGTGAATTACAATCTATAGAATACTGATATTAAAATTACCCGTGCATCAATAATCAAAAATCAGATCCTCAAATTCGAGCATCCTTTATGGAAATCAAAAAATGGTCTTATTGTTTTGTCGTATGCGGTGTCTGTAAATTTTAAAGTGGTGAATGAAAAATGATGGATTTAATGCAGATGAGAATTTAGGCTACTTCTGCACCACAGCCGAAATTTCAGCTCAATTGGTTCTCGAGAAAATGAAAGGCAAGCTCCCTAACATGACCATTTTGTATGAAAAACAGGCTTTGGTCTTATTGTATTGTCCGCCACTGTAGTTATGTTGATGATATGTCAAATATGTCACATTCTATTGTATATTCTAGCTTCCTAGCGTTTAAACTTTGTTGAGTAACTCATGCTTGGGATGATTTTACTTTTAAAACATTTGGTTCTGCAAATTAGTGAACAACTATCCTGAAGTATTGTGGTAACTTCACAAAGCATCAAATTAAATAAATTGGTATAATATTCTGATTAAAACCAGGTATGGAACCGTACAATACCCAAGTAACAATTTTAGTTTTATTCCAGCCGTATAGCCGCCTCCCCTTTTTTTTAAAAAAACAACACTCAAAAATGTTTGTCTACCAACACCTCCTCTATGCTTTTTTAAATCCGAAATTTGTACTAAGTGGCCCACTTTATAGACGGTTGTCAAAACAATTTAATAAAACCTTTATAAGACCATAAAGATTTTGAAAATGTTCTAGTGATAGATGCTATGACCACTTGAGAACCTTCATAAAACCTATTGGCTGCAATTAAAACCAGAATGTGGCCAAATGGCCACAACTGTCAAACTTCACTGTGAAAACGAGGTTGGTTTTTGTAGTTCTGCTTTGTTCGATTCTTTGCTTTTCTGATTCATTTTGCAGTAAAAAAAAAGGTCTTGAGTTGCGGGAAATTTTGTTTGATAGCAAAATATCGAAAACTAATTGTGTTTTCTACAGAGAATTATGCTCCAAATTATATGCGCAATTATTTTTATGGTGAATATTGGCACGATAAGAGCCGAAAATCAATGCGCCTCAGAAATTATGCGAATTTACAACAACATAAATCAAATTAAAACAAATATACTCGATAGATTAATCATGAATTTCCTGAAAAGTGCTTGGAATTGGATGATATTATCTAGAAGAATGCCGAAATTAGTCTCCGATCTACTGTTTATTTGCATACCATTGACTATTATAAAACTATTTGGTCTTATCGTGATTTCCTTTAATGCCAATTTGCCGTTTAATGCATTTACTGGAGGCTAAATGGTTTTAAAATGCTTTTTCAACTGACCATAATAAGATAAAATCAATGAGTCCTAAAACGGCATTTTAATACAGCATTTTTCGAGTTCATAAAGTCGAAATAAAACCTTTGATAGGAGTAAAAGGAATTTGAGAAACAAGGTTTTAAGATTGTTGTAAACAAGCTGTGTGGGTTGTCATAAACCTGACCTGACTATGAAACCTATTGGCACCTCTTGGTGCCATAATAAAACCAAATTGATTTCAAGTGGCTTTCATAAAACTTTAATAAAACTCAATAAAGCAGGATGGTGCTAGCAATGTTACTTGGGTATTGATTTATGACTTTATACAATGACTAATATTTAAGGAAAATAGGATACTAAATTTTAAAAGGCAGTCTCCTATAACCCACATTTAATATCATGAAATATTTTTCACGTCTTGCCAATTCTTCAAATCCTTGTTCATGTGCACATTTATTTTCATGTTAATTTTTCTGTTCATGTTCATTTTCATGGTCATGTTCATGTTCATTTGGATGTTCATGTTCATTTTCATGTTCATGTTAATTTTCATGTTGATGTTGATTTTCATGTTCATTTTCATGTTCATGTTCATGTTCATGTTAATTTTCATGTTGATGTTGATTTTCATGTTCATGTTCATGTTCGTGTTCATGGTCATGTTCATGCTCATTTTCAAGTTAATTTTCATGTTCATGTTCATGTTCATGTTCATGTTCATGTTCATGTTCATGTTCATGTTCATGTTCATGTTCATGTACATGTTCTTGCAAATGTGCATGCCAAATATTGAATTATGCCTTTAAACATTGAATAATTTTTAAAGAAAATAGGATACTACATTTTTATATATTTTCATGTTCAAGTTCATGTTCATACCAATGTTTCTGTTCATGTTCATGTTCCTGCCCATGTTCTCGTTCATATTAATATTCAGATTCAGTATCATATGGATAGTCACGTCCATGTTCATGTTCATGTTTACGTTTCTGTTCATATTCATGCTCATATTCATGTTCATGTTCATGTTCCTGTGCATGTTCATGTTCATGTTCATGTTCCTGTTCATGTTCATGTTGATGTTCATGCCCATTTTCATATTCATGTTCATTTTCACGTTCATGTTCATGTTCATGTTAATGTTGATTTTCATGTTCATTTTCATGTTCATGTTCATGTTCATGTTCATATTCATGTTCATATTAATGTTCCTGTTCATGTTCATGTTCATGCTAATTTTCATGTTCATGTTCATGTTCATGTTAATTTTCATGTTCATGTTAATTTTCATGTTCATGTTCATGTTCATGTTAATTTTC
This sequence comes from Aedes koreicus, assembly GCA_024533555.2. Lineage (NCBI taxonomy): Eukaryota > Metazoa > Arthropoda > Insecta > Diptera > Culicidae > Aedes > Aedes koreicus. Next base: position 229,419 of record JAHHFK020002531.1, on the reverse strand, counting down.
ATGTTCATGTTCATGTACATTTTCATGTTCATTTTCATATTCATTTTCATGTTCATTTTCAAGTTAATGTTCATGTTCATGTTCATTTTCAAGTTAATTTTCATGCTCATAGTCATGTTCATGTTCATGTTCATTTTCATGTTCATGTTCATGCACATGTTCTTGCACATGTGCATGCCAAATATTGAATTATGCCTTTAAACATTGAATAATTTTTAACGAAAATAGGATACTACATTTTTGAAGGCAGTCTTATAATGCAAATTTAATATCATGAAATATTTTTCGTGTTTTGCATATTTTTCAAATCCTTGTTAATGTCCATTGTTGTTTTAAAATTCATATTCATATTAACTTTCATGTTCGTGTTCATGTTCATGTACAAGTTCTTGTTCATACCAATGTTTCTGTTCATGTTCATTTTCTTGCCCATGTTCTCGTTCATATTAATATTCAGATTCAGAATCATATTTATAGTCCCGTCCATGTTCATGGTCATGTTTACGCTTCTGTTCATATTCATGTTCATGTGCATGTTCATGTGAATGGTCATGTTCATGTTCATGTTCATGTTCATATTCATGTTCATGTTCATGTTCATATTCATGTTAATATTCATGTTCATTTTCATGTTTATTTTCATGTACATTTCCATGTTCATTTTCATGTTCATTTTCATGTTCATTTTCATGTTGACTATATTTAAACATAGTTCATTTTAATGTTCATAGGATACTAAATTTTTGAACGCATGTTTCTGTCATGCAATGTTAATGTTCCTGCCCATGTTCTCGTTTTCATATTATTTTATCAGATTCAGAATCATATTTATGAAGTCACGTCCATGTTCATGTTCATGTTCATACCCATTTTTCTGTTCATGTTATGCATGTTCATCGTTCATATGCATGTTCATGTTCATGTTCACATTCATGTTCATATTCATGTTCATATTCATGTTCATGTTCATGTTCATATTCATGTTAATATTCATGTTAATATTCATGTTCATTTTCATGTTCAGTTTCATGTTCATTTTCATGTTCATTTTCATGTTCATACCCATGTTTCTGTTCATGTTCATGTTCCTGCCCATGTTCTCGTTCATATTATTATTCTGATTCAGATTCATATTTATAGTTACGTCCATGTTCATGTTCATGTTTACGTTTCTGTTCATATTCATGTTCATGTGCATGTTTATGTTCATGTTTATGTTCCTGTTCATATTCATACCCATGTCCATGATGATGATCATGTCATGATGATGATCATGTTCATATTCATGTTCATGTTCATGTCCGTGTTTATGTTCATGTTCCTGCTGAAGTTTATATTCATGTTTAAATTCATTTTCAGAATCATATTCATAATCATGTTAATGTTAATACTCCTGTACATGTTTTTGCCCATGTTCATTTTCATACTGTTATTCAGATTAATATTTGTCATCAGATTCACAATCATGTTCATTATCATGTGCATGTTCATGTTCTTGCCCAGGTTCTTGTTTATGTTCATGTTCCTGCCCATATTCGTGTCCATGTTCCTATTCATGTTTATCTTCCTATTCATGTTCAACTTCCTATTCATGTTCTTGTTAAAGTTGAAGATCATGTTTCATATTCGTACCGATGTTTATGTTCATGCTCTTGCTCATTTTCTTATTCATTTTAATTTCAGATTAACATGTTCATCTGCATATTTATGTTCATGTTCGTGATCAAGTTCATGTCCATTTTCACGTTCATGTGCATGTGCATGTTCACATTTATGTTTATGTTTGTGTTCCCTTTACTGTTCATTATCGCATTAATGATAATGTTTCATATTCACGTTCATGTTATTATTCATGTACATGTTTATGTCCAAGCTCATGACCTTCTGGATGTTCCTGTTCATATTGACACTCATGTTTACGTCTATGTTCATATTCAAGTTTATAATCAGATTCATAATCAGATTTATAATCAAGGTCATGTTCATGTTCATGTTTAAGTTCGTGTTTATGTTGCTGCCCAAAAAACATCAATGCTCAGCAACTTTTTGTTCAAACAAATTTGGAGAACAAATTTTCTTCTAGAAAGCTGAATAACTTCTCCAAATTTGTTTGAACAAGTGGTTATTCGACACTGATGTTTGTTGGATGTTTATGTCAGGTTCATGATTCCATGTCAAAATATATTGGCAACAAAATGCAGCATTTCAAAAATGACATATTACATATTTTTCAAGTGGGAAACAAAATTACTGTCCACTCCAAAGGCCTCAGGTTGATAAGAAAATATTGTCTTCAAAAACATTACAATTTTTGTTTTCATTATTTGTTTCGAGAACCCTTTTAAAAAAAAAAACATTTTTACAAGCGTATTAGTAGAACGATTGTGATAGGAAAACTAGGAAAATTTAAACTAATACTTTTTCACTTTTCAAAAACTAAAAATACTGAAACACTTTTACAAAATTTCAAGTCTGTAAGTCGCAGACGAAATAGGCCTGTCTGTCAAAAGATAACCCGAATAAAAACGTATAATAGATTGACAATAAAATGTATTGTAACCATACAATAGAATCAATAGTATGTGCAATTGATCGTTTTGTTCGCGACAATAAGATAACTTACTGTTTCTACAATAGAATATATTGCAAATTGAAACATCAACAATAGAATAAGGTGGTTGTTATGTATCTTAACAATAAAAAATATCATTTTTTTCTGAACAAATTTGAGTTAATAACTATTAATTGTACTGTTTCACTATTGCTGAAAATTCAAGCATATGGGGTGTATAGTAGATCTATTGTAATTACAATGTGCTGTTTTGATTTGTCTGATACATGAACAGTAAGATTCAGGGTCGGCAATACATTCTGTTATCTTGTATATTATCAAATTGCAATTGTATCGTTATTTTTATCCGGGAAGCTCTTTCTAGTGTAATTTAAAGGAATTTGCTCGCGTTTACTAGTGATAGTGTGAAAACGTGTTTCAGTTTTTTATTTCCCCCGATGAGAACCCAAGGGCGCCCTGAGCTGACCGATTGTCGAGGTTAGTATTGTTAGTGCCAAAAAGCAGGTTAACACCACACATCGATCAGAGGGATAGTACACAAGTGTTTGGTTAATTATCGCGGAACAGGGACTTCTATCGCACTAGAAGGTATGAGAACCGGCTTTGGAACAAAGGTTAGTCAGTACTACATTACTACGAGGGCTAAATTTTGACTTTGTTTCCGCGGGATTTCAGTATGTAAGGTAAGGCACAGCAAGGCAAGAACAACAACAACGATCGTTCAACTGGTAATAGTAACCTGCTTGGCCAGATGGCAAGCTCGGGCCGGCGAGTTAATGATTTCGTAGTAAAACACGGAAAAATTGAGCGCCAGGCCTAACCGAATCGGGTGCGTTGGTTGCATTTTCGTTTTCGCAATATCGAACGCTTCCTGATACGATTTCTGCGAATCTTCAACCACGGCTACAACAAAAGAACGAGAGGTAAAGAGAGAGAAAGTATAGAGATAAACAGATGAAACACTAGGTTGAGGGTTGTTTTTTGCTGAGGGGATGGATGTGTAAATGAGGGGGTGACTTCTTTTGGGTTAACACCGATTATCCGACGGAATGGGATTGAAATACTAGTAACCGAGTCATTCATCTTTTTTGGAGTGATTGCGTAAGTGTCAGATGTGTATTTTACTTTGATTTTGATCGATTTTTCTTCCGCCGTTGATTTAGACGATATAGCAAAAAGTCCTATAAATAGAGCTAAGGAATAAATGGTGGTAGTGACCTGTTTCGCCAGCTGGCAGGCTTTGTCTGGAGAGTTTAGGATCTCGTAATAGAAGACTGAGAAATTGAGCGCGAGACCCAACCGGATGGGATGTGTTGGCTGCATTTTGCCTTTACTAATTTCAAAGGCATCCTGGTAAGCGGCTTGGGAATCGTCTACTACGGCTATAAGTGGTGAGATGGGACGCGTGAACGCAGAGATAAAACAAATATGACAACGAGAAGATTGAGAGATTAGTGGTTTGGTGGGCGGCAGTTTTGGTGATGAGGCCGAAGACTGCTGCCGGCTGATGCCGTCTGAGCAGCGCACGTCGAACCGGGTTGGAACCGGTTATACTTACTGTTGCGGGTTTCTCCTGTGGCTACCTCGGCTAGGTATCTGTAGTAATCTCCCTTCATTTTGAGGTAAAACACCTTACTTTCTGGATTACTGGCTTTGGGGATCAAGAATTTGTCCAGCAGGCCCTGCAAGTGGAGGAGAGAGGGAAGTTTGATTAGTAACGGAACGATTGTGCGCAACGGGAAATGAACTTCTGTTATAAAAATGAGTTTTGACGTATTTCTCATCAGTATGAACCAAACTTATAAATGTCGGCATGTTAATCCGTGTACTGTGTATGTTGTCATCATGGAGAAATACGAGTGATCAGAGCTTTGTTCAATTGCATACCAAGGATGGCTATGGAAAGACACCATTTGAACTGTTTCTCGAGCGGTCATATTTTTGTCTTCATCTGCCGAAACATCAGCACTATTTATTGGGTGTTCTCTTCACCAAAAGCTAGGGAAAAGGAATGCTCATTCGATTGTTTCAGCATTCAAGGTTATTTAAAAATAGATCAACCGAATACGCAGATTTTAAGCACCCACCAGAACATTTGTACTCTTGGTTTGAAAGACATTCAGTCGCATTATTCTTGGTGTTCTTTGCTATGATGAGTCACTTTCATTCATTTATTCATTGTGTATATCGGTGAATTCACAACGTAGTATAATGGAGAAACCGAATGATCTAAGCAGAATATGATTTTCTTTTTCCAAGTACATCGGTAATCATTATCGTCTTTGGAACGATCATCCGTGAATCTCAGGGGTGGCTCAAAATGGATACGTTGCGTTTGCAATTGCGTGTTGTTGACAGTTTTTTCAAAGATTTACGGAACGCAAATATTGTCAAGCAAGCTTTTATGAATCCATGATTGCATTCATACACAGTTAGAAAATAAAACCGAACTCGGTTGAATTTCAACCGAGTTTTTATCTGCTATACGCTGTTTGGTTCAAATTGGTACAACCAAGTTCTCGTTAAATTTTTACTTTCTAGCAATCTGTCAAATTTACGGAAATGCTCGGTTGACAAAAGTTAATCCAATCAGCAATAACCGAACATCAGGTGTACCTCAGGATACCGAACGCTGTCAAACAAACCGATTTTTTTTGTTGCAGTTACGGAATTCGGTTCTTTATGGCAGAACTGGAATTTTGGTTGAAATAGCTTCGAATTTCATAGTAATAAAACCAGTTTTGTCAGATACATTGTTTATTGATGGAAACAGTCCTCATACATTACTAAACGTGCATCTTCTTGTTTTAGTCAGTTGTAGGTTATTTTTTCCATTTTCACCAGACAAAAAACAAAGTACGGATAATTTTCGCAAACAGACATTCTTCGCGCACACGCAAAATAAAATGCTCGGTTCAGTTTGAAATCGAGGTAGTAGACGAATTTGTGTATCTGGGCTCATTGGTGACCGCCGATAACGACACCAGCAGAGAAATACAAAGGCGCATTATGGCTGGCAATCGTGCCTACTTTGGACTCCGAAGGACGCTAAGATCGAACAAAGTTCGCCGAACCACAAAGTTGACCATCTACAAGACATTAATTAGACCGGTAGTTCTCTACGGCCACGAAACATGGACATTGCTAGTGGAGGACCAACGCGCCCTTGGAGTCTTTGAACGGAAGGTGCTGCGTACGATCTACGGTGGGGTGCAGATGGAAGACGGAACGTGGAGGAGGCGAATGAACCACGAATTGCACCAGTTGCTGGGAGAACCTCCCATCGTACACATCGCAAAAATCGGTCGACTACGATGGGCTGGGCATGTCGTAAGAATGTCGGACGACAGCCCTGTGAAAATGGTTCTCGAAAACGAACCGACAGGTACAAGAAGAAGAGGCGCGCAACGAGCAAGGTGGATCGATCAAGTAGAAGGCGACCTGCGGATCCTCCGCAGACAGCGAGGCTGGCGAGTAACAGCCATGGACCGATTACAATGGAAACAACTTCTGTGTACAGCAGAGGCCACACCGGCCTTAGTCTGATTGGTAAGGTAAGGTATCAGTTTACCGAGTTTTGTCGGTTTTCGTGTACCGAACTCTTGAATATCCCTGTTGTACCGTTACCGTACTGTTTGGTTCATCTATCATTTCTATCTGTCAAATATATCATATAGTAACCGAAACGCGGGTTTGACACTAAAAGTACACTCGAAAACAGTATTTTTAAAGGATTTATTCAGTTTCTTGTTGGTAACCGATGTGGTTCGGTAGAAAATTGAACCGAGTTCGGTGTTATTTTATAAGTGTGTATATATAGGAAAGACGAATGGATTGCGATGTTTGTAATTGTTATTGAACATGAATATAGGAACATGAGAATAATATGGGGACAGTTTCCACTTTATACTTTACGATTAGCAAGCATGATTGCTAAGAAAAAATACGCAAACATACATGTCGGTTATGTGTCTGTGTTTGAGTCTATGTTGGATTAAATGTTAGCTCAACATCCCAGTTGGATTATGATTTTCGAAGGTATGTCGATAAGAGATCCGAAGTGGTAATCAAATAAGAGTCATTTATATCTTTGTGAAGTGGGTAATTTAGCGTAATTACGTAACAAACTGTTCACCCTGATGACGATCGACTAACGCGGTAAACCAGCGCTTAAAAATAGACATCAGCGCAATGTAAACAGGTAACGTTTGTATTTACAAAAATGGACCAAAATTGCCGATTTTTCATGGGTTTACCTTCACCCGCACTTACAAAATTACCCATGCAGCATCAATCATAGTAGCCCATGAGTCAGCAGACAAAATTTGACAGCTCTATCAGACGAACTCCAACCGTGATGGCAAAAAAAGGGAAGCAACTCCGTTCAGAAGTGTGCGCGTTCAAAGAACGGCACCCCGCCGCGTCGAAAACGGACATCGTGCGGCACTTTGTGGACGCCGGATATTCCCGTTCTGGCAACTACAACATCTTCGCAATATTAGACAACAATCAGAGCATCGCAAGAAAGCCCGGTTCCGGACGGCCGACGACCCTGAGCGACAAGAAGCTCCAAAGGATGCTGAAGAGGAAGACCGAGGGAAAAGTGGCTACATCGCTGCGTGCGCTTGGCCGGGAGGTCGGTTCAACCGACCAAACAGTGAAAAAGTACCCGGCGAACATGAACATACATGTCAGGAAGGAAGTCGCGTCCACTGGCTTCGGAGCTGCAGGCAATGACGCAGCGGCAGTGGCTGAATAAGATGGTCAACTCGATTTTCCCGGCCAATCGCGACGTGGCGGAGGTGATGAACGACGAGACCTATCTCACCAAGTTCCCCAAGAAGGTGCTGCTATGGCTGGCAATCAGCCAGAAAGGGATGTCAAAGCAGCTCTTCTTTCGCTTCGGACTGGTTGTGAACGGGGAAATTTATAGTACGAAATGCCTGCCGGAAGTTGCGTCGTTCACCAAGAAATACCATAGGGCGAAGACGCGGTGTTCTGGCCGGATCTGGCGTCGGCCCATTACTCGAAGCGATCGTTGGAGGAGATGGAGCGGCTGCGTCCCATCGAGAATTTCTGGGCCAACCTGGAGCGGAAGATCTACTCCAACTCATTTTTGTCGCGAAAACTGAGGAAAAATTGATAAATAAAACGAAGAAAGAACTCAAAAACATACCTACTCGCATGTTTTCGTCCGCCATGGCGAATGTTCCGGTTAACTGCCAGAAGGCCGCTCGCAAGGGCGTAGAATTTTTTGCAAGTAAGCTTAAATAATTACCTTCCATGGGAAATTTATCAAAAGCAATTATCTGTCTTAGCTATTTTTTTATCACCATCCGAAAAAAAAAGTCCAGTTTTTTTTAATGCAAACGTTATAAGCATTCATCTGCATGTTAATTCCAGAAGCAAATTCAAAATTCATGGTGGGAATAATCACGAGAAGCAATCAATGTTACCAAAACATAACCAATTACTTCAAATACCAAAAGTTACGTGTTTTTACTAACTACCACTGAAGAATCGTGCTGAGTGCTTTAGAAACATGTGAACGTTTGAATGCATTCATCAACGATTCTGTTGGCCAACATTCTTAGTAGAATTAATGCATAAGAGGAATAAATCATCACAAGAATAAAACACCAATGATTGATGTCATAGTTGTATTCTTCCTCTTGATTACTACTAATCAACAATTGTGCAGAATGTCTTCGACGATGACAGCGAATCGAACGTTACGTGATGCGATTTTTTCCATCATTGATCAGTTTACAAGTTGCTGCTCAGCTTTACATACTATTTTGAAACTTCTTGTACTTGTAGGAGGCTGACAAAGTTCGTGCTTCATGATACAGAGTGAGGAAATATTATCCGTGTATTTTCTCTCAGAGTATAGTTCGGATTTGACAGATGCTGAAATGAGCACACCTATGGCGTATTTTACTTTGGTTCATTACAAACAAAAGCACAAAGTTTCATTTGAATTCGTTCACGCGTATTGTCATAATGAAGCCAAATCCATTACGAAGTGCGGTGATTGAGCTGTATAAGCATGTATGTGTTTCGATCTGTACTAAAGAATCCCTCGAAAGTTTTATAATGGCGCTGTAATGAATTAAAGAGAGCGAGCCCGGAGAGAATCTCTCAATTGTAGATTCGCCCTAATGAAAAAAAAACCTAGAAATGTTGTAGTATTTACTACTTTTGTAGTAAAACGTTATGAATAAAAGCAGCTTTAAGGAGTGTATCGAATATAAGCTATCCACATACATTTGCGTTGAACGCATGTATTTGTGATGGTTTTTTATGCTCTGAACACTGCATGCTGTGCGTTTGACTGTCAGCTTTCTTTTGTTTACTTGTTTGTGCGGTTCAAATTCTGCGTTTTCAAAATGTCGCGTATTGAAAAGGAAGTGAAAATTAAGGTTCTGGACACATGGCTAAGTGAGAAGGGTATTACTATGCGAAAATTGGCGAAGCGGTTTGGAATTCATCATGCGAGTGTTAAAACCATCATTAATAAGTTTGGGGAACACTATTCTTTGGATGAACTACCAGGAAGAGGCGGAAAACCCGGTTCTTCCAACCAGAAACTGGAGCAGAAAGTGGTATCTCTAATCTTGAAGAACAAATCAATGTCAATACGTGATTTGGCCAAAAAAGCAGGAACGAGTGTCGGAATGATCCAGCGTATCAAGAGGCGAAACCACCTGAAGACCTACAAGAAGCAGAAAATCTCGAAACAAAGTGCAGAACAGAAGAAGCGAGCAGCAACAAGGGCCCGGAAATTGTATTCGCGTCTTTTGCAGCGTCCGGTTTTGATGGACGATGAGACCTATGTAAAGGAGGACTCCACTGTTTTAGCGTCGGCTCACTATGCCAAAACCACTCTCAATTGGCTTGCGGAAAAGGGTATAGATTTCGTTGAGAAAAATATCAATCCACCAAATTGCCCTCAGCTTCGACCCATCGAACGTTACTGGGCAATCGTGAAGAGGGTCTTCAAGAAGACAGGTAAGGCAGCTGGGAACATGCAGGAGTTCAAAACAATTTGGGCTCAAGCGTCCAAAAAATGCGATGCAACACTTGTCCGGAACTTGATGAAGAGCATTCGATCAAAAGTTCGAACATTCGTGAAGGAATAACTTAAATTTCATCCGGTCTTCATTATGTTCAAGGTTAACCTCGTACAATAAAGGATCAATTTTTTGTATGAATAAAATATCGGTTTACAACATAATTTGAAAGAAAGTTTGTGGATAGCTTATTTTCGATACACCCCTTACTTTACTACAATTTTAAGACTTACTACTTTTGTGGAACAAGTTTTGGTTATGGTATGAATAAAAGCAGTAAATACTATAATTTATTTGTAATCTTGTCCAGACGTTGCTACTACATTTTCTTTCAGAGCGTGTTTTGCAAAACTTATATTAATAATTCCGAAAGATGGCTATGTTTTTGAATTTAGACCGTCGTCAGAAAATGTATGTGAATAGGCGTGGCACAAATAGTGTCAAATACAGAAGTTTGCATCGGGTTTCAGAAGATAGCGTTGAATGGCTGACCGAAAATTTCTTGGGTGATAATAATGAGACCCGAGGAGGTGCTTTAAATTGTGACCGGAAAATGCGAAAATGTCTTCGCTATATTGGCTTTATCCTGAATTTCAGGTATTAACCATAGAAGCAATGCTTGTTTCGCATAGAATACCGCTTATTCTGTTGTTTGAGGCATCATCAACGCTCGGCTCGATTGGGCAACATGAAACTGCATTCTCGCCCGCCGAGACAACTTCAGTTGCTTCCAAAAATTCGTCATCGATCACGCCCGTCTCAGAATTTGACCCCGGTGATGCAAGTGGAATAGGCACGTCAGCGAAATTTCGGTCGGCTAAATTATTTTCTAACCTGGCGAAGAACTCTTCCGATTCCAAATTACGGAAATAACCACTGGCCGTCGTGTTAAATCACTTAAGTTAAACGTACCTATAGTCACTAGATTCATAGCCTGGCGGAAACAACGACGGGAGCCAATGATGAACGTTCACTTGGTGGAGAGTATTGTGTTTATAAATATAAAAATAATACAAATTAATCTAGTGACGAAACTCTCCCGTCGTTGTATCCGCCAGACTATGAATCTAGTGACTATAGACGTAGCCCGTACCGAAAACTTGACCGAAGGAGTGAACTTGCACCGTAAACAACTGAACCTAACCAAACAAAATTTTGACAGCTGAAATGTACAATTTTTTTTCGAATGTAGTATTTACTACAATGTTCGAAAAAAAAGCTTCATTCATATGAAGCCAACTTTACTATTTGTGGATTGTGCTACAAAGTATTAACTGCAATATCCAATGTTTACTTATTTTCTATTCATACGGCTCAATGAAAAACGTAAAGATGATTGGAATATGAATGAAGAAGAAAGTAATCAAATAGAGTCTCTCAATGTTAGATTCGCCCTAATGAAAAAAGGCTCTAGAAATGATTTATATGATCTACTTCCTTATGGTTGATGTACTAATCATTGCTATAATTGTAGTTTTCTACGTGAGGAACCGTCAGCCATTATTGCTATATCTACCTTAGAAGATAAATTTGCATTCCTCTTCCAACGTTGATCGATACATTTTGCTCTTGTAACGAAAGTTTTCAATGCCCGAAAACCAATCTTCAACCAACTTCTGGTTCGAACAAAGCTCAGTCGCGAAATGTAAAAGCAAAAAAACTACAGGAGGGTCATAAACTTACCAATACTTCGTAGCAGATTTCCCTAAGTTCTTTCTCGACTCGTTCTCGGTATTCCCGGGCTAGTTGCTGTTTGCGGGCAGAGGACTCGGTTTTCTGTTCAATCGACGATATTACTCGCCATGACGATCTATTTATTGTGGATGGAAGGAATGATAATTGGTATAGATTTCGCTTTTTTCATTGTTAAGAGGATTTTATAAACAAAACAAACAAAAAAGAAAAGAAAAGAAAAACTACCTTCGTGCACCGACGACGTTCTTGTAGGCGACAGATAGCAGGTTTCGTTCTTCGTTTGATAGTTCTACTCCGGTTTCTGTCACTGATTTCATCGCTTGTGCCATGTCGTCATATCTGTATGGGAGGGGAAATTAATTAGACCGCTGCCGTGTGGGGTATTTGGATGTCGATTCGACTCACCGTTCCGATTGTTCGGCCAGTTTAGCCTTCTGGACCAACTCCTCCTTGTCGACGGTAGACATTTTGCTGTGGTTCTGGTTCTGGTGGTGGTGGTGGTGGTGGTGAGTTAGCTGATGCTGCTGTTACTGCTGCCGCTGGTACTGATGTTCCTGTTCGGGGGTAGAGGGAGATAAAGAAGGACACAATGTAGAAGAATCGATCGAATTGGTTTCGGTTCAGCAGCAGCACCGCCGTGACGACACCGCCGCTGAGAGACACGGTCACGCACAGGTCCAACAGAGACGATAAATTCAAGGTTTTTCAGCACTTGAACTGTACTCCATACATACAACACACACTGACAGGTACTGCTGCTTCTCGTGTGCTTGGTAAGTATCGATGCAAAAGAAAATCGATAGTTGACCCCTGTGGTGAACAAGACGATTAGTACGGTGCAGTGACAGAATGGGGATTCAGGGAGGCAATATTTTGTTAATAATGCGACGGTTGGTGTGGCAAGGGGGGTGGCTTTAGATCTTGAAAGTAGGACGACAGCGAGAGATAATGTGCGACCAGATTGAATAGGAGAAAGAAAAAAGCCCTTTTTAATGACGAGGGGTATTCCGGTATTTTTCGCAAAGTGCCATAATAGATGATATAATGCGGTTGCTCCTGTTGGATGCTTTAAATGCGGTTGTCATTCTGCAACCACGTGACGCTTAATTAACCGTAAATGTAGTCCGTGGGATGCGCTTTCGATGGAGCAACAGATTTCCCCATGGCTGGGTGGGGCAAAACCATTTTTTTTGCAGCAAGCATTGCAATGCCATGCCGAAAGAAGTCCGATTCAATCGGTGAAAATTTGACGCAACAACGGTATGGTAATGGGAAGAGGGGATAGCTTTAAATTATTGCGATGACTAAGCACCTCGAGGCAACGGGCAATTGTACAGTTATATGTTGGTACTGTAATACACACTCACATGAGACTAACGCGGCGTTCCACGACAGAAACGTGACGCCCGAGTATGACGTAATTCACAGCAGTGTCCGTAGGCAAACGTTTCTCCAAGTTTCACGCTGCGGGATTCCTTCCTAACTGTCACTGACTATTTTTAAAATGAGAAAAATCAACGTCGAACTACAGAACTAGAAGATTCCGGTCCCACACAACTTTCGAGCCGTCGTCTCGCTCCGGATGGACAGGTGCTGAAGCTGGAAACCGACTGTTCTCTTCTTGTGTATCTTCCGGCTGTTCTGACACTACGTGGAGCCGCCTCCTATCGAATCAAGTCTGCATCAGAGTAGCCTGACATGTTTCCACAAGGAGCGAGAGCCAGAGCCTTCTTAGTGAGAGAACAAGAGAGCGCTGGCACTAAGAACCGTGGGAATCTCCTTATTTACCCTCTGTGCTCGATGACTATATACTGCGACTAACTGCCTCCGAGAGTCCTTTGGTGTTTTCCATCATCATTATCATCGTCATCTGGTTCGACTGTAGCCCAGCTTTTTATGCAACGAACGATTGAGTATGCTCTCAGTCGAGTACATAGAAAAAGCTCGGCTTCTTATGTACTTCTATTCACTGTCGCAGTAGTGAACCTCGATGGCAGGCAGACAAATGGCCACGTAGAGCTTTCTTCATTGCGCCGTTGTTCTGGATATGGGCGCTCGGTGCTTCCTCTTCCCTCCCACATGTTGGCGCTATTCTAGCAACAGCAGCAGCAGCAGCATGTCTCCGCAATTTGCAGTCTTCTCCGTCGTCGCCATCGCTGTCGGATCGGGTCGGAAAATCAATACATTATTTTCCTCTGCTCTGCAGCAGTAGCAGCAACTCGATTTTCCTTCTTATCCCTTCCTTTCACCTAGCGCCAGCCGCTCAACAACTGACTCAACGATTTGGAACGTTCCCAATTTTAGACTGACCACCACCCCAAGGCAAGAGAAAAAAAGGGTTGCGGAACGGAAAAGTTCGCTCGTCTCGCAACAAACATGCTGAAGGCTCTGTTTCCAAGCGGAGGGCTTTTTTGCCGTCGTGGTCCTCTGGGATATTATCCTTGCGAAACCTTGTACATAGGCTTCCGTGCAAACTGCAAACCGTGCGCCTTAGGTACAGGTGCTTGTCTGTGTGTCTGTTTGTGGCGGAGTTAACGTTTTACTTTGGAAAGTTGATTAAAGGTAATTTTTATGTTAGTAGACCAAATCCATCTTCTTTCGGTTGGTTGGGTGGGTGGTTCGTAGGATGGCAGCAGTTAGGATGTGCGATGTGGCCGTGTTGCTTTTGAAGAATCCGCATGGAATGATGTGAAGACTAATAAATGGACACGGCTGATTGGGAATTGGGAAACTGTGAGAGTTGTACTGGGAATTGAGCGGACAGTGGAAGAACGACGCATAAGGTTTTTTTTCTGGTCCGGTGGGGTTGGGGGTCCAACAGAGTGCTTGTACGAAACTTTTCAGCTTGTTACACCATCTCAAATGGATCGTGGTCTGCAATGGTGGACATTTTTACGCACAACATGTTATGTTATGCCAATGGGTAGAAAGATTCTAGTTGTTGTTCATAGCATTCACTGAATTCTGTATCGACAGATCAGTAGCAGAAAAGTTCTCTTAAAGAGCCATTAATTCTTCTATAAAATTAACCGGGCAGAGCTAAGGGCAAAGAAGCCTGCCCAACACTATTTGATTCGCCAGATTATATTAAATATGAGAAAATGCAGTCTGATTTTGGCAACTGATTAGTAAATTAGGCCTTCGGAAAATTGTTTCCATCCAGCAACGTTTCCGGACGTTCTATCTTTACCCCCTTTCCTTTCCCTTTTTTTTTCCCCCCCCCCCAAAAAAAAAAAATATTTTTTTTTAATTTAACCCCAAAAACCAAAATATAAACAAATAAAAATTTTTTTATTTTTTTTTTTTTTTTGTATTTTCCTTTCAATATAACTTATTTTTTACCTAAATTGAATAAATTTTACGCCATTGAAGCAAAGCGGTCGCCATATTTTTCCAATAAAAACATAATTAATTTTCTTATTTATCTCTCAATAAATAGTTATCTTATTTCCAAATCTTTGAAGCAATAGATCATTGCACGATAGCGTCATCAATGCAGTTTTGACAGTTCAGGAAGCTTATTTACGTGGACTTAGAATATTTTCGGTAAGATCGGTTTGAGATTGTGTGCTGTAAATTTATTACGATTGAACTAAAACAGCCGGAAAACAAACGCCAGTGCTTATTTTTACACAATTTCCTAAATCTAATTGTACAGAATCCGGAAAAAGCCAATGAAAAATTTCGTTTGAGCGGTTCGAATTCTAACACCTCGTAAACAAGCTCCCTGAACTGTCAAAAAAGTGAGGTTAATACATTCCGTGCAATGATCTATAATCTTTTTTTTTTTTTTCCCCCCCCCCCCTTTTGCCCCCCGCCCCCCGTGTCCCGCTCCCCTTTTTTCGCGGCTATTTTTCTTGTGGGGCCCCCCTGGGTTTCTCTCGCCGCCCTCCTCTTATTTTTTTCTTTGTTCTTTTGCGTTGGCCCCGATGCCCCCATTTCATACATTTAAAAAATACCCAGAAAGTTATTATCAATTACAGTTCTAGATACTACAATGTTTAACCTCTCTTTAACTTTACTTGGATTCATCCATACTCTTTATTGATTTTTTTATACAAAATAAAACCTGTCATACATTTAAATATTTGTTTCTCTTTGAGTGCAGAATTTGTAAAACTAATCCGAATAGATGAATTGTCAAATTGCATGTCTTTTTTGAAGCATTCTGTAATATAAAACTACAAACAAATACCCAATTTTGAGTAAAAAATGACGATAAAAATCGGTAATATTTATCGTTTATCTTCCTTCAATACTATTACCAACAATCAATGTGCAACTAGCGATTTGAAATTGGTTCACTGTTGTAGAACCCCTAGTTCCAAAGTACACCATGCAGTCTGCACCTTGCCATGCACTCTTGCGCTTTTCAGTACCTTTTGGTACAAGTATCTTTGTTTTTGTTTTGATTCGCTATGTTATTTTGACAGAATATTTGAGAGTGTAATGGTTTGAGTTACGTACTTAGGGGCGAATCATTAAGCTTGGGACCGAGCTTGGGATCGGTGTGCTAGTACTTCCTGAGCCAAAAAATATATTCGTTTTCTTCATGACTATCCACCCGCTGCTATTACTCAATATTAGGTAATCTGTGTTTACGCATAACTTATATCGAATTCGTTTTTGAACCTAGGTTGGAACCAGTTCTAACCTGCGATACCCGAACTTATTGTCAGTGTAAACCTCAATCCGATACGAGTTACAAATAAAACCATAGACATTGACGTTTAACACACAACAATCCGACCCAATTTTGATACCCGATCCAGTTTGGAACTGGATCAAAAACGAATTCGCTATTAGGTGTGTGCACTTTTGAGCGATTATCGGTACTTTTTAACGACTTTTAGGTATTCTCATCTTAGCGTGTAGGTCCGCCCTAAAGGGTCACCCACAATAGATACGTTTGCGTTCCGTTGACGTAAATTTGACAGAAAACCTATAAGAAAACTGTCAAATTCACGCAAACGCATCCGCAACGTATCAATTGTGGGCCAGTCCAACCCAAATTTTTTTTTACCGGGTTGGTCCCCCTTTTCCCCCCCCCCTCAGTTTTCTCTCCCCTTTTTCTCGTCACACCCCTTCACCAATACACACAAACATGAACTGTCAAAATAAAATGTTCATGTTTGTTTATGTTTATGTTTTGCCCTAATCCCATCATACCAACCCACCCACAACATGACAGATTAAGTTAGTTTCGTGTAACCACTTGCAAATCGTAGATGTCGCTCCACAACGTAAACATTGGGGTCGTCCCTGGCAGATGCACCGATTGTTTTTTTTTTTCGGAGCAGCATGTTTTTATTGCGTCATGAGTGGTTGCAAAACAACAAGCAAGCGTGCCATATCAAAAGAGTCTATTTTTATATTCACGATATAACATCAGTTATAAGTAATTTAGATATTGAAATAAAAATTTCACGCTGCTTTCCTCCGAGCAAAGGTACAACCGCGGCCTGAACCACAGTTGTTCGTTTCGAAAGTGTTACACCGCGTTGCATTTTGTGAACACTACGAAAGTCGCGCGAATATTGTATCCAATGAATCTGAGAATAATTGAAGGTTATTGATTGGCCATAGAAACCGTATAAACAATGATTTTTTTAAACTTGTTTTACTGAGGTACTTCATGAAAAAGATTTAAATTTACGTTGGGCCAAAAAGGTGTTTAAAATTGCCGAAAACTACGATACGTAGAACGAATCTCAAGGACCAAGGACCAACGACCTCTGATGAATTGTAACTGTACTCGTATCAATCTGATTGAGTAGCTGCTTGTTTCCGGATGCAAGATTCGTTTACGGAGTTTTTTCAAGTGCAAATTACGAGTGAGAACACAGAAAAAATAATGAAATTTTAACAGGCGCGTGAAATTTTCCCTCGTTTAATTCCAAGCCAAAGTAGGCGTAAACAACAAAATTGTTTGCAATCTTTCATGCGCGCCATACAACAATGTTTGCAATCTTTCATACAACAGGCTAGATTCAGGCGTTATCTGGCTTAAATTTACATGAAATATCGCATTATTTTCTGCCAAATCTAGCTTTCCCTTTATGTGCATTAGATAACGCAGATAATTCAATGTTTCTTTTGATCTGTGAAGCGAACGTTTTAAGCGGTTCAGCGGTTTTTCGGCGATATTGGGAACAGATGAATATATTTTTGATTTTTTTTTTTTTTACATTATTTAAGGTAAATTCCTAGTATATAAGTAGGGTAAATATTGGATCAAGTGTAAAGACCTGAGAGAAAAATATTAGTTAGTTTAGTTCAGTATCATAAGTTAAAAGATAACAAAATGCGTTGTTTCATTAAACAATGTTTGTGAAATCTTAATGATCCGTTGAATGTGAGGAGTCGCAGGTAAGGTTTTAATCGAATTAAATGAACCACAGTTTAAAGAAACCGCTTTGTGAATCCAGCGTAAAACCTCCGACTTAAGGCATCTCATATAATTCTCAAGACAAATCGATTTTCGGAAGTAGATTTTCCAGATTTTGACTGGTACGAATGTAGCTTGTTTATAAATACCTAGTTCAAAAAAGAATGAATGGTGAGCTCTGCAACACTTAATGAAAAACCTTTAACATGACTTGATCTGTTACATGGAATGACGTTACATTTTACAAAACATAAAATCTTCTCTACACAAAGAACTTTAAATTACTGGTTTGGCAAACAATCTAATTATCGCTTTTGCCTCCCATACGTTATTTCGGTTTCAGAAATTTACAAACGGGTAACAAAAACATATTAAAAAATAATGGACTTCATGTTTGGACGATCCCTTGAAACTCTTGCGCAATTGATAATTGACCACTCCTCTTAGGAAACGCTTATCGGCTCCCTTTTCCCCTTTGAAAAACGTTTTGTATGAAGCAATTCAAAATTTTGTACAGATTGTCACACTTAATACCTCTCCCTCCTATAAGTTCGTGATGTAATTTATGTACGACGCTTTTACGTTTCCACTGGTTCCGTGTTCATTGCAAGCGTGAAATGTAACAAACTTTGCATTAACATTTTTATCGCAAACAATATCGCACGTCATATCCGCATTCCGACCTTTCCTAGAAGATACGCTGGATTTTTTTTCGGTTTGACACGTTTGACAGTACCACCGGACCAAATTTTTGAGTTTCAGTGACAATGTACTTGAAGTGTCAAGTTGTTCTCGGGTTGCATCATACTGACTTGACACTGGAAACGTTTTCGTTCGATAATCACCCCCCCTCCAACCCCGCCCCCCCCGGAGAAGAAAGAAAACCCCCCCAAATACTCCCCCCTCTCTTTTTCTACAAAAAAAAAGACCCCAAAAAAAAAAAAAAAATAAAAGTATTTTCACCCCGTTTTTTTTTTAAAAGGGTGGGGCCCATATACGCTTATTAAAAAAAAAAATCCCGCGAATTTTTTTTTTTTTTTCCAAAAATGAAAAGGGGGGTTTTTTTTCCCCCCCCACAGAGAAAAAAAAAAAGCAAAAACACACCCGAGACTTAGACTACTAGCAAAAGATTGAATAATTTAAAAACCGTAATTCTAAAAACACTCCGAAATTTTCATCACTTGAAAAATATTCGAAAGCTAGAAAGTCGTGAATAAAATGGCAGCCTACTTCACTTTTAAATGGCGCACTATACTTTTCAATGTGTGACGCTCTGAAACCTTCAGCACAATGGATGATTTATATTCAATACAATTGAAATCAAATTTATGTAAGGAAAACCACATCAACATTAAGCCTCAATAAAAATTTGTTCTTGCACTGTTTTTAACATCCACACATAAGGAAACGAAAACATGTGTTCCAAAGCTAAAAAGCGGTAGTATCGAGAATGGATGGCCCTGTTGTTTATGCACGGTAGAGCCATCTACAATTTGTTGATGGGTACGTGAAACTAAGCTCATCTGTCAAGATGCTCGGGGGTTGGGTAATTGCGAGTCAGAGTCAGACCTGACCCAGGTTTAAAACCAAAAATGACATTAGTTTGATTTGACTTCATACGGTGCACATTGATTGTTGTTTTTGTATTCTCCCAAGCGCGGAAGTAACGATCTTTGATACTACCGTTCAATAATGCCTTCCGCTCGTTTTCAAAACTTGATCTTTCAATTTTCAAAGCCAGCCGTTGCTCTATACGGAACTATCAATACACTTTCTCTTCATGTCTATTTCGTTCTAGCAATAAATTACCGTCCACTCCTAGCGCTTCGCATGGAGATGATAAATTATCTACTTCTGTACATACGGTGGTTAAAACAAACTTAAATTTTGAGTAATTGTTTCGGGAACCAATCAGTAAAGTTCAACTGACATCCGTTTGAATTTATCATTATGTTGGTTGTTTCATTATGACAGTTACAAATAAAAAATAAAACCGATTTGTTGGTTGATTCTAACAACGCTCATGGTTTGTTTTAAACAAATTTAAGTATAATTCAAACTGAATTGCTGTTTGAAACAAACAAACGAAAACGGCTGAAACAATAAACATTTCCGTTTACAATTAACTACCTTTCTTCTGTAATTTCAAGAATACTTAACGCAAAAAAATACCTTCATAACAAACATATTCCAGGTAAATCCAAACATAAACTGAGTTTATTCTGGCCGCAAACATGAACTTGCTTTATTTCAAACATATTCTATGTTTAAAATCAAGTGACATCGATGTTTGAAATAAAAATCATGCTATGTTTATTTTAAACATATTTATGATAAAAATAAACGTACAAGTTTTGAAACAATAAACAATGAAAAAACATTATTGTTTTCAAATAATATTTTGATTCTACTGGTTGCGTGCTAAACTTATTTTATTTATTCTCTGAATTTGGGTTATTTTGATTCTGGTTTTGGTTTGAATGCTAACAGGTTCCAAGAATCGAGCAAACAACCTACCGATTAATGTGACGATTGGCTCATGTTGCTAACGTCGAAAGCATGCCTCGGCCCCACATTCTGAAGAGAAGAGTATACGTTCAAATTCGCCTACCCGATAAATGTATTTTTGAAATTAACATGCTTTGAATTTGATTAAAAAATTGTTATTTTCGTCCGAAACATGCTTTCTATTTATTTAAAATAATTTTTATGTTTCAAGTTGAACATCGATATTTTTAATTTCAATGGACGAAATTTGTATCCGTGTTATTTGAAAAAAATGCTAACAAACATTAGAAAAATTCACATTTACATTTATAGACTTCTCTCAGTCTAAGAGAAATCTACAAATGTTAATGCGAGCAATTCTTCTGTTTTCAGTTTTTCTAAAGTAAAATTTGGTTTATTGCAAAATATTTAATCATTCTTTTATATAATGCTGAATACCGCGAAAATATACGTTTGGGTATTGTTGAGAGACAGTAGTCAGACTGAGGAGATGATTGCAGATTTGCTACCAAAATCAGTTCAAAGTTTTAGAATTGAAGCTCTGAGCAGTACTGTAAATAGTCATGTTGACCCAATGCGATTCATTTGCCGATAACTTGTTCAAAAAGCTGATTTTTTAAATATTACGTACCAAAAAATTGTTGTGCTTTGCTATTTTCAAAAATTTGTCTCACAATGTGTTGCACTAACTTTGAAATCTATGACGTGAGAGCGCAAAAAATGAATATTCAAATGAATATCTTGTGGCCAATCTGTCGCCTCACACACTTATAAATTGGCACATAAGCTTCATTCGTGTTTCTCAGAGGATTCTGCTTATGAAAATTATTTGGAATTTCCCATGGATTTTCGCTATCAAATATATGTTGATTATTTACCGTGCAAGAGCTGCGAAACAAAAGGAAAGGTGACGATTCAGCATTGAGGTGAAGTGAAAGCAATGATAGGCAATGCAGAGTGCTTTACAAACATAAACACTGTCCTAGTATGCTGTGATTTCAATATGACAGATGTAAAAGATGTGAGTGTTGTGCAGGACAGTTCATTCTTACTTTAACATCAGATGCAAGGAAAGAGTTATTTTTTGGTCGATAATGGATTAATTCTCGACAATTTATTCCAAACGACCGATTTGATTCTGTATGAAAGAGGTAGACTTCGATTCAAACGTCAATTTATTGAAACTCTAAATGAGTTGTAGAGAATTGTTGTTATTTTTTCATTTCATAAAGTTGTCCCGAAGAAGCCAATTCCTATAATAGAATTCCTATAGAAATGTCCGTAAAAAAATTCAAGTCACCTTTCCATACAATGCCAACTGTTCCACATGAGTCTGGCTATGCAATTCAGTGAAAATTACAAGACAAATGATGGGAGCGATTATGAGTGTCACTTCCTTGTCGCTTCTGTGTCACTTGATGATGAATCACTTGACTGGGACGATTACCTTGCCTTTGTGATAAGAACTTTTACCTTCAACATCTTAATCGATGAGAAAAGCATTTCGTTCAGTATAATTGACAGGAAAGAAAACCGAAGGAGTGGGTTGAGCCACATCTACAACCCATTTAGTGATGTTACGCAATGAGTGACAACATACACAGACACAGGGATACAAAGATATCCTGCTGTACTAAACGTTCGTCGTGCGATAAAGAAGCTTAAAATTTGTTTTGAAGGATATTCATCCAACGTTATCGCGTCCATTAATCAGTTGTTCAATTAGTTAAAGCCAATCGAGGCAATAAACACTAGTGTCACTTCTAAAATCATGATAATCAACTGTCAACTAGTTGTAGCCAGAAAATCCTGCATTGTTACTTATATGGTGGGTTTTACACAATACACTGTATGAACTTGATTTAAGGCACTACTTAATTTCAACACAACAACAATCTTATCACGTATTAGATTATTTATCTCCATACGGATGACAAAAACTCAGCTAGTAAAAACTTGTTTGTATATACAAGTCTGCAACACTTGCCAACAACCTTGATTTTGACAGACAAGTTCCGGTATCAAGTACTTTTAAGTCAGCTTACTCTCTGATTTGTTGCACGTTATTATGATTTACGTTAAGCTTGTTACCTATCAGAAATCATCTAAACGAGCTGAAAAACACATCCTTGAAATTGGTAGTAGGAGATAAGACTATACGCCTCCCGGAAGTATGTCATTATATATTGAAAATCTTCTACAGCCGTAACTGCCAAAATTTTGAGCCTTCGCCAAAATGACTCGAAAATTCCTTCATCTGATCCAAAATTTGGTCAAGATCTGATTCCTGTCTGAGTTGCTGTGAATCCTCTGGAATCTTTGGAGAAATTGGCTCTGTTGTAGACATTGCGTGGATCGTTTGTAAGAAGTATCTTCGACAGGATTGAAAAGAGCCGCTCCCACCCGGAAGCTCCACAAATCCCCAAAATTACCCGGAATAACCTTCTTTGGATTTTTCGTTACTCTTCATCTAAGTTATCTGAAAGTTTTGCGGGCTCGTTTGAAAATCTTCGGTCAAATCATTTGAAACTATCTTCGCCTAGATCTTCAGGAGTCTTAAGCCTTTATTTACATCGCGGATATCAACAAGTTTACCGAAAAATACCCCGAATATTCTCCACCGGAATTATTTGCAGCCCTTGTCAGAATCTTCTGGACGTCTATGAAAATGTTTACTGAATTATTTAGAATCTTTGTTTTCAAAATTTGGAAACTTCCCTTCAATTGTGTCTTTTTTGGACATCACCAGGATTTTTTGACAACAGTACCTCCATTTGAATTTGACTGATCCTAGCTCACCGGAAACTTTCGAAAGTCTTCCGAAATTACTCGGAATATTCTCCTTTGGATGCTTCATGCCCTTCGTCTAGGACTTCTTAAAAAATCTAGGAGAATCTTTGTACAAGTTCGGAATATCCTCCTTCGGAATCATCTTCAGCCTTTGTTCAATGTTTTTGAAAGTTTGTCAAAAATGTTCAGAATTGTCAAGAGCCTGAACTGACAGCATTTGGACTTTTCACTTAAATCATTTGGATTTTCCTCCATCCCAACTGTAAGAAATTAGGTCGGGAATCAATACCTGTCAAACAAGTTTGAAAACCTCTGGATTCTTCGAATTACAGTGTGTCTCACAATAGGTGTCGCTTTTTTTTCAGTCTTGGTATATTTCAGCTGGGTAATTTTAACAACGGAATTGATTATACCCGTTATGAGTGTATTCTTTTGACAGCTTATCGCTGAAGATAAATAAGCGATTCCGTTTGTTAATATTTATCAGCCACCATGGAAGCCATACGGGAGCAAGTTTTAAAATTACATTTGCAAAAGCTTAGACCGTGTCAGATATTCAATAGCCTTAAGTAGTTCGGAGTGAGTAAGCGTTTTGTTTTTTCCTTGAAACGGTTCAAGGAAACTGAAAATGTCCATATTCAACACAAAGGAGGTGCCAGACGAACTGCCAGAACGAAGAAAAAGATCAAATGTGTGAGGAAATGAAAAATACGTAATCCGGCCGTATCTGGCCGTAAATTGAGCAAACAATTTCAAATGTCCCCTGCTTCAATGAGCAGGCTCCTCAGACATGATCTGGAAGAAAAACCGTACAAGAAACAAAGGGTTCGCGGGTTGACGGAGCGTCAAAAGCAAGCCAGGGTCCAAAGAAGCAGAAATCTTTTGGTTCAGCACGGTGACTGCGAGATTTAATTTTCGGATGAAAAGCTCATCCTCCTTCAGGACAGTCATAATCAACAAAATGATCGTGTGCCTTAAGCCTTTGTCGCACTCGTTTGGCAGCTGTTCATCTATCCAAATGGTTCGAAACTGCCTGAAACTTTAAATCCCAGCATCTGAAATCTTCATCTTCTTCATCGGGAATTACAGAAAATTTCTTATAGAATCGATATCTGCTGGAGTTATCTCAATTCTCTTTTGAAATCGTCTGGTTTCTTGTTCGAAATTGGCTCGTCGGAGTCGTACAGATCCTTTGTATGCAAGCATTTAAAATCTACTGTAATTGAGCTAAGCCTCCGTAGAAACGAAAGTTCGTAAGTTGGTCAAAATTGGCACAAATCCTCTCTAATCTATATCTAATTCGTTTAGCATCTTTGTCAAAATTTCCCTGAATCTCATCAATCGGAAACGCAAGGAAACATAACTGGCAACATCTGAAATCGTCGATACCATCTGCAAACTTCGTCGGATTAGATCTCAGCAAATCGTCTGAAAATCAAGCTGGATTTTCTAGAACCTATTTTCTAGACTATACACAAATTGTTCGAAGTTTTATTAATCGGAATTTACGTCAAAGTTCTCTAGAACCTTTACCATCTTCACTGTCAACAAACTTCACCGGAATATTCGGAAACCTACAGCTTCTATAATAGCATCCATCGGAGTTCAATCAATGTGTCCTTCATGACATCAGAAGTCATCAAATGTTTCCAAAATTTCTTTGCAAAATCACTAAGACTCGGCATTACTACACGGGAAATAATTTTTTCTTCAAAATGAGGAAAAGAGGTCAGGATTTCACGAATATGTTGTGTTATCATGTTATGAACACTATTCATGATGTCATGAACTATTTTTATACCGCACTTGAAAGACATGAAACCACAAATTAATAGGGTTAAAACCATGAGCTGAATTCCTGAAACTGAAAACTTGATTCATGAATCTGGCAAATCTACTTTATCGACTCTAAATGTAAACAAAAAAATTTGGGTGTGCGACACATCTAAATCCAGATCCAAGATGATCGAAAAATCCCACGCTAGCGAATCAATCTTTGAAAAATCTTGTTTCAGCTTGTAAATCTTAATCCATCTACTTGCATCGTGCTGCATCTTTTAGAAGTAAAACTTTAAAATCTTCATCAAAATCTTTAAAATCTTGGTTCTATCTACTAAGCGTGTGCACATCGCACAAAAGCATGACAAAAAAAATCCTGCATCTGAGATAGAGTCGCACCCCCTGAAAAAAATAAATCCACCGGCAGGATTCGAACCTACACTCAGCGAAATAATCTTACGATATTCATAAGATTGCATTATGATTAGTGCCATAAGAAATCAGTATGAATTTTATAAATTTGCCCTATGAAATATAATGATGATGAAAAAATAAAAATGTGGAGCAACCTTGATTCGAACCTTGAACGATGAGGTTATGGGTCCAGTGACTTGCCCACTAGTATAAATCATCACTTGTAATCAGGAAAGCTTAAAGGCGTACAAGAACAACGTCGTGTAAAACAAAATTCATTCATAAGTCAACCTTATGAAATTCCAAAGCCAAGTTCATACGTTGAACCTTATGAAATTCTTAAAATTATTTGCCTGAGTGTTGTAGTGTTGATGTGAAGAGCTGTGGTAGTACTCGGTGGATGTACTTACTACGCTATTGGTCTTCTTGAATAGATTCTTGATTCATGAAGCTGATTAAACATCTTTAGATTAGAAGTAAAACAACAGTTCTTAAGCTCATGACTCGCATCTGTCATTTCAATCATGAAACCATGAATAAGAGTCACGAGTTCATAAAATACGATAAGAGTTTGTTTCATGATTTTGTATTCACG
Organism: Aedes koreicus; assembly: GCA_024533555.2. Classification (NCBI taxonomy): domain Eukaryota; kingdom Metazoa; phylum Arthropoda; class Insecta; order Diptera; family Culicidae; genus Aedes; species Aedes koreicus. The sequence continues at coordinate 203,605 of JAHHFK020002531.1, read as the reverse complement.
GATTTGCTTCCGTGTTTTTCGGTGCTCTAAAACCTAAACCAAAACCCGGAATCTTGACCGAAATCCTACGGAACTTTCTCCAGAAGATTTGAGCAAAATCAGTTAATTGTATGCCAATCTTTGTCACAATCATCTAGAGTTTATGAAATCCTCGTCATCATTTTCTGGAATCCATCCGGAACGTTCATTAATGGCTGGCCCACAATTGATACGTTGCGAATGCTTTTGCGTGAATTTGACAGTTTTCCCATAAGTTTTCTGTCAAACGTACGTCATCATAACGTTTGTTATTGTGAGTCTTTAGTATGAATCTCCTGAATCTTCGGAAGATGACAAACAATTGTCATGGCGAACAAGGTCGTCGATTTATTCTGGAATCTCTTTCAATGGGATATGGCAGCCGAAAATAACGTCAGCAAACTTCATTGAGTTTAGATTTCAGTGCGGGTGTTAGACGGATTGGACGACGAGTGCGGTATGCTTCTACCTACATCGACCAAAGCACCGGTTTGAATAAGATGGGTTATGGTCGATAAGAAACTGACTGACTGGCGGCCATGTTTTGAATGCTTGCAAATTCTCTTGTTCTTCTGCTTTTATGATTTTATGATCTGTCACTGTGATTGAGGAGCTGTCACTGTGAACAATTCTAGGGCAAATTTTCAATAGGTCTTAAGTAACATATTGCTATCATCAAGAAAATCAATGTAGAAATTTTGGAAATTAGTTTCAATTCCCATTTTAGAACCAAGACATAATATTTGAAGCCATGTCAACATGTGGAACCAACAAAGTAAAGCAAGGCTTAGCTTGGCATCAATAAAGATTTCCTTTTAATTCCAAATTGATTTTTTCAATACATTCAATTTAAAGTCTTTTAACTTCATCTAGGAAAAATACCACCGACAAACCGACATGAATGACACTAGAAAATGTCCTAATATTTCTGTTCAAATCATATTACTGACATCTATATTCGTGTTAGCTGAGAACGTTTAGTGAAGCCATGAGCACGCTTGGGAACTGGATAAGAAGGTTCATGTCTGAGAAATTCTGGACCAATTAATTTTATTTAGATAAAATGATTCTATAGGTTTTGACAGATGGAATCGCTGCACATTTGAATCGGTCGTTATGGATTCTTGATCAAAAGTGAAGATTGAGTTTCATGTCGGTTTGTCGGGGAAAATACGACCACATTATAAGTCCTTCGGAAAGTTGTCACGTTACATAAGCCGGGTGCGTTACGTCGTGTCGCAAAATAATATGTCGCATTCGTCAAGTCTGTTTCGACATGCAATCACCTGTCATGTTGCTTACGCCAAAATGACTCGGCTGGATAGGTCGGTGCGGAGCATAGAAAAGCACTTAAGTCAAACTGACAAAGCGACGAATCCGACAAAAGTTTGTTATGGAGTAGTTTGTGACCTAAGCCAATTTTGTTAAATAATATATAGTAGCAATTCGCTGCAATTCATATTATCCCAGATAGGATTCGTTCTCGTTCACAACTTGAAAATCGATCAACTGTCATTTGCTCAGTTGTCAGATGTTGTCTTCTTTTTTTAATTTTAATGTATTGTTTTTCTTTTTCAACCGGTTCAAATGACGTCTAACTGGTCTTCGATACTAAGCCAGTCAAAACTGTGCTGGTAAATAATCCAGATCGGACAGCATTTAAGTTTCATCGAGTCAACAGAATTTCCAACGAATGAAAAAAGTAATTTCTAAACATTAGTTCCAATAATTACTCTATTAAACACCTTCCAATTCTAGACGTCTTTTGTCTTCCAAACTGGTAACTCGTTGTGAGCGTTTCGTCGGCCAGCTGGTCAATTTAACCGGAAAGTGATTGCCAACACTTGCTTCACTGTCCCCATCACAAAAGAACTCGTTCGGATTAAGTTTTCACTCAAGGTAGACAGTATGATCTATGCCCCCTAGCCAATCACACCTTTGTAAACATCTACCGCCCACAAGATCAGAAGCTTCCGGATATTTCCCCCGTCAAAGAAACGGTTACCATTCCCGCTACCCAGTTCTATCGATGTACGAGTATCCCATTATTCGACAGCATTGGTTTTCTAAACCGCATAAGATCCAGTTGACCTGTGCTCCGGAAAATGTTGTCAACATGTTCGAGAGAATAAATGAATTATTAATTAATGATAAGCATAATTCTATATCATAATTATACATAAATATTGATATATAGTAATAAATAATTAATTACAAAATATTAATTTAATAAAATAATATATTTATTGATAAACATACTATTGTCTGTCTTATTTTACAACGAATAATCTGAGGTCCATTTGAAGTAAACTGTCCTAGTACAATCCTAGTTCAAAGATGGACTTCAAGTGTCCTTCAACCAACTGCCAAAATTTGAAATGAACCGCTAGCTATTTTGACACTTCAAGTCCATCGGTTGTAACATCTGAAGTGCAATTGAAGTACGATTGTACTAAGACGGGAAGTACGATTGAACTAGGAACGGAGACTCAATCGTACTTCAATTGAACTAGGCTCCGCTATCTGGGATGTTGTGTATAATTCATATTGAGGAGTACCCAAGCTATCATTCCGTGAAAAAACATCATTTTAGTTTACATTGTTACTTACGACCTATTGAAAATTTGCTCTAGAATTAAATTATCAAGCCAAAATTTGTAAAGAGTTTGACCAGAAATTTATTTTTAACTTTAAAGAGATTGTATACAGCCTAAGAGCATCTCCAGGAGTGTTGTAGTTCTAGATTCATTTCATATGTCAGTTATAAATTTTTCTCTTGGGAAAATATATAACAAACATACCCTCTCTTCAGCAGCAGTTCCAAATTTTGTTCTAAACCTAAAGACTTGAATGTGTGTGTATAATTGATTCTCAAAACTTCTGTGGGCATATTCTCAGAATTCCTTAGGAATTCTCCACAAATTTCCGCTGTAATTCCTCTCAAAATTCCTTTGGAATTTCCCTCAAAATTACTATCCCCTTCGAATTTCTCTAGAAATCTCAGAAATCGTCTGGAATTTTCCTCAGAATTCCCTTAGAATTTTTTTTTCTCCTCAGAATTCAGTTGCAATTCTTCATAGGATTTTTTTTATGGAATTCTCCCTTAAATTCATTCGCAGTTTTTCTAAAAATTCCTCTGGAGTTCTCCTCAGTGTTCTTCTGCAATTCTCACCAGAATACCTGTGGAATTAATCTTGAAATTACACTGAAATTCTCAAAATTCCACTCAAACTGTCTTCAGAAGTCCTGCGGAATTCTCCAGAAATCCACTGGATTTCTTCTCAGAATTTCTCAGGAATTCTTAGTAGAATTTTTTTAGTATTCTCCTCAAGATTCTTCTTAAATTTTCATCAGAATTCCTCTCAGAATTCCGCTGGAATTTCTCCAGTATTCCTCTGGAATTTTCCCTCATAATTCCTTTGGGATTCCTCTCAGAACTTCTCTGGAATTCCCCTTAATATTCGTCTAAATTATTTTCGGTTCTATACCTAATTTAAATATTCCACAATATGGAGAAATTCTCGAAAAAAAATTAAAAACAAAGAAATAGGGAAATTATGGTAATAACAAAGAAATAGGGATATGATGGTCAGTGAGTTCAGACTTGTTGCTGCAACTTGAAATTATTAGCGAAAAAGTAGAACGTATACAAGATTCAAACAGATGCACGACCGGACGTTGATTCAATGTTTGACGTTTGACTTGATTCAAAATGACACAATGACAAAAAAAAATATAACTTGGATGAAACGCGTTTCAAATTTGAACAAAAATAGAACAACGTAGTGTTCCAGTTTAAAATTTTAACATGAAACTGTTCGAAATTATTCAACTAGAACGCCTTGCTGTAGTTGCCTTTGTTATAAATCCAGTTCTATTTTGTAACGACCATACTTGACAACCATGACGTAATGAAACATTTACACTGATAAAAAAATTTCTTGAAAAATCTGGATTAATTAAATTGAAAAAGAAAAAGGGAATGAATAGAAACCGATGCCATAAACCCTTGCAAAAGAATCAATGTCAGGATTTAAAGATAACAAAGACAATCATTATTTGATATGAGACCGTAAAGCGAGATAAGAGTCTGGGCTAAATTTGGATGTTAAGATTATGTAGCAATGTGTTTCATGATTGTACGACTGTAAATAACAGCTGACAACATCAATCCAATAAACTCATATTAAATGGCCTCCGTGTTCGATTGGGGTCAACCGGTATTGACGCAACTTACTTTTGATCCGCCGCAATCGAGACTCCCTTAGAGCTACATATCAGCAAGCATTATCTTAATTCCTGATAGATTACAAATTAAAATCTTCCGGTACACCGAAAAAATGTGTGACTCTCGATATCCTTTCGCATATCCCCGGCTCATTTAAGTTTGCAGTCATCTCGTCTAGCACGCTGTCTAAGCTCAGAGGGTGTGTCACCAAAAGGCTCCGCACTGCCCTCCTGCCAAGCCTTTGAATGAGTGCAAACATTTGCTGTCAGCGGCCACCGTGGTATGCCGGTGACATTCCCAGGTGAGCAATTTGCAAACTGCAGTAGAGGCCATGCAGCCGTTGTTTTAGTCCAACTTGGCTAACACAGCGATTATCAACCACCGTTACCGTCCCAGTTGCCGTCACCGTCGCCATCCCGTTGCGACAATAAATGATGGGCATTTTACAGCTTGTTCATAAAATTTAGACCTGAGCGCACCATCAGAACAAGAGAACGGTCACGTCACATCACACCGCGCTCATACACACGCAAGCACCGAGTAAAAAGAAGCAAAAGGCACCACACTGACAAAAATACGCAGAATCGAAAAATGAGAGACAAATAAATAAAAAAAAAAATCTATATACATGTAGATAGATATTGAAAAGGAAAGGCACACGTTAGAGAGAAAATAAAAATGAGCTGATGAAGAATATATTTTCAGCGAAAAGAAGGTAGGCAAATTATTGGAAAGCGCTCGGCTGTTCCATTCCCCCATTCCCCAGCCACCAGCTACGCGAACCTACGTACGATGATGGTCGTGGAAAACCAATCAGCGAGAGATGGGTTCGAAAAAAGATGGCACCAACTGGGATTCTGTCCCGATCTCAAAGAGACCTAAAAGTTCCATTTGTGCTTCGCAGGAAATTCAATTACCTTATTCTTAAAATTGGTTAATTAGCTAATAAATTTTCTTTACTTTTCACAGCTTCTTCAAGTATCACTGGTATTCCTCCGAGAATGAAAAAAAAATCTAAGAACAGTCCTTCTAGTCTTTCGGGTCTAGTTCTGCTCGGAAAATCTACTTTCCCTGCATATCTCGGTCGCCTTCTCTATTCAGCCTAATTATTCTTTCTTTTTTTTTTTGCTTGATTTTCCTGTCAGCACGCACAGCACAGCGGTGTGTTGTTTAAGTTCTTCTCTTCTTTACTTATTTAAAGACAAATGACTTAAACATTTCTATCTATAACTACAAAAATGTGAACATTCCCGATAAAAAATTTAAAACCAACTGAGTGAAATTTAGAACTCCGTGCGACTGTGTGCCCCTTGCGTGCCGAACGAGTCTCTGGCTGCTGAGCGAGGCCCAAGTGAGAGCGCCCAATCAGAACCAACCTCAGTCATGGAGAGAAAGCACACGCGTTTCTTCACCGCCGTTCAAACTCACACTCATCAGTCATCGCGGAGTGGCGAGCGAGGAGTTTAGTAACAGTAGTGGTGGGCTGAGTGAGCGACAGCCGGACGACCACATCTGTCGAGCGTAGCAGGCGAGCACGTGCGCAAGCGCAATAGGAATTCCGTTGCCGTTGTTACCCACCAACGGCAACCTACCTACCTACACCGCCAGGGCTGGAGGCGGAGGCAGGCAAATCACCAACGTGTGAGTCAACGGAAGCAGTAGGCTGCGAAAAACATGACATGTTGGTGTTATTTTAAACAGGCCTCTGTCACTAAACTGCGAGATCCCCACCATGATGGAATGGAGTGAATCCAATTTATCAACATTCCATATCGCCGCTGCCGCATGAGATGGCGATGTGATAATGATGATAAGTAACAAATTGGGGAGTTCTGGTCCGTTCTCAATTGGAGAGAATTAACGGAACGCGAACGACGCATGCTCCGGTTGCCGCGGAGGCAGCAGATGATGACGACGACGACGACGACGACGACGATGATGGCCATGATGAGTATTTGAGCTGCTGGCTGGAGGAGAAAATAGTTTTCCTCCGCTGTAGTGTGGGGACTGGATTTCTCTGTCTCGAGTGTCTCGAGGGTTGGAGGGTTTTCCTTTGATGAAAGTTAGCACAAATTGCCAATAAATATTATGAATATATTGAGGGTTTACAGGAATCCTGCGATGAGGGTGGACTATTTTTTACGATGTGTGTTGATTTTCTGACGATTAATGCAACAACTCATTTAGATGGATTCTAGACATTCTTGATGATAAATTGCGGTGAGTTCCAAATATTGAGTTATTGGGGAAATTCCTGCATGAAATGGTCAGGTAACCAAATTACGTTCTGGACACTGCTTTCCGATGAGCAATTTTAATCCAACACAAAAATATAAAACAAAAATTACAAATTATAAACAAATACAAATAAAAAAAAAAAACACACAAACAAAATCAATAATAACACCATAACTCATAATCTTTCCAGCTTTTTTTTATTCTAAAATATAAAAGAACAAACCAAAACTAATTTCTTTTTACCACCCCACCACAACCACATTTTTTCTCTCAAACCCCTTTTTTTTTCCCAAAATTTTTTTTTTTTTTTAATTAACACAAAGAACAAGCTTGTGTTTTCCTGAACATGTATTTTCCTCAATGTTTGATGAAAATACATGTACAAGAGCTGTGGGCTTAGGGCATCTCCAGGAGTGTATGGTCGTTACAAAATAGAACTGGATTTATAACAAAGGCAACTTCAGCAAGGCGTTCTAGTTGGATAATTTCGAACAGTTTAATGTTAAAATTTAAAACTGGAATACTACGTTGTTCTATTTTTGTTCAAATTTGAAACGCGTTTCATCCAAGTTATATTTTTTTTTGTCATTGTGGTAGTGTCTATGGAATCAAGTCAAACGTCAAACTTTGAATCAACGTCGTGCATCTGTTTGAATCTTGTATACGTTCTACATTTTCGTTAATAATTTCAAGTTGCAGCAACAAGTCTGAACTCGCTGACCTTCATATCCCTATTTCTTTGTTATTACCATCATTTCTTTGTTTCTTTGTTTTTAAATTTTTTTCGAGAATTTCTCCATATTGTGGAATATTTAAATTAGGTATAGAACCGAAAATGATTTAGACGAATATTAAGGGGAATTCCAGAGAAGTTCTGAGAGGAATCCCAAAGGAATTATGAGGGAAAATTGCAGAGGAATACTGGAGAAATTCCAGCGGAATTTTGAGAGGAATTCCAGAGGAATTCTGATGAGAATTTAAGAAGAATCCTGAGGAGAATACTAGAGAAATTCTAGTAAGAATTCCTGAGAAATTCTGAGAAGAATTCCAGTGGACTTCTGGAGAATTCCGCAGGACTTCTGAAGACAGTTTGAGTGGAATTTTGAGAATTTCAGTGTAATTCCAAGATTAATTCCACAGGAATTCTGATGAGAATTGCAGAAGAACTCTGAGGAGAACTCCAGAGGAATTCTTAGAAAAACTGCGAATGAATTAAAGGGAGAATTCCAGAAAAAAATCCTATGAAGAATTGCAACTGAATTCTGAGGAGAATTCTAGGGGAATTCTAAAAAAAAATTCTAAGGGAATTCTGAGGAAAATTCCAGACGATTTCTGAGATTTCTAGAGAAATTCGAAGGGGGTAGTAATTCTGAGGGAAATTCCAAAGAAGTTCTGAGAGGAATTACAGCGGAAATTTGAGGAGAATTCCTAAGGAATTCTGAGAATATGCCCACAGAAGTTTTGAGAATCAATTATACACACACATTCAAGTCTTTAGGTTTAGAACAACATTTGGAACTGCTGCTGAAGAGAGGGTATGTTTGTTATATATTTTCCCAAGAGAAAAATTTATAACTGACATATAAAATGAATCTAGAACTACAACACTCCTGGAGATGCTCTTAGCCCAACACCATCGTGCTGTGCGTTAATTTCCCTCCTCACTCCACACCCCCACAACAATTATGTCCCATTACGGCAACCAAAAAAAAAAAAAAAAAAAAAAAAAAAACCAACAAAAAGAAACCCTTTCCAAACTAACCCGCGACTTTTTTTTTTTTTTTTTCCCCCCCCTTTAAAAAACCCACAAAAAAGTGGGTTTCCAAAACCACCCACACACAAAAGCCAAAAAATGAAAAAAGCCATTTTTTAAAAAAAAAAGAAGATATCCCCACAAAAAGACAACTCAACTGCCTGGCGGCTGTTTCCCCTCTCATATTCAAAATATCAATCCGATGTTCGCCACACACCACCCGATATTGACACGATGTTTTGAGTGCAATGAGATGCCACATGGCGGCACTTCGATGGGCGCCTCACCTCGCTGCAACAAAACCGACAGATTTACTACACGCAAAAAAAAAACCACTGTAGAAACAACCATTTCGAGGGTTAAATTAAGCGCAAACACGAACAATTTTCACCTGACTATAAATGCGTTTGATTTTACCATGCCTGCGGTTAGATCAAACATGGTGCGGTTGATATCAATATAAGGTCTGTCAAATATACCACAGATGATGAAAGTTTTACCATAAACGTAGTAAATTTGACCGAAATTTCATGGTAGTTTTGAAGATAGGCATAGTTGGGTATAATGGTAGCTTTTACTACAAGATTTTTTCCTGTGTAGTTGCTAGTTGCTTATTGTTAATTAGTGATTTATTTTAAATTGACGGTTGTGGAATTTTACTCACGCTGAGATTCAAACATGAATGGTTGTGATAGAACCAAAGAAAACAGACATTGATGTCCATATACCTTTCCTTGAAAAACGTGTGTAAAAGTATAGGGGGGCAGCCGGTATAAGAAGCAAGTGCAGAGAAAAACAATCAAAACTTTTGAGGTTATGTGCTAGGCTTTTTATAGATAAACATTGACATGACAGTTATCGCACAACTGCAGCGCCGCCTATCAGGAGCATAACGACCTACATTTGAAATGTCGGTGAAAGTTTACACAAGTAGCAGACCGAAGATGAACGTTTGTTCTCTGTGGTAGAACTTTTTTTTTTTTTTTTTTTTTTTCTTCTTTTTTTTTTTTTTTTTTTCAAATTAATATAATATAATACCTTTTTATCATAATATATTAAATTTTTCCCCCTTAAGAAATAACAAAATCCCTGCACAAATTTGCAACAACCTTTCCAAAGAGGAAACAAAATCCCGGAACAGAGAATCTCTTAAAAACCAACATCTTTTCCGTAAATTTAAAAAAAAATCGGTGTGGTAATGCTCCGGGACTGTTCAAAATATCGATGATTTCTTTAGCAGTAATACTTGACATAACTTCCACACATGAATTTCTAATAAAATAGCCAATAATCACTAAAACATGCTCATCAGATGGTAGTGATCCTAAGAAATTGATAGCTATGATACAGTATTGGACAAAACATTTGCAATCAGTCAATCCCAATCATGAAACTCTACATTGAAGGTTTATAAAAAGTCAATTGGGAGAAAAATGTTTTTTAGTTTGTAGAAACAGCACTTTTCATGTTTATTATAACAAAAAAAAAACATTATTCATGTATAACAATTCATGAAAAAAAAAAGTCAATGTTTTCCTCCTGGACAAAACAAGTGCAACTTCGCGTGTTGTTTACCAAATTCAATTTGGCTTTCAATATTTCGTAGCGAGTCCTTTATTTTCAATTACGGCCTTGCATCTGCGAGGCATAGACTCGATCAGGTGGTCAATGAAGTTTTGTGGAATTGCTGCCCAAGCCTTTTGGATTTGTGCAAACAACTGATCCTTATTTCGAACACCTTCACGATCAATTCGCTGATTCACGATCTCCCACAGATTCTCGATAGGGTTCAGATCCGGAGATTGGAGCGGCCAGTCCATCACCATTATTTGGTTATCCTTAAACCACTGTTTGACCACTTTGGCGGTGTGCTTGGGGTCGTTATCTTGTTGGAATATCCATTTTAATGGCATATTCCATTCAGCATAAGGCAGCATAGCATCTTTCAGGATGTTTTTGTACATGAAACGGTCCATGATTCCATCGATTCGATTAATTGGACCACGGCCGTTCGCAGAAAAACATCGTCAGACCATCACATTGCCTCCGCCATGCTTCACCGTCTTCTGGCAGTACCGTGAATCTAAGCGTTTACCAGTCGGTCGACGTACACGGCAAATCCCGTCGCTTACGAAGATGTTGAACTTCGACTCATCACTGAACAGAACCGTCCGCCATTTTTGCACATCCCAGCCAATATGAGATTGAGTAAACAGGAGTCTAAGTGAAATCAGAGGTTTCTTCGCAGGGCGTCGAGAGAATAATCCGGCTTCAACGGCACGTCGTCTGATTGTCCGGTCCGATACAGATAACTGTAAATCCGTTTGCACCTTGAAGGAAGATTTGGAAGGATCCTTCTTAATGCATCGGGCGATCATAGAGTCCTCTCTTGACGTGGTGGACCGTGGTCTTCCACCTCTATTGTCCACAGAAATCTTCCCGGTTGAACGAAATCTTGTGCACACCCTTGAAACGGTCCATTTTTCACCTGGTATTTGTCACAAATCGTTTTTTTGATATTTCGACTTAAATATCCGACGAATGTATGAATTATACCAGGATAAATGTGTTAATAGTTACCGGATTCTGTTCAATTCGATGAACCTCACCTTTCGAAAACCAAAAATGGACACATGCGGCCATTTTGATCGTCTGCAGGTCCAAATAAAGACAGAAGATTCGACGAAGAGAGATGAACTACAAAGTCTGCTAGACACACATCAAAGCGCGGCTCAACGAGTATACGACGAAAAGAAGAAGGATATCATATCATCTAAAACAGACCCAACCTTCAATTATTGTTCTTTATTTCGGCTATTATGTAGAAGAATGTTTATTTTTGCGTGAATGTTGTTTATTGTTTATCTATTTTTATTTTTGCGTGAATGTTGTTTATTTTTTTTGCACTGTCGCGATCGTTCAACTGTACGCTTACGGACCGTTGCTAATTATTTGTATTTATGGTGTACTGCTAATTGAATACGTCAGTTACCTGCGCGAAGTAAAGTTCACGGTGAAAAACTCTTTATAGTGCATGTTTTGCGTTGTGAAAGTGGTGAAAAATCCTTCTTTTTTTCGGTCATTTTGTGCTCACTGCGGTGTTATTGTTGTGTTGTTGTGATCAGAGGCACTGCTGAATTCAATTGCATCGTTCTACGACGCGCCATTTTCATTTTCGACACAGTATTCTCGCTACAGTTCAAAACCAGAAAAAATCACTCGTCTTTCCACTCTGCAGCGACTAAACTTCTTGACAGCTATAGTATCGCGACTCTCTCTCTCAAATCAACGGCGTGACGAACGAGAATGATCGCTCCCTCGAATTTTGCTTTGTAAGCGGCTGCGAAACGGCCCCTTCCATCTGTATGGCACCCGCGCCATTAGTAAAGTTTGTTCCACATCTTCCACCTCTGCTTGTTACAGTTGCGAACAACGTTGCTCAGGATTTCGTCTGCACTTCAACTGTTGTGTCGTACGACTTCCGAAGGGCCGACCACCAAAGTATAGAAATTTTTTTTGTCTCAGTTAGAATGGGAGCGCATTCTAGATCCCGGAGATGTCAACCAAGCAGCACAAACGTTTTCACATGTCTTGGCGTATGTCATTGACATTTATGTTCCGAAAAAGACCATCCGTGCTGATTCTCGTGTACTTTGGATGACCAACGAACTTCGGTCGCTAAAGACTACCAAGTGAGCTGCCTTCAAGAGGTTCAGTAAGTACCGTACGCTTCTGCTAAAACAATATTACGCCAGGCTTAACCACGAGTACAAGCGCTTAAGCAAGTTCTGCTATCTTCGTCACCAAAGAGAAATACAACGCAAGCTTAAATAGCATCCAAAATCTTTCTGGAATTACGTCAATAAGCAACGCAAGGAGTCCGGATTACCATCCTCTATGATGCTCGATAGCATAACAGCTTCGTCGCAACCCGATATCTGCCATTTGTTCTCCATCAAGTTTGCCAATTACAGATGAGCTACTCTCCTCTGACCAAATCTCGCTTGCTGCGCAGAATGTTCCGGTATACAATCAATCGATGAGTGGTGTTAACGTAACCGATGCAATGATTTCCAGCTCTGCGTTGCGACTTAAGACGTCGTTTAATCCGGTACCAGACGGAGTTCCATCCGCAATAATTAAGAAACACATTGATGTCCTCATTCCGCCGCTTCGTCGTATTTTCCAGCATTCTATTTCATGTGGTACGTGTCCTCAGTGCTGGAAATCTGCTCATATGTTTCCAGTTTACAAGAAGGGTAGTAAGCGCGATGTCAACAATTACCGAGGCATCACATCGCTGAGCGCTGTTTCCAAACTTTTTGAGTTTCAAGTGGTGGATCCAATCGTCTCACATAGCAAGCAGTATCTAAGCACTGATCAACATGGATTTATGGCCGGCCGCTCGACTACGACAAATCTGTTATGCTTGACATCGTACGTTACCGAAACTATGACGGAACGGACTCAGACGGATGCTATTTACACCGATCTATCGGCTGCTTTCGACAAGGTAAACCACGCTATGATAGCCAAACTTGACAGGCTCCGAATCAACGGTAATCTACTAGATTGGTTTCGATCATATCTTACTGATCGGCTACTTAAGGTTGCTATAGGAGATTGTCATTCTGCAAGTTTCTGTGCCTCATCTGGCATTCCACAAGGCAGCCATCTGGGCTCGCTAGTTTTCCTACTTTACTTCAACGACGTGCATCTTATCATCAAAAGTCCGTGTTTATCTTATACAGACGATCTCAAAATCTATCTGAGGATTCGTTCAGTTAATGATTGTATTCATCTTCAACAACAACTTGATGCAGTGGCCAATTGGTGCACGATTAATCGGATAGTGATCGCTCCTGCCAAGTGTTGCGTCATAACGTTTTCGCGGAAGAAGCAGCCGATAACCTTCAATTATGAACTGCTTGGATCGTCAATAGGCCGAGTGAGTCATGTGAAGGATCTCGGGGTGATTTTGGATACACAACTAAATTATAAGCAGCATGTCTCATACGTCGTTGCTAAGGCATCAAGAGTGCTGGGACTCGTCTTTAGAATAGCCAAAACATTTTCCGACGTTTATTGTTTAAAATCGCTCTACAGCTCTCTTGTGAGGTCCACGCTGGAGTACTGTTCTGCCGTTTGGAGCCCTTATCACAACAACGGTGCGGAACGAGTTGAATCGGTTCAACGTTGATTTCTTCGTTTCGCTCTCCGAAGACTAACTTGCAGGGATCGGTTCCGATTGCCCAGCTATGAAAACCGTTGCCGTCTGATCAACCTGCAAACTTTGCGAGTGAGAAGGGACGTCAACAACGCATTGATCATCGCGGACGCCCTACAAGGCAGAATTGATTGCGGGGCGATTCTTAAGAATATCGACTTGAATGTTCGTCCTCGGCCACTGCGAAATAATATAATGCTGAGGCCTCATCTTCGTCGTACGAACTACGGACTCGAGGGTGCAATCAGCGGTTTGCAACGAGTGTTTGCCGAAATATTATGAATTTGATACAGATAAAAATTCAGACCAAGATTTCAACTGTTCCAAATTCAGGGTCCACGCCATTCCAAAACAACATAGATTTGGATACCATTTACTCTCATTGTGCAAGACCAAGGATGCTCCAAAAGAAATTCTATCCTGAGTGACATGGTTCCACACACTGAAAATTTATTTTCGTAAATTAGATTTCACTCGTTTCGTATTCGTGGATTTGGAAAATAACACAAATGTCTTGTAAATTGTATGAAACATTCACATTTCTTGTCATCTGGTGAAATGCTATCATTACACCTTTTTGTACAATGCAGGAAATCAATTTCGTGAAGACCAGCCAATCGCTGCTTCTCTTCAATCGTACTCATACAGGTTGGTGTTGCTGCTGGAGCTGTGCGGGAATCAATAATTTATCCCAATATAAAAATTAAAGCGCTGTCGACAGTTATAACTTTATACTCATTAATCAAGTAACCCCTCACGGGTCACTATTGCCTAGTGATATCATCCACGAACTCAATAACAGATCTTCCCAAAAGTACAGGATTGAACCTCATGTCAGAAACTCTAAAAAAAAGGCTGACCAACTCCTCGTGGTTGCGCTTTTTTCGATTATACAGAAAATCATGAGCTTTAGCAGACGCGTAAAATTTATCCTGGTTTAATTGCAAGCCAAAACAAGCGTAAACAACGTAATTGTTTGCAATATTTCATACAACATACAACATTGTTTGCAATCTGTCGTAACCTGGTCGAGGTTTTCAGCTTCGATCCTTCGCAACTCGCGCCAGCCGTTGGATCCTAGAACCCTGCTACACACTCCCCAAAATACAGGGAAATCATGTAGCACAATTGCTGGTGGAAAATATTGGCATCACGGTATTAAAAGATGTTTAATCAAGTGGTTCGGAAACCTATCCGACAATATTAACATAACTATTACATCTACCACACAATCTTCGATACAACAGACTAGATTCAGGCGTTATCTGCCTAAAATTTACATGAAAGATACCATTAATTTATGCCAAATTTAGCATTCCCTTTATGTGCATTAGATAACGCAAAAAATTAAATGTTTTATTCAAACTGTGTACATTTCGAATCGATAGAGTAGATCTGTCAGTCATTCATGTAACCACCAGAGAGGTGTTTCTTCTTTATTTGTTACAAAATATTCCTACCTTGAATTACACACTTAGAAAATTTTACAGTATTCGGTAATTTTTTACCCAACTTTCAACAGCTGAACGTTCGGTAATCCGATTAACCGGATTTCGGTGAAATTTTACAGTATTCCGGTAAAAAAATTACCGAAATCCGTTAAATCGGATAACCGAACGTTCGGCTATTGAAAGTTCGGTAAAAAATACCGAATACTGTAAAATTGTCTAAGTGTGTAGGTTCTCTAGAGATTAATACATATTTAAAACCGGATTAAAAAATAGAACCAAATCTATAATTTCATCAAATTTTATGCCTTACAGCGAAACATTTATCTACGCGTGTCATTGGAAGCGAAGTGTGGAGACTTCAACTTCAACGAGTCATTCGATAAATAATCAGTTAAACATTATTTGTTCCGTTTTGCTACGAACAAGATCCTCTTCACTTTTGATTTCTAGTGAACCTCGATTCGTGCTAAAACGGAAATATATATGGCTGTAGGATTTACCTAAAGCGCAAGCTAAGCACTGTCCACCCTTTCATGAGTATTTTCGCAGCGTCGTGTCCAACAGTTTTGTTTGTTTATACTTATGACAGACATACAACGTTGACCGTTGTACGAACTGTCAAATACTTCAATCCAGTACACAAAAACAGGTACTAGACTAAAGGAGTACAACGATGTACGTTGTATGTCTGTCCCAGGCATTACAGTCGACAAAATTTACCAGAACGGATTGAAAGTGTAGTTATAATGAGCCAAACTTCTCAAGTGAGTGTCACTATTTTCGGCAGCCCCTTTTTTATTCGGCTGTCGTTACATTTCAATTGTGTGTGAAAAAAAAACGTTCTGTTACGGGCAACAAGAATGGCAGCATTTCCGAGTGTATGGGGTTTTTTTTGAAGAAAATAAAAATGGCTTAACGGAATGGCTAACTATTTGAAAGGTTATCAAATTAAACCCAAATAATTTGATTCAAGTCTTGAATGTGTCAAAATAAATGCCATTCAAAAAATAAAATAAAAAGAAATGCATAGTTACTCACTGCGTACTTTTCCTCTATTTCGGAAGTTTTTGTTTGAAAAAAAAAGTAAGTTTGTTTGTATGTTTTCAAAACCTTCCTCACTTTAATATTCTCATTGATTGGCAGTTCGGTTTGCACTGAGTTGAAATCCTAATAATGAACGAATTCGAAGTACATAAATGTCAAAAATTCAACACAGATAAAGTGCTACTACCAGCGCAAGGATAGTCAAGAAGAAAATGGATACAATTTTTGGTTCAGGAAGTACCAGCTTATGGGTCCCAAGCTTTATGGTTAGCCGCTTAAATTAGTTAAATTATTACTCACACGAACACACTCCCAAATAATTTGTCAAAATAACACAGTGAATCAAAGCAAAAACAAAGCTTCTAGTCCTGAAAAGCGCAAGAATGTATTGCAAGGTACAAGCTGCAAGGTGTACTTTGGACCAAGAGGTTCTTAAACAGTGAACCAATTTTGAATCTCTAGTTTCACGTTGATTGTTGATACCACGGTGACTAGAAGAAGTGCAGCAAAATAACCTGATAAATGACCTCTTCAAGGATTGCCCACTATAAAAACGTACCGAATTTCCATATATCTAATATTATCATTTTTTGTGCATTCAGTACGAAGAAAGAAGCTACGAAAATGCAACAAAAAAAGGTTTTGGAAGCCAACGACGGAGAAAGTTCTTAGATTCCAATGCCCAATAACCTTACACTCAGGCAATTAAACTTAAACATGTCATAAGGTTCAACTTATGAACGATGCTTTGGAATTTCATAAGGCTGATTTATGAATGGATTTAGTTTTATACGACGTTGTTCTTGTACGCCTTTAAGCTTTCCTAATTACAAATGTTGATATATACTAGTAGGCAAGTCACTGGACCCATAAACTCAACGTTCAAGGTTCGAATCCAGGTTGCTCCATACTTCTATTTTTTCAACATCATTTTATTCATAAGACTAATTTATGAAATTCATACTGATTTCTTATGGCAAATAATCATAATCCAATCGATGCATAATGCAAGCTCGATTTTATACACGTAATAACAATTTACAATTCAAAGACGTTAGAGAAATTTTAATTTAATCGAGAGTGACACTAAAGTTGCTTGGTTTTTGGCTAAACAGAATATGAATGTGTGGTCAAGTAGAAAATGAGGACAAATATACACTGTGATTAATTTTTTCATCATTATTACTCAAAGCAATGTTTTCAACCACACATTTAAGAGATGCAAACCTATATGTTTTGATTGACCAGTATCCGCCGAACATAAATATCGATTACATCAATCTCAAATATAAATTCAATGGCTTTAGTCAAAATCGATTCCCAGTGTCCGCAGTATTTATTTTAGAAACGATCGCCAGTAGTGCGTATTCGTTCTGAGGGTAGCTGTTTTCCTGCGACAAAATTGTTCAATATTTGCATCATTCAGTTGCAGCATCCGTAACAGATATCCCACCATCAGCAATTTCTATATCTATCTTGGAATGTTCCATTGTACGTAAACAAATTCTGTTTTTGAAAACTGTCTCGTGATTGTTTCACTTTCGACAAGGTGACGTTTTCCTCTCGATCGTCTCTTCCCCCTTTCCTCCTGAACAAATCCTACAATTTCTCAAACCTTGCGTGTACTGCTATGCAAACCAATGAGGCTCATCCGCTTGCGGTTGTTCGTGTATGAGTGTGCGCGGAGAGTCTCATCCGATGAGAACAAACATTGCGTAATCAGCACCGCGTAGTAGATAAACCGCCGATCGCAGCAAGCTCCTGTCTGTCCATCGTCATCCGCGCATATTTTCCCGTTTACACTCACACTCACCCTTTGTGGGGTATTCTAGCCTCAGCAGGCTATGGGATAGGAAGTTTCCACTTAATTACTTCACGACAACCAGTATGACGATGTTATCTGGAATCCAGCACAGCAGTGAATCAATAAAGCAAACCAATTAGCTCGAGAGCAACGGCAAAATGGAAAACCAATTATGTATACACGTTAGCTAACTGACAGTATATATTTGCAACCGAGTCTGACCTGCCGGACTGTCGTACTAGATATCTTATCTTTAGCCCTTTATTATCCACTGTAGAACACGATGATAAGGCCTTGCTGGAACATTGATGTTGCTTTTTATCAAAATGACATTGAAGCCGTGTGTTTTTCCACTTGTGTTGAGTTTTCGCTCTTTTTGTTAACCCTCTCTCCCATATAGGACGCAGTAAAATTACACCGAACACGTTTCAATGGCTTATTGGCCGTTGTCACCGACTATAAGGATTATTTCCAAATGTTGATCAGGATTGGATTGTGTGTGAGTGCGTAGATGTTGATGCGAATTTCATGCTGCACGTCATGTTTTACATGCTATTATTCGCACTTTGTTGCTGCTACCTACGTGCACACGTTCTATGTAGATGACAAATTTATATAAATACATACATTGATGTGAGTCAGGACAGGAGAAAAGACGGAACATCCGAGGTACAAAAAGAATGCCGATGATGTTTCTCAAGTTCGATGCGGCGATAGGTATATTTGGTTCGGTTGTGTTGGTTTCATCAATTAAAATTTATCATCCGTGTAGTGGTACTGGCCCGAACCAGTCATCTTTGCGTGGAGCGGATTTTCAGCGGTAAAGTGACCATGGTTTCGTGCCGCTTTTCACACATTCCTTTCTACGTGTACCGAAACATATGCGTTGATTCTGGTCGTTTATGCTGCCATTGTCAGTGATAGAGATGATAGGGGCCAATTATTAGCCATTGTGATGTGAGCTTTTGTCACATATTTTGATGCTGAACCTATTCTTTAATAGGACTCAATTAACTATCTTTTCTGTTGCCAATTAATGATCGGTTTGCCATTAACCACGCCCTCATCCTTGACGTGTCGGAAAAGGAGATCGATTAGAGCGCATACCACAAGGCCCCCATCCTGGTCACCTTCCAATGCCTCCCTTTCCTTGCTCTCCAAGTAGCCTTTCCTTTTTCCACTGTATCTAGTATAACATGAGAATAGCTCAGCTTGACAACTAAGCTCTAGGATCTCCCATAGCCTTGAAAATTTCTCTCCTTAATGTTCATATTAATTTCCGTGCGGCCGTGCGCGAGACATTGGTATACTGCATTCTGCTGCGGTAGCACCTTCCTCGGTGGTTAGTAAATCCAAACGAGCAGGCAGGGACCTTCGTGACTTCCGTTTTGCGATTTTACACCGACGATGATCTCGATCTTTTTATGATTATTTTTTATTGCAGTTTGGCCCAATAATTCTACATTTTTCATCGCAAATGTGCTCGCGACAGGCCAGAAAAATCTAGAAAAAAATGTGAGCATGAGGAACTCGAGCTGCCATAATGTGGAGAGAAACATGCGTACTCTTTTCACCGATGGCAAGGCACGCTGACGGACGAGAAAAAAGACGAGAAATTTGACTCATTTTTACGTCACATGCACTCACATGTAGGTGAAACACTGCGCTCCAGCATCTACTTTTTTCACCATCCAGACACTAGAGTCCCTGATCACTAATCACCGTCCGCACAGGAGCTCCTGCTGACAAGCTCGAGCTTCCCCTTGGGGTTCCGGAATTTGAAATCCCATAAAATAGTCTGGAAGACGGCAGAAGCCCGACCGCATATCATGAGAGCGCACACCACCCGGCATCGAAGAACATTTTCACTCGCTGCCTCTCACTCCTATAACTAGCAGTACTGAAAAACCATCAGGCAGCCAAGGCAAAGGCAGTCAAAATGGCGACCTGGACACTCCTCAATGCGTCACACCGACTTCGGGGCACCGAAATTCCATCTTTCCAAACCGGAAACGGGTGAATTTCATGACGCCCCGATAGCACACATCTTAATACGCATTTGTTACTTACTTTTTGCTACGAAGGTTCACTTTTCGCGTACAAAATAATGGCACACACACTCGCTTTTTCAACAGAATCAGCTCACGAAAAGACTCCACGGCCGCAATATCAAAAATCGATCGATTTTGAGCGCTCCGCTAGCTCGACGAACCGAAGTTTGCACTCGCGACAAGCCTAATATTCGTTGTCTTTCTCTGCCCTTCTCGCTCGCTCGCTGTCAACCGTCAGGGGTGGGCGCTTCCGCGGGTTCAATTGGAGTATGGTGCTATAATTTTATGAATGAGCCTGTGCAAGCTGTAACATTTTTGACTTTTACTGTGAGCCATGTTTTCAAGCGTCCTGTGAGAGCGAGTGAGACAACACCAAAACACGGCTCGCAGTAAAAGTCAAAAAGACAAAACAATTATAGCAGCGTGCACAGGCTCATTGCTCATTGCACCGAAGAATGCAAGATAAATTCATGTTTTGATCACAGCTTTGCACCTGTCAGAACAATCGAACTATTGTGTCTAGTTAAATTTAATATGTCCATTCTAGATCCGACACGGCTTAGTTAAACGTTTTTCACAAACGTGGATAAACATGTGAGATGTGTGCTTCGATCAGAAAATTTACGAAATTCATTTCAGCTTGTCGATGTTTTCCGTGGGAATGAATTGAATGATTATTCATGCCGTGGAAACGTTGTAAAAACATATCGATTTAAGGGAACAAGTGTAATGTAGACTAAATTACAGCCATGATTACAGCCATTTGTTTGCTAGGTTTTTTTTTAATTTTTCTATTTTGTAATTAAAAAACATTTTTGAATGTTATGTTATGTTATGTTATGTTATGAAGCATTTAATGTTATAAGGTATTTAATAAACATATATGAAAAATGTCTAATAAAACATTTACTCCTCACAAAGGTAATAAGGAAGAACGAAGACTATTCCATGAAACTTCGAGACGATGTTAAAAACGTTTATTAGAATTAAGGCCAAAGCTAGCAGGATTGGATTCACCATTAAGGCCAAAGTCATTTGAGGATTTATATAACAACGATCAATTTGAAATTAATTGAATGAACTGCTCTGTATAATGAACCAATCACCAATACATCTACAATATGGTACCCCGGATAAAAATAACCATACAATTACAATACAATAATATAAAATAACATTAAAATCCGACCATGAATCTTCTTGTTCATCAATCAGATAAATTAAAAACGCATGTTGTCATTACAATAGATTTACTATTTACTCCCTATGCACAGTGAGACGAATCGTCAAAACACGAACTTTTTACAATAACTCGTATAAACGTGTTCCTAACATTTTGATGTATTGAGATGAAATTTTTTTTAAAAAAAACCGCATTTTAAGGTGATTAATCTTAGTTCGCAACTTCACCACAGGCGACGCTGAAAACTTGAACTTTTACAAATGACGAGATGGAGAGTTAGTGTCTTCGGCAAAGTTGGAGATAATTTCAATACAAACAACTTTGCTGACACCAACCTTCTATCTGGTTACAGTGCCGAGATACGTGTTTTTTTTTTAAATGGCGGGCATTGAAAAATAGTTTTTGGTTTTAGGTCATTATTTAAGAAATGTGTAGTTTTAGGTCAACATAATGTTCTAAAAAGTTGTACAAATAATCTAAATATAAATTTGCTCACGAAACATCTTCCCTCTTAAACCATTATGGGAGAAGTTATAGTCGTTTAATTGTGAAAAATATACGTTTTTTAGAGCCCTATACTCTGAAAAAAATTCTATCGTTATACCGACAATTAAATCATGGTCAGGATGACTATCGCATAAAGTGGTCACAATAACCATGAAAATGGTCGAATTCACCACGTTCATGGCATTTTTTACTATGATCATGGTAACAAGGACTATTCCGACACTAGGGAAAATGTTGGATCAACTATTTTTAATGGTCGTTTTGACCATGATCATAGTCGGTTCAAAATCACTACACTGCAATAGTCATCCTAATCCCCAATAATGGCAAACTTGACTACCAAATTTGTCGCTGTGTATGTATAGAATTCTCTCACGCAACTTGGACTAAGTTTAAACTTTATGAAACGTTAGTATACTTTTTAAACCATGCGACATGTAAACCCCGTGAATGATAAAAATCTCGAGTAATTCATGATTAGGGCCTAAAAGCCATTTGTAAACAATGACTTTAAACGTTGACCTCTCACGAATCACGAGAATCCTACTATATCCAGCTACTTCATATGGTAGAACTAACATTCGTCTACCAAATGCTGCTTTTATTTCACGAAAGTGATTTAAGATTCAAGAGAAATCGACATTAAAAGTCATTGTTTACAAATGGCTTTTAGGCCCTTAACATGAATTACTCGAGAAATACAATTTTTAAAAAAAGGAGGAATAAAAAAAAAATTGTTTGCACACAAAAAAAAAATATACACCACAAAAAAAAAAAAAAAAAAAAAATAACACCACTGTTGTGTTTTTGTTTTTTTATATAACACAAAACAAAACACCCCCCTTTTAAATTTTTAAAAAAATTTTAAAAATTTTCCCCTACACCCTAAAAAGGGGGGCCCCAGATTTTACACCCCTCTCTATCTTCTTCTTTTTTCAAGTTCGATTCCTTTATCAGATTCAAGCGAAGTTGACTTTTTCAGCGCCAACATTTGATTAGGGCGAATATAGACGCGGCTGGGTAGCTCAGTGGTTACCCGTTCTGCTTACTGAGCAGATTGTCGGGAGTTCAATCCCAGGCCCGTCCCCTTCCTTGCCATTTTTCACTTGCCTCTTTCTATCACCACTAGATTTAAAATAAAAAGCAGTCTACTGCGCTTTCTTTCATTGATCGCATCACTTACCACAGTGCATCCATGATCTAAAAATAACCTACCTCACTAACACAACTATCCTTCCCTTGGCAATTGTAGAGATGCAGTGGTGTTCACGGTCTCTAATAACAACGATTGTCAAACTAATCATCCTTCCCCCCTCCCCAAAAGACCGTGAGGACGTGGCCGGCGCCGGTACTGATCTATAAATAGAATTAGTGAACTTGTACATTGAAGATGTAAAAAGCTAATCCCAAGCTCCATCTATGTGGTTCTCTGTGCAATTACACTAGTTCTGTCAGTAAGGGAGTAGCAACTACGAAATTGTACGGTCTTTTTTTTTAAAAAAAAAAAAAGGAAACTTTTTTTTTAAACACAGTTTTTCTACTATTTAAGTAAACACCCAAATAAACACCAAGAAGAAACACCCCCCCCACAACCCCCCAAACACACAAACATAATATAATATATAAACCCCCAAACAACCCCCAACCGCGGCCCCCCACCACCATCAATAACAGCGTTTTCAGGATTAGGAATGTCCAACAACACCCACTTTAGCAAGTCTTTTGCTAACAAAGAATATAGCATTAGTTCGATCTTAGTGGGGCCCCCACTTTCATATCAATCCTCATTAATCACAGAATAACTCCCCCTAAACCCAACCAACCTATTTACCAACCCCACCCACCCCACTCAAACTTATCACATACGCACTTCAATTATCCAAAAGATATAGCATTAGTTCGTCTTAGTGGGGCCCTTTTCAGCTTTAATCCAACTTCAATGATGCACTAGACGTAATACATATGCCCTATATATGCATGCTATTACAGCTTCGTGGTTACTTGGGGAGTGTTTAAATTGAAAAATAGCGTGTTGTAAAATGAGACTGCACAGAGACAAATTTGATAGTCAATTTTACCATTTTTGGAAGTAAGGATGACTATTGCAGTGTAGTGATTTCGAACCGACCATGATCATGGTTAAAACGACTATTAAAAATAGTTGATTCTACATTTACCATAATATCGGAATAGTCCTTGTTACCATGATGATGGTCAAGAATGCCATGAAGGTGGTGAATTCTTCCATTTTCATGGTTATTGTAACCATTGTATGCAATAGTCATTTTAACCATGATTTAATTGTCGGTATAACGATAGAATTTTTCTTAGAGTGCCCAGATAGCGGAGCCTAGTTCAATTGAAGTACGATTAAAGTAGCCAAGTCCCCGTTCCTACTTCAATCGTACTTCCCGTCCTAGTACAATCGTACTTCAATTGCACTTCAGATGTTACAGCCGACGGACTTGAAATGTCAAAATAGCTAGCGGTTCATTTCAAATTTTGGAAGTTGGTTGAAGTACACTTGAAGTCCGTCCTTGAACTAGGATTGTACTAGGACTGTTCACTTCGAATGGACAAGATTATTGTGAAAATTCTCATTAGTATTTTTATAAATAAATACATTGTTTGACATGTGCATACTGCTATAATTTTTTTGTCTCTTTGACTTTTACACTCTCTTTTCATTTTACTAAATTTTTGAGTACATTTGTATACCATCTCTTTTTCTCTCTAGGAAATGTTACTCAAAATTCGTAAAAAAAGGATCTGCTCAATTTTATGAGTAGATCCACTTTTTACCAAAAATAAGTAACACATCCGTGAGAGATACTCTGAGAAAAATTTCATCGTTGTACCGACAATTAAATCATGGTCAGGATGACTATCGCATATAATGGTTTCAATAACCATGAAAATGGTAGAATTCACCACGTTCATGGCATTTTTGACTATGATCATGGTAACAAGGACTATTCCGACATTATGGAAAATGTTGCATCAACTATTTTTAATGGTAGTTTTGACCATGATCATAGTCGGTTCAAAATCACTATACTGCAATAGTCATCCTAACCCCCAATAATGGTAAAATTGACTATCAAATTCCTCTCTGTGTAAAGAGATAGTATACACAGAAAAAAATCTTGTAGTAAAAACTACCATTTTACCTCATTTTTATTTTCAAAATTACCATGAAATTTCAGTCAAATATACTAACTACGTTTATGGTATGACGGTCAGCATTTGTGGTATATTTGACAGACCTTATATCACAGAGAATAGACATTGATGTCCATATACCTTTTCATGAAAAACGTGTGTAAAAATTAATATGGGCAGCCGGTATAAGGAGCAAGTGCAGAGAAAACAAACAAAACTTTTCAGGTTATTTGCTAGGCTTTTTATTGATAAACATTTACACGACAGCTATCGAACAACTGCAGCGCTACCTACAAGGAGTAGAACGACATATATATGAAATGTTGGTTTAAAGTTTGCAAAAACCCATTAATGGGTGAAAAATCACCCATTTTCGCTAGAAGTGCCTTTCCCCATTTAATGGGTAAACTCTATTTACCCATTAATGGGTAAAAACAGTTTATGTCATAAAATTGATATTTATTCACCCATTTAGAAAAAAAACAGGTTTCTCCAAAATGGATAAAAAATTACCCATTTTTGAAAATAGATTTTTTAGCAGTTTAGCAGTAGATTGTAGATTCATGGTATTCATGGTACTTAATCAATTAATGTATCAAAAATTAAACATAAAATACTTTTACTTTATTTTCATTTATGCCTTTCCTGGTATCCAGCTATCCGCCAGCGGGAATGGCTGCCAGTGGGGACAGCTTACTGGTTGAGTTTTGACGTTTCTTGGGGGGCATTCATGCAAATTTTTGCTACCGGTCAAAAGGTCGAGAAGTGACGCCTCTTGAGTGGACATTTATAGAGTCAAATGTGAAAAATAATACGCTGGTGCAAAATGATAACATATCAAAATTAACATTTAAAACCGATTTTAAAACATCAAAATGTATATTTATTTTTGACCGTTTATGCGATAGGACATTTTTACATCTTGCTAAAGATTTTTTTCATGTTTTGATTACTTTAAATCAATAATTTTGGGTCAAAATTTGAAACAAAAAATGGTGAAAAATTGCTTTGTAAGAGGATTTTCCAACTCTGATGAATCATTTCATAGATTCCCGTCACAACCAACAATTATGGATATTGAGCGAACTTGATTCCGACACTGATGCTTATACCATGCGAGAATTTCAACCGTTCTGAAGGAAATGCTGTTTTTGTAACGCAGGAGGAAGGAAATTTCCTTGTATTATCTGCATGCTATAGCCCCAACAATTTGATAGAACATGATGAACCCAATGTGAATCTCTATTTAAAGCTTAACGAGCGCTTTGCTCTATAAATGTCTACGTCACTTCTCGACCCTCTGACCGGCAGCAAAAATTTGCATGAATGCCACCCAAGAAACTTAAAAACTCAACCGGTAAGCTGCCCTCACTGGCAGCCATTCCCGCTAGCGGATAGCTGTATAGCTATGGAAACGATGAATCCATCAACAAATCAATATTTCTGCGTCCAACTTCTTTCTAAGTTTCTCCACTTTTCGTGCGCACATAGCGATTAGAAACGCAAGTGTTTTTAATCGACGATCTGGAAGCATAATTTTGAGGCATTAGATTACTTATTTACAAAAAAATCATTTGTCTTACCTGCGTTGTTCCAAGAGTGTATAGTTTAAATATTATTTTAGTTTTTATAAAATTATAAAACTGAAACAATCTGCGCTTTCCACCAACGATGCTCCGGATAAACTTGGTTTTTGAAAAAAAAATTCACCCATTAATGTGTAAAAATATACCCGTTTTTTTTTTTATTGTAAGAGGTTTCTTCTAATGGTTTTTTGTTTACCCATTGTACGATTGAGAAATTCCTCCATTTTATGACAGATAGGAATGCTATTTGAAAATGGGTATTTTTTTTACCCATTAATGGTTTTTTTCAAACAACCGTTCATGTAGCAGACCGAAGATGAACGTCTGTTCTCTGTGCTTATATGAGCTTGTGCACGCTGCTATAATTGTTTTGTTTTTTTGACTTTTACTGTGAGCCGTGCTTTGGTGTTGTCTCACTCACTCTCACAGGACGCTTGAAAACATGGCTCACAGTAAAAGTCATTTTTTTATAGCGTGCACAGGCTCATACTCGTAGTAGTTGAAAACCGGAAAAATCACTCGCGCAAATCATTATAACTGCTTTTCCCTATGGCAACAAAGTGTTGCATCTATTGCGCTGTGTAGTACATCAGATGCGCTGTACAGCGCACTATATGCGCCACAATTCTATCGTACAGAACGAGAGAAAAACCGTTTGGCGCCAGTGGGTTATACGGTTTTCAGTTGCAACGATAATATTGATATCAACAACACCATGGTTTATCTAATCGCAGGCATGGTAACATTAAACGCATTTATAGTCAGGTGAAAATTGATGGTGTTTGACCTTATTTTAACCCTCGAAATGGTTGTTTCTACTGTGGTTTATTTTATGCGTGAACCATTGTACTCAAAAATTGAGTAGAATGAAAAAGGGAGTGCATAATATTTTTTATAGCATCTATGAAAGAAAAACCCTTGATCAATTCGGTTCTGCTTTCGAACCACCCTGTACCATGCCGACTACCGTCATCTGTCAAACAGTACGTACATGTGTTTACAGCGGATTCAAACCTGTAGTTTAAAACGAGTAATTTGGAATAAAACGTGAACTATCGCCAGATTATTGTGAAAATATCCTTTGATTGTGAACCTCGTGCAGCATTGCAACTAATTCACAATGCCTAAAAATAAGAGAGACCAAAAGGGTATGTACGAACAAAATTGATTTCAAAGTCGGTCGAAGACTGAACTGATCACGTTTCCTTCTTCCTCGCGGGCAGTTTCATTGACCAAAACCGATAGGAAAGGTTTGTCTAACAAGCAGCAGATCATTGCGGACATTCAAGAATGCCGGCAAAAGTACGACAATGTTTTCCTGTTCACCGTTCAAAATATGCGCAACTCCAAACTGAAGGACGTCCGGGCGGCATGGAAGAGTTCTCGATTCTTTTTCGGCAAGAACCGCGTCATGCAGCTTGGACTGAAATTTGTTAGCGACGAAACGGATGAAGATCCAAAGCTGGAACAGGATTTGGAGAAGCTGCGGGAACAGATGGTCGGTCAGTGTGGGTTGCTGTTCACATCCGAGAGCAAGGAAACGGTTTTGGATTGGTTTGAATCGTATTGTGCCACCGAGTTTGCTCGCAGTGGATTTAAGGCGACAAAATCCGTGATACTGAAGGAGGGTAAGTCTTGGAATGTTCCGTGGTGTGATTGAAATAGTAAAAGTTTCCGTTTTGATTAGGTCCACTGGAGGAATTTTCTCACGCAATCGAACCGCATCTTCGCTCCCTGGGGATGCCGACAAAGCTTGACCGCGGGGTTGTTACATTGTACAAGGAGTTTACCGTCTGTGAAAAGGGTAAGACTTTGACACCGGAGCAGGCACGGATTTTGAAACTGCTGGGAAATCCAATGGCGAAATTCAAGGTCGTTATCAACTGTTGCTGCACGAAGGAGAATGGCTTTGAGGAGATAAAGAAGCGGTCAATCAAAATCAGCAAAAAGGCGAAGAAGGCGCTTCCGAAAAAGCCAAAGAAATCAAAGACCGAAGAAGCCATGAGCGAGGATGAGGACGACGAAGATCAGGAGGACGATGAGATGGATATGGACGACGACGATGAAGGTGATGATGATGATGAGGAAGAGGATGATGACGAGTAGATTTTTTTTTAAGGTTAGTGTTATTGTTAAGCTAAGATATAAATTTATCTTCAAACATTTGAGACTTCTTCTGAATGGTCCGAAATATCCTGGAGGTGGTGGTTTTCGGATTTTGATGGTTAAAGACAGTTTTTCACTGTTTATTATCTCGTTTATTTCTACCCTTATTATATTACAAATAAATAAGTCGTAACGTTTCTCTTTACAAAAAAGAACACTAACTACTAGAGAGAGAGAAAAAAGAGGATGAGTGAGTTAGAGTCTCGGAAAGACCTATTCGTAACGTAAAGACTAAGATGTCCTGGTACCAACTACTAGTTTGGTTTGAACTTATTCTTTCTAGGCTTCTTTTCATCCGTCTTGATGCATCGCCCCCGATAGCAAATTTCGGTTTCATGTGTGATTCCATTGGATGTGGACGTCGGGATGGCCATCGGGCCCATGGCATCGTCAGCGGCAGCTTTTTGAACAGCTTCCGTCACTGGTTCTGGTCGGTTCTCACTTGCAGCCATGTCGGCGGCCGTGGTTGTGCTAGGGCCCTCCGTGCTTACCAAATCCACCTCATGGTATCCGCCTACTTCCAGTTGTCGAAAATGCTCCTCGTCGTCTTCAATTTCTTCCGTCTCCGGATCGTTTTCAGCCATTGCTAACAGATCGGAAAGTTGTTTCTTCACATCGGCAAAGATTCCTTGCTGGTTTTCTTCTAGCTCTTCTTGCACATGCTCTGGCTCATCATCGTAGAACTGCTCCGTCGAAAACTGCTGGTCATCACCTGCTTCTGATTGAGCCTCCAGCGTGGGAATCGCCGTGGTGATTTCCCTATCCGTGGGCAGAACAGATGTGGTTTCATACGACGGGGTAGTTTCCTGTCCACCAACGGTAGTAGTCGTTTCGGGAAGATCAGTGATCGGAGCTTCCGTCGTCGTTGTTGTCGTGGTCGTCGTCGTCACTGAGACTTCCTCCTCAACCGGACTGCTACCCTTTGCCTCGTTGAGAATGTTCTTTCCCCTCAGCGAAGCCCTGTCGATGCTCTTGCGCGACTCGAAGCCAGCCGTGTTGTACACGTGGCTGTTGATGTGCTGCGATTCGGCCGTTTCGAACGATTCTACCACATGTGACCGGCCCCGTTTGCGGAAGTTGGTTCGGCCGTTGTAGGACTGTTTGGGTCGCTCGGCTGTGAGGGCTGCAGCAACAGCGCCGCCACGATGGGATTCGGCGATGATTGGTTTCTTCTCCACGATCAGCACTTCGTTTTCGACGGGTTTGCTCTCCGGTTCGCCCTGTTGGAAGCTATCGTCGATGTACTCCTTCATCACGTCGTTGAGCAGTTCGGCGAAGGTGGGGACGTTACTGGAATGGCATTGGCGGTGGGAGGGTTGGGTTTTTGATTAGTGAGTTTTGAGTTTTGGAAAAGTTGCTAGATTTTGATTGTATTAATCTTATTGAAACGAAATGATTGTGGATTTGTTGTGTTGTGCAATGGTCGAGTCTTGAAGTGTACGAGTCATGTACCATTTATTTTTAGACACACTTAATAAGACCAGAAAATTGAGTGGTTGCCCACCGATTGCCCGAAGGCACGATATGCTTCTCGAGACGCGAGACTTCACCAAATCCTTCAATCGTAATTTTAGGTGGATTAGAATAGACTGCTCTTTGGGACGTTCAACTAGCAAGATGCAGAATTAATTCCAGTAGTAGCATAGTTTGAAGAGTACAGTCGGTTTGTTGGATCGTTTGAAGGCCGAAATCGCCCAGAAAAGGCCTCATTTGAAGAAAAAAAAAAGGTGCTCTTTCACCAAGACAATGCACCGTGTCACAAGTCAATAAAAACAGCCACAAAAATGATCGAATTGTGTTTGGAATTGCTACCGCACCCACCGTATTCTCCAGATCTGACTCCCAGCGACTATTGGCTCTTCGCAGAACTCAAAAAGATGCTGCGTGGAAAGAGATTCGGCTCAGTTGAGGAAGTGATTGCTGAAACTGAACCATATTTGAAGGTCTCGATAAATCGTTCTACACCGATGGTATCGAAAAGCTCGAGAGACGTTGGAATGATTGTACCTATCACTCTAAAAGGAGATTATATTGATGAATGAAAATGAATTTTGGCAAATAAATGTTTTCCAACTTAGGCCCGGGACTTATTGACCGATGTGTTCCTTTATCATTTTTATGTTAAAGATATTGATAACTGCTTGGAAACTAGATGCTCGCTGAAACAACTTGCAGACGATGCTGTGATCTCCTTTAGAGGTCCACGTGCGGAAATCTTGCAAAGACCATTGCAAAATTCCCTAGAAATTTGGGGATCGAGTTTTCACCGCAAAAAACCGAATTGATAGTGTTTACTAGAAAGCGGTTCCCAGCCCAACTGCGTCTCAAGCTGTTGGGAAGAGACATTACCTTATCTTTGACCTTCAAATACCTTGGAGTTATGTTTGATTCAAAATGCACTTGGAGTACTCACATTGCGTATTTGAAACAGAAATATCAACAAAGGATCAATTTTCTAAGATCAATTTCCGGGACATGGTGAGGTGCTCACGCGGAAAACAACTATTCTTTCAGTTCTCGAATATGGCTCTTTTTGTTTCCTCTCGGCAAGAAACAGCCACCTCATTAAATTGGAACGCATTGAATAGCATTGTCTATGTATTACCCTTGGCTGTATGCATTCAACACATAATATGAGCCAGGAGGTGCTGGCAGGAGTCAAACCCTTACGGTGGTGTCGGGCACGATGCTGCCCATCTACGGGACTATGTCCGACTTCAAATTTACTCGGAGTCGGACATAGTCCCGTAGATGGGCAGCATCGCACCCGAAACCGGTCGACCAAAAGGTAATTTTTTTTAAATTGTAAGAACGATAAGTGTTGTGTCTTGTCTCGCTTCGCGTTTTGTTTGTTTTGTGTAATTCTTACGTCAGCATAAAAATCATAACCAGTGAGGCACTCATCTTACTTTCTTTCAAAAATAAGGGAACAGATGTGTGCGTTGGTCGAAAGATCATTTAGAATTACCTTTGTATGGGTCCGCTCACATTGCTCAATTCCAGGCAATGAGAAGGCGGATTCTCTTGCAAATGTGGGTGCACAAGAAGGCGAGATTTTTTAAAGAAGAATTTCACATGATGAATTTTTCCCATTAAGGAGTGTATCGAAAATAAGCTATCCACAAACTTTCTTTCAAATTATGTTGAAAACCGATATTTTATTCATACAAAAAATTGATCCTTAATTGTACGAGGTTAAACTTGAACACAATGAAGACCGGATGAAATTTAAGTTATTCCTTCACGAATTTTCGAACTTTGGATCGAATGCTCTTCATCAAGTTCCGGACAAGTGTTGCATCGCATTTTTTGGACGCTTGAGCCCAAATTTTTGTGAACTCCTGCATGTTCCCAGCTGCCTTACCAGTCTTCTTGAAGACCCTCTTCACGATTGCCCAGTAACGTTCGATTGGTCGAAGCTGAGGGCAATTTGGTGGATTGATATTTTTCTCAACGAAATCTATACCCTTTTCCGCAAGCCAATTGAGAGTGGTTTTGGCATAGTGAGCCGACGCTAAATCCGGCCAAAACAGTGGAGGTGTACTATGCTTCTTATATAAAGGCAACAATCTCTTCTGGAGACACTCAGATCGATAGATTTCCGCATTTATAGTTCCGGTAGTGTAAAAAATGGTTGACTTCAAACCACAGGAACATATTGCTTGCCATACCAGTACCTTTCGACCGATTTTCTCCACTTGAATCGACCTGTCCGCATCGCTCACATCCTCCCCAACGACGGCAGTATTGTGGACCTGGAAGGGTTTTTGAGTCCTCCTTTACATAGGTCTCATCGTCCATCAAAACGCATGCATCCGGACGTTGCAAAAGACGCGAATACAATTTCCGGGCCCTTGTTGCTGCTCGCTTCTTCTGTTCTGCACTTTGTTTCGAGATTTTCTGCTTCTTGTAGGTCTTCAGGTGGTTTCGCCTCTTGATACGCTGGATCATTCCGACACTCGTTCCCTCTTCCTGGTAGCTCATCCAAAGAATAGTGTTCCCCAAACTTATTAATGATGGTTTTAACACTCGCATGATGAATTCCAAACCGCTTCGCCAATTTTCGCATAGTAATACCCTTCTCACTTAGCCATGTGTCCAGAACCTTAATTTTCACTTCCTTTTCAATACGCGACATTTTGAAAACGCAGAATTTGAACCGCACAAACAAGTAAACAAAAGAAAGCTGACAGTCAAACGCACAACATGCAGTGTTCAGAGCATAAAAAACCATCACAAATACATGCGTACAACGCAAATGTATGTGGATAGCTTATATTCGATACACTCCTTAGAAACAATCTTTTTCTCTTGTACACGGTGTTCAATAAGTTCGGATACACTTTCAAAATTTGTTAAAAAAATGAAAACATGTTTTTTTATTTTTTGGATTTATGTTATTGAAAGCTATGTTTACAAGGAACGTTTACAACATTTCTCTTGGAATGACCCCCCCTTTGTACTCCTTAACGAGCTTCAAACGTTTCTCGAACGCGTCGCAGGCGGCACGCACGGACTGCATGGGCATTTCGTCCCAGATTTTGAGAATTACCGTCTTGAAATGATCCAAAGTGCTGACCTTGTATTCGTTCAGCTTCGCCATCATATAGGACCAAACAAAAAAGTCGAGAGGATTCAAGTCCGGGGAGCTGGGAGGCCACAAAGTTTTGTCCAGAAAGTCGGTTAAATTGTCCCGACACCAGGCTTGAACCACATTTGCCGTATGGGCTGGTGCACCGTCCTGCTGGAACACGTAGTGCTCATCGCCGTAGAGGCTTCGGAGACTGGGGGCAACAACCTTTTCCAAAACCTCAGTTTTGTAGTACGCCGCGTTGATTTTGACGTTTTTTTCAATAAACACCAAGGGTAGCTTACCACGTTTGCATACTGCCCCCCAAACCATCACCGACGCGGCACTTTGGAACCGAGGGATGTTTATATTGGATTCAGGAATGCTGTCCCTCGATGGCGCCCACACCCGGTCATTTTGCACATTGTGCGGCTGCTGCAGCACGAACAGTTTCTCGTCCGAAAAAACAAACTCCTGACCAGCGTGCCGAGAGAGGATCCTCTTAGCTCGATCCAACCGCTTTTTGCTGGTAGCCTCCGAAACGCCATGGACCTTACGTTTTTTGTAAGGCCTGAAACCAAGGTCCTTGGTGAGTATGGTGTGAGCGGTTCCAATGGAAACGTTGAGATCTGCAGCCGTTTTCCGGATTGAGCGGTTCTTTTTGCGCCGAATTCGCTCCCTCACGATCTTGATGACCCGTGGCGTCCTCGCTGAACGCGGCCGACCGGATCTCGCACGGTCATTGGTCGAGGACGTCTCCCGGTATCGCCTGATGGTCGTGTAGACAAAGTTCCGCTTGACCCCATGCGATTTCAGCAGCCGGAATATATCGCCGGGTCGCTCACCGTTCAAAAAACGCTTAATTACGAAGTCCCGATACTCTTTCATCGCGCGTAACAAACAAACAACAACTAACAGAATGTCAACACAGCGCACATTCGGTAGCGTATGAATGAAGCTAAAGCTGACACCAATACCAATGCAGAATATGTACATGGCGCATACCTACGCAATGATGAAAACTTGTATTCGAACTTATTGAACACCGTGTATTTAATGCTTGCAAGAAACAAAAAAAACAACAAACTCATTTGTAATTGGCTAAACAAAGTAAAAATCGCTCATTCGGATGTTACAAAATTGAGCGTACAGTATGATTAGACTTCGCTTCGTACCAATGCATTACAGGCTTGGCGTAATGGCACGAAGCGAGATCCGGCCAGAACAGCGTGGAACCACGGTGAGAGCGGAGGAAGGGCAGCAAGCGCTTCTGCTAGCATTCCCCTCGATAAATCTGCCCGTTTATGGTGCGGGTTGTAACGAACGGCTTGCTGTACCGTCCGCACTCGCAGATCGCCTGCCACAACAGGTACTTCTTCGCGAATTTGTCCATCTTTCTCTTCCGGAACTTTTCCGGAACCTCCATGCGGGACGTACCGACAAAAAACTCGAGGCCGGGGATTTGTTTGGTGTCCGCCTTGATATATGTCTCGTCGTCCATGACGAGACTGCCTGGCTGGACCAGCCACTCACGGTACAGCTTCCGCGCACGCAATTTGGCCACCGTGTTTTGCTTGTCAGTCCGGTTTAGCGCCTTCCTGACCTTAAAAAACACGTAGCCCAGCCCGCTTCATGGTCTGCTGGACGAACCACTTTGACGAATTGACCTTTTTGGCCACGTTTCGGGTGGAAAGGTTCGGGTTATTCTTAAAGTACTGCCTTATCTTACGCGCCTTCTCTGGGTATTCCGTTTTCGGTTTTCGGCCGCTTCCAGCGCGCCGCTCGATGGTCTTCGTCTCCTGGAACATCTTCGCAACGCGGGACACGGTGGAATGGTGGATTCCAAGCCTTTTGCCGATCCATCTGTGCGACTGACCAGGATTATCGATCACCTCGCCCAAGATTTGCTGGCGTAGCTCTTCTTGTTTCGAATGCATTTTGAAAACTACTTCACAGATCGCGAAAAAACTTTGCACACATAAACATAACACTCTAAACTAGTATTACTCAAAATTTCATTATTTTTACCCACGCGATAAAAAGTTACACCCAAAACAAAGTGTCGCATTTTTTCCGAGTCCAATCTTTACCATAGAAAATGAGTTTAAACAAAGTCGGAAATCGTTGAAATTCGTTTTTTAGTATTTTAGTATTCAGGCATCGATTCCGCCAGCTTCCTGGTTGCTGGTATACTATTCCAAAATTGCCAGTTGCTCCTGAATTGCCAGTTTGAGCTCCTTTTTGTTTCTTGCTTTTGATTGATTGGTGTTATTCAATCGGTGCTTAAGCTCCCACCACAAGTGCTCAATGGGGTTCAAATCCGGTGACTGCGGAGGGATTCTTAGTTGGTTAGGAACATCGTAAAGCAACCACTCTCGTACAACGTGCGACGTGTGTTTTGGATCATTGTCCTGCTGAAAGTAATAATCACGCGGTAGTTACAATTTTTGCACGGAAGGTTGCTGATTACACACTTAGAAAATTGTACAGTATTCGGTAATGTTTTACCGAACTTTCAACAGCTGAAATCGGATTACCGAACATTCAGCTGTTGAAAGTTCGGTAAAAAATTACCGAATACTGTAAAATTTTCTAAGTGTGTACGCTTCAGTATGTTCAAATAGCCCATTTTGTCCATCGTGGTGTCGATAAACTCCATAGCACCCACACCGCTGGCCGCCATTGAACCCCACAGCATGACGCTGCCTCCTCCGTGTTTGACACTAGGGCTTAAATGCTTAACCTCCAACGACGCATTCGGTTCTCTCCAAACTATCTGTCGGATCCAAATAGATTAATTTTCGTCTCGTCGGTAAAAACTACCTCCAAAGGCTTTTCAATATGCTCCTTCGCAAAATCTAGTCGCTTCTGATTAATTGCTTATGAAAGAAGAGGCTTCTTCCCAGCCCTCAGATTGTGTCTGTGAGCCACACGCCGGATGGTTTGAGCACTGACGGATCTTCCGATATTGTCAGCGACAATAATTGAAGTCCATGCTTCGCACGTTGAGCAATTATAGAATTGAACTACAACAGAAATAATATTTTTGTAAAGTATTATCCCCCCAAAATAATCGAAAAGTTCTTCATGTCATGAATGTACGCTCAATTTTGAGACTGACTGTCAAAGAACGATTAATTTCTCGATTCCGAGTATAGAACACGGTTCCAAGTACACGCTACAAGCTGCTCATTCACGACTGGAGCGTTCGGCGCTTGCGCACTGCTTTAGTTCGGAGCTATTTTGCTGGTTTAGATTAGGGTGTCCCTCAAAAATCAGTTTTTTCATTCTAACTTTTTAGTTTGAAATGTTAGTAAAGAAAAATTGTTGAGCAAACTATGATGCATGTTTTTGCTGAACTAAGTGTTTGCGTATATTTTATTTTTCAAAAGTTAGGGGCGATTTTAACGAAAAACATGTCCGGTTCTAAGCAGTCCCCGCTCGTGTGCCCCAGGAGTACCCGGGCTCATTTATATAGCATTATGTTCCTTAATATGCATTAAAACAAGAATTTGATGGTTTTCTGGCAAATTCTCGCCTAAACAATCATAAGGTCGAAAAGAAAAAACGCATATTTTTAGTTAGAATTACCCCTAACTTTTGAATGATAAGTTGTATTTAAAAACTTTGTTCAGCAACAATGCGCGCTGTAATGTTCTCAATATTTTGTTTGGACACTAACTTTTCTTAAAGGCCAGTATCGACCTAAAAAGTAAAGAGGTTACGCAATTTTGTTCAATATTACCATGCGGAATTATGACAATTGATCTGCATGGAACGAAATGTCACCTTCACCGACGGAATAATCGAGCGGAATATTTTTCCGAAAGTAAAAGTGACAGCTCCTATTAGTTTGCGTGGAAACCTTACAAATTCCAATTTTAGTTTTCGTTCTTTTCAGGTCGGTACTGCTGCAGAAATTTCTTTTCGATTCTTTACTTTTCCGTTTCAGTAAACGAAATTTAACATGGGTTTGGGATAGAAAAAGAAATTTCTTTCGAACACGATACCGGCCTTAAAATGAGAAACAAAAAAGTTAGAATAAAAAAAAAATCATTTCTTTAGAGACACCCTGAGTTAAAGCAGAAGATTAGTTCTATCATGGTCAAATAAAGAGCTAGAAAAATGATGTCTTCAGCAAAGTTGCTTGAAATTGTATGCCCTACAAACTTGTGTTTGACATCACCGTTCTATTGTGCTTTGTTAAAAAGTTAGTAACAGCGCCGCCCTAGCGGTAAAGTTTGGACCTACAAAACAGATCACCACAAGATGGACATGTTTTTTAAATACAACTTTGTAGAAGACACCATGACTCGGAAACGTAACCTTTAGAAGTTATTAATTTTGCAGTGAAAAAAGGCTTTTCCGACCACTGTGCGTCGTACCGCTGACCAGGGCCCCTTCTCCAATATTTATTGATTTTTTTGGAGAATAAGCATTATGTTTTTAATAAAAAATACTGAATTCGTTGACAATTTTTTTTACTATATTTCTGAAAAAAATCTCATTTTTTTATTGAACACCCGTTACTCGTGTATAATGGCCACTTCCGGGATAACCTACACACATAGATTTTTTTACAGTAATCTGTAAAAGTTTACCGAATTCTCAACAGCTGAACGTTCGGTAATCCGATTTAACGGATTTTGGTGAAATTGTATAGTTATCTGTAAAAAATTTACCGGATTTCGGTAATCTAAGTGTGTATGCATATGTCAATGAATTTGTAGTTACTATCACAAACGGCTTGGATAGAATAACTTAGTTGAGAAGTTGGAGATTTAATACGAATGTGGGAACCGTCAATTGCCCCTTGTTCGTCAGCCTTGTCGAATATAGGTGTTCCAGCTCGGTTGCAAAATTTGTATGCAAATTTAGACGGCATATTCCGTTTTGTCGTCTAAATCTTCACGAGGATATTTGATGATTTGTTTGATTAAACTGTTAAGCGTAAAACTAGCAACTATTATAGATTTTTCTCAAGTTTTATTTTTGCCAGGACTTCATGAAATTTCTGCTCAATTCCAAATAACTATGCATCTGGTAAAATTTCAAATGGTTAGTATTCATAGTTAAATTTTAACCATCTGAGGGGAAGTAATAAACGAACTGTCAAATTTTAACCAAAAGTTTAAAACTTTCTCCAAATGGTTCACAGCCTTTACATTGCATTGACAGGTGTAATTCGAAGAGTGGGGATAGACACGAGTGGTACGATCTTCAGGAAGTTTGTCCAACTTCTTGGCTTCGCTGACGACGTTGATATCGTAGCACGTAACTTTAAGACGATGGCGGAATCGTACATCAGACTTAAGGCTGAAGCTGGTAGGAATGGGTTTGTGATTAATGCGTTGAAAACAAAATACATGTAAGGAAGAGGCTCCCGAGAAGACAATGTTAGTCTTACACCACGAGTTCAGATCGACGATGATGAAATCGATGCAGAAGACGAAATTGTGTATCTAGTGACTGCCGATAATGACACCAGCAGAGAAATACAAAGGTGCATTATGGCTGACAATCGTGCCTACTTTGGACTCCGGAGGACTCTAAGATCGAACAAAGTTCACCGAACTGCAAAATTGACCATCTACATGACATTAATTAGACCGGAAGTCCTTTACGGCCACGAAACATGGATACTGCTTGTGCAGGATCAATGCGCCCGAAAATGGCGATACTTAAGATTTCTCAAATCATCAGATCAAAAAGACGAGTTGTGAAATCGCAACGTCCTTCGTTCGATTCCTGTCTGTGGCTTTTTGTTTTTTCCCCCGCCACTGTTTTCCTGGCAAATATTCAAAATTGAGTTTTCTCTGTTACTTCAATTTTGACTAGCCACACGGAAGCTGTAGGTGCCTCGGCTTTTTTTTTGCACCGATATTTCAGCAAGGTCAATACCGTGTGAAAAAGTGAAATACTCATGTTGGTGAGTCAACTTTGACGCCAGCTGTGGTACAAACTGTTCAATTTTTGTCCACATTATTTCCTATACTTTTTTAGGCTGTATTGAAATTTGTATTATGCTACTTAAATTTTTCACAAAACTACGTATTTTTGAAATTGGTATGTCCAAAAACGACTTTTTTGACATATGTTATCAAAACTTCAAATTTATAAATCTTATCAACATGAAATTTTGAACACATAAGGTCAATACATTATTGATAGTTCTGTCATTCATGTCAAATTCAGTACAAAATATTGAAAATTGACAAAGTTACAGAAGGTTGAATATGACGGTTTATGGAAGCAAAATTTTGCTCGGCTTTTTTTTGCTACTGAGTGTATAATTTTTGTATGGCTTAGACCATCCCCACTTGTGGGTTCGTATCTGGGTAATATTTTGATGAATGGGAGCGTTACTATTTTGATTTAGCCACCCACTTTCGCACTTGTTCCTCCCTTAGCTCAGTCGGTAAAGGCGCAGCTACAAAGCAACACCATGCTGGAGGTGGCTGGGTTCGATTGCCGGTCTGGTCAAGGAATTTTTCTCCACTCCCTGGGCATAGCGTATGATTGTACTTGCCACACAATCATACTAATGCAAAAATGGTACCTGGCTTCGAAAGCTCTTAATTAATAACTGTGGAAGTGCATTTAGAACACTAAGTTGAGAGCAAGCAATAAGCTAATTGTGAAAGCAATAAGCTTGAAATGCTAAAGAAGAACCCACTTTCGCACGGCCGTTCATAAAAAGGTAACACAACAAGACTCAAATTTATTCTCGCATCGGTTTCGTGTCGCTAAATATTTCGTGCAGTGTATAGTTTGAATACTCTTCCGAACACACGCTCGCTTGTAACGCTCTACTCAAAACTGAGTAGAAAACGACTCTGTTTCGTCAAACATCATATTCGCGGCGGAAGTTGTCGTGTTTTGTCGTTAATTTGATTCGAGCGAAAAATCTTCCGTGTTGTACTTAGTGCAGTGGTTATCACAACGATAGTATTATTTCTTTCTTTATCGGGCAGGTTTTATTGTTTTAACTAATTTACTGATACTAGTAGTTTGGTAGACGGAATCTTGAAAAGAAATGTAATCCATTGTGAACCGAGCTTAAAATGCTAAAATCGTCACTAGCGCCACAACAAAGGTGGCAGGCTTCAAGAACTAACGCTTTCTTCAGTCCTCTGGTTTGCTGCATACACGGTAAATCTGGAAAACTCCTTTTATGACTATATTTTGCACATTTCAAGATTATAGTTGATACGTCAAAAAGTGACTAGTTTTTATACACGTATGAAGAGTACTTTTTACGCCTTTTCAAGTATGTCAACGGCGACAAAAAATGCATAAAAAGTAGGCCATTTTCAAAAAAGTATTTATTTTGTAAGCACCGTATTTAAGTTCCGGAATTGCAGTATAGAAAATTGAGGAAATATCCAATACGTTGGATACAGACGTATTCGCGAAGTTGACAGGTAAGTGAAATATTTGCTTTCGTCAGTAATTACAAATGTTTAACACTGTATGAAACAAAACAGGTCTTCCATGCCCTGTGGCCAGATGCCGGATACATTATTAGGGACGAATCATTAAGCTTGGGACCGAGCTTGGAGCCGATGTGTATGTACTTCCTGAGCAAACAAATTATATTCATTTTCTTCTTGACTATCCAGCCACTGCTATAAGGTTAAAGTAAATAGTTCCAGAACGTCTGTTAATCAACTCTGTAACAAAATGCGTGAGTAATTGTTTGCGCAATACCTCTAGATATGTATTAGTAATTTTTTTTGTTTTTCAATTAATAAACATGACATGTAATTTATTGATGTTTTTTTCACTTTCTAATTTGAATTTCGGAATTGAGCCGTTTTCAGCCATACTCGAGCAATATTGATTTTGTGAAATGCGTAAAAAGTATACATCTGTTATGTTCTCAAAAGGAGTAAAAAGTATGCATTTTTACTTTCCAAAAGGAGTAAAAAGTATGCATATTTTACTTTAGAAAAAAAAAAAAGAATTTATTACTTTTACAAAAAAAAAAAAAAATATAAACATATTGACGTATATTATGTTTACGCAAAAAGGAGTAAAAATAATAAACTCCTTTTTGGGGTACCCCCCCTTTCCCCCCAAAAAAACAAACTTTAAAGCAAAAAACCCCAAATTAAAAATCCCCGTATATACCCTCAAAAAAACCCGCGCTCCAAAATTAGCACCACGCGTAGCAATGACGTCTATATAAGGTCTGGGGCAACGCACTGCTTGCTTGTATTGGAAGCAAAAATAATGTAAACATTGCTGAGCCGGCGAGTGATGACGTAACACTATTCAACTTTCTATGGGCGTGCATGGGTTCAGATAATAAAATCGGTTCAAACGTTTATTCTGAATGCTGAATTGTGGAAATAATCATGATACAAATGCCATTTATTGAGCAGAAGCATTTCCTCCTGTTAACATGGGTAATTTATAGTGAATTTAACTGAGGTAATTGAATTTTTGCCACACTAACTTTCAAACGCTGGAACTTGACAATCGAGTAGCGCATAGAGCCAATTTTCCATCATCGAGCTCTTGTGTAGCGTGCGCAAGGAGTGCGGTGGTATTAGTGTCATGAGCAAATTTAGCTCATTTCACTAATATTGTTGTGGCTACTGGGCCAGACCTTATATAGACGTCATTGTTCCGCGGCAACTCCCATACACCATACCTCAATACAAAGATTATTAACCAAAGATAAAGAATTAAAAACAATTAAACCCTTAACCCAATTAACCAGTAAAATTTAACAATGGTTAAAAAGTGACACTTTGAAAGCTATGCAACATAGCTAATCGATTCAAATTTCTTTTCCATCAATAAACAATAAACTA
The DNA here is from genome assembly GCA_024533555.2 of Aedes koreicus. Classification (NCBI taxonomy): domain Eukaryota; kingdom Metazoa; phylum Arthropoda; class Insecta; order Diptera; family Culicidae; genus Aedes; species Aedes koreicus. The sequence continues at coordinate 161,795 of JAHHFK020002531.1, read as the reverse complement.
TATTCCAAATTCCAAAATCCATTTTTTATTTATTATACGCTTTTTAAAAAAAAAGCAGCCACGATGGTAAAATTTTAACTTCGCATCTGTCAGAAATAACCAAGCTCGGATCGCAGGGTAGCAGCATATTTTTTCATCTGTCAATTTTTAATCAAAGTTAAATTTAAATCGCGAATTGGTTCACAGCCTAATCGATTATTTTCCATCGGTCAAGTTTAAGTAAAATTAAAATTAATTCGCGAATTGGAGAGAAATAGATACTTAAGGAGAGAAATAATGCTGAGGAGTGGTTGCGGGATACGTTCTGGTCGACAGGTAAGTAGGTGGTCCAGTGAAGGTTAGATACAATATTTGAAAAATGTGTTTGTTCACATGTGCAAAATTTCACAGTTGTGAATCGACAATTCGTCCGTGTCCCGTGTGGTAAAATCGTTCAAGGAGACCCAGCCGACCCAGCGGTAAGCTGGCAGCAGTAGAAAATCGAAGACGACCGACCCGTGAACGCAAGAAAGATGAGGGATTACTTCAAGCGCAATCCGAACCACTCGATTCGGGACGTGGCCAAGAAGGTCAATTTTCCCGTCCGTTCGTCCAGCAGACAATGAAGCAGGGCGCACTTCATGTTTTCAAGGGAAGGAAAGCCCCGAACCGAACCGAAAAAAGGAAAACGGGGGCCCAATCCCGCGCCAGGAAGCTGTACCGCGAGTGGTTGGTGCAGCCGAAATGCATCGTAATGGAGGACGAGACTGTTGAAATAGCAATCCTGGCAACCCTACCAACATACTCGTATGAACATTGATATACTACCTTGTGTTGATTACTTTGTGTACTTCTGCTTCTGTCATATTTTTTCTTTAACCAAACTAACGAGACGCCATTATAATAAAAACGTGTTTAGTTAATTGCTCGTAAGTTTTCGTTTTTATTTCGTCCTCTGCCCATCCGAAATTACAATAGGTTATGGGCCCAGGACATTTTCGGATCGGTTTACGGAAGTCGAGTGAAAGTAGTAGTCGCGATGGTCGATGAGGACCGTGTAGAATGTTTTCACCTGCCGCTGTTCGACGGGTCAAATGTCGCTTCGTGGAAATTTCGTATGCAGGTACTCTTGGAGGAATACGACCTGCAGGAATGCGTCGAAGCTGACGTTGCTGACGTAGAGGCGTTGAAGGACGTTGCCGGTGATTCAGCGGCAGTAAAACAGCAGAAGGAAAATGAGCGAGCAAAGTGGCTGAAGAAGCAAAAGAAGTGTAAAAATTTAATCATTTCCCGCATTCACGACTCTCAGTTGGAGTTCGTTCAAGGGAAAAGCACGCCAAAAGAAATCTGGTCGGCCTTAGATAGAGTGTTCGAGCGACGGAGTATCGCCTAAAGCGACAAATGCTGGCTTTGCGGTACGAGGGTGGTACGTTACAGAATCACTTCTTGCGGTTTGATCGGTTGGTCCGCGAGTACCGCAGAACGGGAGCAGAGATGGAGGAGCTAGATGTGGTTTGCCACCTTCTCCTCACCTTGGGTCCGTCGTTCGATACCGTGGTTACCGCTTTGGATACAATGCAGGAGGCGAATTTGAACTTGGAGTTTGTAAAGTGTCGCCTCTTGGACGAGGAAACCAAGCAGAAGGGTATCATTCGTGACGAAGTGGAGAGTGAATCTGCTGTTTTCGTGGGCTCGAAGCAACCGAAGAACAAGAAGAAGATTAAGTGCTTCTGGTGTAAGAAAGAGGGACACAAACTGTCCGAGTGTCCTACGAAGAAGGGAGCAACCCCCCACACCCCCCCTAACCCCGTTTTCCCACACAACACACACACCCCCCCACTCCCCCCCCCCCCAAAAACATTTTTTTTTCCTCCCACTTCGGTCAAAATTGGGCTTTTTTGTCACTCTTATTGTTTTTTTTTTCCTTTTGGTCCCCCAAATTCGTTCCGTTTATTTCCCCCTTGGTTCAAAAACGAATTCGATAATAGACTTCTCTGCCGCCGTTAGTATTGGTAAGCAGTTTCACTAATACAATCGTTTTGCTGGTTGAAAATAAAAAACAAACCGATGTCAACCTGAACACTTTGACAGCTGATCTCGTGGTTGAAAACAATAAACAAATCGATCCTATACGTGTAAAGCAGCACGCCAGTATTAGTGACATCTTGCTGCAAGAAGTCTATGGCCAATCGATTGTGTCGAAATATGCCGGTACAGTTGAGGTTGTATCAAACGTCAACGGTACGGGAGTGCAGTGCACGGTGAAAAACGTTTTGTTTGTGCCAGAGTCTCGCTGCAATCTTTTCTCTGTGCTTAAGGTTGACGAAGCGGGAATGAGAGTAACTTAAGAAAAGGGCCTAGTAGTGATACATCGCGGATCGGAAGTCGTCGCGATGGGCTCGCGCTGTGGTTAGTTGTATCGTCTCGATTTCTACACAGACAAGTGTAGTACAAGTGACTCTTTAATGACGTGTGGACGGATCCCGAAGAAACTGGAACTATGGCATCGTCGGTTCGGCCATATAAACGCGCGAAGCCTTGAGAAACTGATTTCTAGTGATATGGTCACGGGGCTCGAGCTGACCAGTGCGAAAGCGGACAAAAGTGTCGTTCTATGAGAGCCGTGCGTCGCGGGGAAACAGACTCGGAAGCCATTTCCGGAACGAAGCGAGAAGCGTTCGTCGCGTGTTTTGGAGCTTATCCATTCGGGCGTTTGCGGACCGGTATCACCTGTTGACGTTGAGGAGTGAACTATTTTGTTACCTTCATCGATGACTGGAGTCATTTTACGATGACATTTTTGATGAAGAACAAAAGTGAAGTGTTTGACTTGTTCCAACAATATGAGGCGTTGGTCACAGCTAAGTTCGGCGTAAAAGTGTGCCGGCTGCGATGTGACAATGGAGGTGAATACCGAAGTGCGAAGTTTGAAGAGTTTTGTCGGCGTAAAGGGATCCAAGTGGAATGGACGGTTCCACACACGCCCGAACAGAATGGAGTCAGCGAGCGGATGAACCGCACTCTTGTGGAGCGTACGCGATCAATGCTTGAAGATTCGGGTGTAGACAAGCGGTTTTGGGCACCGGCTATCCAGACGGCAACTTACGTTATTAACAGTAACAGAAGTCCGTCTCGTGCGGTAGATGGAGATGTCATTCCAGTTATACCAGTTGTGAGAGGGTAAAAAGCTGAATGTATCGAAGCTGCGTGCAGTCGGATGTACCGTCTTCGTTCACGTACCAAAGGAGTTGCGGAAGAAGATCGACAAAATCTTGGAAAGGCGTGTTCGTCGGGTAAATCTTGGACAGTTGAAGCAGATAGTACATGCGCGTGACGTGGATTTCGTTGAAGGCAAAAACGGTCAAGTGGACATCAAGCTGAAGCAGCCGTCTAGTGTGATAGTGCTACCTCGTGAAAACGAAGATGAAAAGGATCTGGAAGATAGTGGCGAGCGATAATTCCGCTGAAGAGTCAGACGGAGCAGTCTCAGAAGCGTCTGATGAAGAATTCGGAAGCCTTAGTGAAGAAAATTAACACGATGCCCTTGCGGCGGGGCGGTTGATGACGTGGAAACTGGACGACCTCAACGAGAGAGATACCCTCCATCGTGGCATCAGGATTACGAAATGGAATACGCTGCGTATGCCTTTAGTGCGGTGAACTACGTTCAGGATGTACCGAAATCACTTGCGGAAGCACAGAAGAAGGACGATTGGTGCAGGTGGAAGGAAGCTGTCGAAGAGGAGATGAGCTCTTTGCTAAAGAATCGGACTAGGAGACTAGTGGAGCTGCCAGTCAGCCGGATACCGATAGCAAATAAGTGGTTGTTTATAATCAAACGAGGAGTGAATGGTGAAGCTGATCGATATAAGGCTCGATTGGTGGCCAGGGGCTTTAGCCAAAAGTACGGTTTCGACTATTGTGAAACGTACTCTCCTGTGGCGAAGCTCGATACTTTGAGAACGGTGCTGGCTTTGTCAAACAAGTTGAAGATGGCGATTCACCAAATGGACGCCAAAACGGCCATTCTTAACGGACAGCTTTAAGAGGAGATCTTCATGGTGCAGCCCGAGGGATTTGACGACGGGACAAACCAGGTGTGCCGTCTACAGAGGTCGATATATGTGCTGAAACATGCCTCAAAATCGTGGAACGATCGTTTTCATGGATTTGTGGTTGGCCAAATGGGTTTTAGCAGCAATCGGAATGATCCATGCCTGTATATTAAAAAGGTTGGTAAGGAGACCGTCATTATCGTATCTGGAGGATCTACTTCGACGTTTTCACATGGAACAGTGCAAGCCAGTATCCACGCCTATCGAGTGCCGATTGAAGCTGTCCAGAGGAGGAGAGGAGAAGCGTACGACACAACCGTACCGAGAGCTTATCGGCTGCTTTACGTACGCGTCGATCACAACGCGGTCGGATATAGCAGCTTCAGTGAATTTCTTCAATCAATTCCAAAGCTGTCCGACTGATGAACACTGGTCTTATCTGAGGCGTGTGTTGAGATATATCAAGGGATCACTCGACATTGGACTGATGTATCGTTCGGATTCGAAGGCGCCGCTTGTTGAGGTTTTCTCGGATGCAGACTGGGCCAACGATCCTGTAGACCGACGTTCGGTTAGTCCAGATCCCCAGCCTGGAGTTTTTCGTCCGCAAATTCCGCCTGGCGGCACCATCAATGGCCAAATATGTAAAGAAGAATGCCTCCAGTAGCGCCTGCTGCCCTACCTCCGGTCCCACAAAGGTGACACTCTGTTTTGGCCAGATCTGGCATCGTGCCATTACGCGAAACCGGTTATGGAGTTGTACGAAGCCAACGATGTTGTTTTTGTGCCGAAGGAGGTAAATTCGCCAAACTCGCCAGAACTTCGCCCAATAGAAAAATTCTGGGCGATTATGAAGAACAAGCTCTGGAAAACATGGAAAGTCTTCAAAAACGACAAAGATTTGAAGAAAGAGTGGATGAAAGTGTGGAAGAAATATGGCGCAAGTGATGCACAGGATTTGATGGGAAGCGTTAAGTCCAAGGTGTGGGCATTTAGCCTACGAGAGGAGGTTGAAAAAACCAACTTTGCACATAGCTAATATGTTTTTATTTATTCGCTGAGAGTTTCAAAAATATCCGACTCAAAATGAATTTTTGGTGATAATTTTTGTTTGTTGCTTTTTTTTTCGAGTACAATCTTAAGACATACATTATGTAGTGATGATATATTAAATACCATGGGGAGGGATGAGATTGAAGCGATTTCGACGGGGAGAGTGGAATTGCCAAATCCCTGTCATTAACATTTCGTAAATTCAACTCATTGGTAAGTCCCCACGAATGATGGCTTGTTCGGCATTGGGTTGAAGGATTTTATGTCTGGAAGGAGATTCTCTCTTAACTCCTCGGATTACGCGTAAATATCTCTGCTTACGGGTCGTCCATCCGTTTTTGACCCTTCATACAGTATTAAATTTAATACACGCAGATGTCGACTTTGTTCAAGTCATACGTAGAGCACGATCCACTGTCTAAAGGCTGTGCCAGGGGGGCAATCATTAAGTATTTCGTTGTGGCTCACATGGATTTCTGTATCAATGTGATGAATACCTATATGGTTAGGATGAATGCATCAACCTGTTCTTTCTAACATTAAACACTTTCATATGTGCGCATCGTCACGTCATACTAGGATATGAGCCAGTGTGAAAGAGATAGTTGATTTGTTCTGTCATGCCTGTCGTGTCTTGGCATTGATCGATTTGTTTTGATGGGCCATATTTCGACATAGATTTTTCAATAGGGCCTTACTGACAAACGTAAACAATGGCATCTTCCGTAAATTTCTCGTAATACAAAATCTACCCATATTAGCGTTAAAACTATCGAATAAAGACTGTATTCGATGAAATTTGGACACACGCAATTATTCGTAACTTTTTAGCGTGTGGGTAAAAATTATTGAAATTTTAACTGAATGTATTTCATTGTGTTGTGTCAGTTGTGTAATGAGTTTCGTGAAAATCGGTCGAGTGATTTCAGTGATGGCTTCGAATGAAGAAATAGTGCGCCAACAAATTTTGGGCACTCACTTCGAAAACCCAAACGCTTCTCATCGATGGATCGGAAAACAGCTCGGAATCGCACATTCAACCGTATCTCATGTGATCAAAACGTTCAAGGACCGTAAGACAACCAAGCGGAAAAATGGTAGTGGCAAAAAACGTGGCACATCAAATCCGGAGAAGGCCAGGATGGTATTGAACCAATTTAAGCGTTATCCCAACATTTCGATCAGGGATGTTGCGAAAAAGGCGAAAGTTTCAGTTTGTTTTGTGCAGAAAACAATGAAACGTTCTGGATTACATGTGTACAAGGTCCAGAAGGCACCGAACCGGAGCGATAAACAGAACTCGGTGGCCAAAACTCGTGCAAGAAAACTGTACAGGGAGTGGCTCACAAAACCGTTCTGCATTGTGATGGACGAGGAGACCTACATTAAAGCCGACACCAAACAAATGCCAGGACAGGAACACTACGTCGCCAGCTCTAAGTTGGCCGTTCCGGAGAGTGTACGGAAGAAGAAACTGTCGAAATTTGCCGAAAAATTCCTTGTCTGGCAAGCGATCTGCGGATGTGGCAAAATGAGTCAGCCCTTCATCACATCTGGGACCGTCAACGGACAAATCTACAAGGACGAATGCCTCCAAAAACGACTTCTGCCCTTCTTGAGATCTCACGATTGTCCGACACTGTTTTGGCCGGATTTGGCATCTTGCCACTACCGCCTAGACTGGTACAAAGATAATAATATAGTTTTTGTACCAAAAGACGGCCCAGAAAAATCCAAAATATTGATTTATTCTTCTCTTTTCCCTCAGTAAACCAATGATGTCAAAACTTAACCATTTAGTAGTACTTTTTTTCCCGAAAGTTTGAAAAGAATCGGGCTCAAGGAAAATTTTTGGTGACCTATTTTGTGTGTCCAAATTTCATCGAATACAGTCTTTAGAAGGACTCATGTTCTTCGAAATGACTGTGGTAGATTACAAGGTTTGATTCCAAGGTCAAAACATTCAAGGAAGAAGCAATTATGTACGTTTATCAGTTAGGCCCTAATGGAAAATCTCTGTCGATTTCTGTTTTCAGTTGTCCAAAATTGTCAAAATCATGTGAACTATGGTGCATCTATATGTGGTTGACACTGGGCTGCCCTAATAAATTTCGTATGGTTATTTTTCTTAACGACCTATTTCAGGTATCATCCAAACCATTAAAGAAATGGCTGGAGGATTTGTGATATCGTTCAGGGTGTGCCTTGCAACAATGAATGGTTTCCAGTGGTTACAGAGAGGAAAACGAAAAATTTGCTAGCAAAAGCAGAGTAGCTGTTGATCGAAATGAGCTGGAACATGTTTGTCTATTTCTGGAATGGTCTCACCAAGTATCTGCCTTTCAATAGTTGTTAACTATTTGAAAAAATATGTTAACATTCTACACCTTGGGCTAAAACAAAAGCTGCACTCGTCTTGGCTGTGGACAAGTCAGCAATAAAATAATATCCTGAATGTTGAAAATCCGGAGCGAAGTTTGAACATTTGACGGGAGAAAAAAAAACATACATATCTCCTTATCATTCACTTCAAACTGTTATCCATTCTTACTTCAGAAGAAATCTTGCAGTTAGAATGGACCTAGCACGCATTTGTCAGTTATTTTCACTTCAAGAATAATTCCTGTCATTTGAACCCTACTAATTCAGAATAAAACAATGCACTCAATAGTCCACTTGAAGATTAAACCCGTTGAACAGTTTGAATTTTAACCTATAAACTGTTCAAATTAATATGGAATTCAATATACCAATCTCGAAATAATTCAAGTGACACCCTCTTAAAAAAAAATTCGTCATACTCGTCGGTCCTACCGTTCAGCGTCATTTCTCAATGAAACGTTCGAAAATCCTAAAAAGCTTGACAGTGTGAACGAAATAATCGTGGCGGTTCTATGACATTTCCCAGAAAGTCATTTCCACTTATCCCCCTTTTTCTCCGGGAAATGTCACTGACCCAACCGTGGCAAATAATACTTCTCTACAACCTATTGTCCGCGTGTTCGTCCGCCTGCGGTGGCTCCTGGCTGAGTGCCACCTCCTTCATGATTACTCCACCGTCTCCATTGCTGGATGTCGATACCGTTGGTCCGCCCAGGTTCGCCGATACGCTGATCAGCTGAACGTCGTCCTGGTTGTCCTGCACCAAGGCACTGGCGGTGACAATTTCCGTTTCCGGCTCGTTGGATGGCCGCTCGTCTGCGTAGGCGTTCTTGTGGCGGGATTCGACTTCTTGGACGGGTTGGAAAGAGTTCTGCGTCAGTTTGGTTGACCACTGCGATTCCTGTGGTTGAAGGTTGAAGCGCGTCGTTCGCTCCCGAATGCGGAATCTTGGCGTTTGCGCCGTTGTCGTCTCTGCTTGCTGTTGTTCGCGTTGCTGTTTTGATTTTTTTCGGAGAGAAGATGGTTAGAAAATGTAATTAGCGATTTGGGAGGGAAGCTTGAAAATTGGAAATACTTCTTGTCTTGATCGAATTGGTGTAGACACCCTTCGAAGGTCCTTGTTTCTCGCAAACCCTCTAGTAACCGGAGGCTCTGGAGATGCGGTGCTAGCGGTGGCTACGGTTGTCGACACTGGCCGTCGTGTTCTACCGCGGAGGACGTCCTGGCGACTCTTGGGACGCACCTGAAGGGGAAAACGTCAGATTACGGGGAAACTCCTAGAAGGGTTTTGAGACTCACGGTGTTAGATCCTTGCGTGGACTGCTCTTCGTCGCCGATGGATACGCCTCTGCTGGAGTAGGTTGTCGTCGGAACAGGGGTCGTCGTGTACAGCGGTCTAGCTGGTCGTCGTACGAATGCTGGACGACGCTGGACAGATGACCCTCTGGACGATGATGATGGTGATGATGACGGTTCGGTCGTGGTACGTTCCGTGGTCGCTCGCTCCGTTTGGGCCGTTGTTCTGGGCGAGTATACTGGTTGTCTGGACAATGGTCTTCTGGTTCGGGGGGTGATTGCTACCTTGCGGAGTTCCATTTCGTCTTCGTGGCTGTTGTACGAGGGAGTTGGGGGTTGTCGTTCTTCCGGTAGTTGATACGCAGGTTGTCGGGCTGATTGTCTACGTGGTGGTTGCGAATGAACGACGGCGGCTTGCTCCCGCTGGATTTCGATGGGATTCTCACGCTTCGGTTCCACCGGGTGATCTACGGGCAGGACGCGCACAGATTCATCTTCAACGTCTTCCGGGATAGGGGTGGGGCTGTATGCTTGTTGCTGGTTGACGTGGGTAGTCTGCGGGTACTCGCTGGTCACTTCCGGTTCGTAGTAGTTTTCGCTGTAGTAAGTTTCCTTTCTGGGAATGGAAACTTCTTCGTATTTTGTTGATTGTTCGGGGAAATTTTGTGGTTCAGGTGATGTGTAGTACGGATTCAGCCGTTCAGTTTGTTCTTCGTAGATTTGTTGGTACGTCACGGGGATGGTGGTTCCGTAGGTTGTTGAAGTGGTGGTTGTTGGTGGTTGCTGGGTTGTAGTGATGGTGGTCGATGAGCTGCCTGGTCGAATGACCGGGTAGTTTTGTTTCAGGACGTCCCGCTGGTACTCCAGGTTTTCTTCTTCTTTGGAAACACGAGCATTGTTGTTCGGTTGAGTGCGACTTCTTGTTCTACCTCGGCTGGAAGATCTTTCACCATCGGCAGGTACATATCGGGATCTGCTTCGGTTGACGGTGGCGGCTCGCGTTGGTGATCCGGATTCGTGGCTTGTAGAACCAGTGGATGCTGTGGGTCGTCGTCCACGAGATCTACGAGTGGTCACTTCTGAGGTGTATGGTTCTGGAGTTGTGGTTGCCTGAGTGGTTCTATGGATTTGTTTGCGGAAGTTCCCCTTGGTTGTGGAGGTGCTATCCGGAGATGCGGAATCTTGTTCGCCCTTTTTCTGCGCCCATTCGTCTTCCATGAGGGAGTTCACCAAACCGGGGAGGTTGGCACTAATTGGAGGCAGTTCCGAGGGGATACTGTACGACTGCTCGGTGGGATGGACCGTTGCATCGTTGGTATAGGCATGTCTGATGGGTTCCTCAGTTGTAATGACCTCCACCGGGTATTGAGCATCGTTTGTATTCGTTTCGTACTTGTACTTGTTGGTGTAGCTGGGCTCGCTGAATCGATTCAGGAACGAGTCCTGGTTCTGCAAACGAGTGTTGTAGGAAGTTTCCGAAACCGGTCGGCTTTGCGGGAATCGTGAACGTTCTGGTTCGTATTGTTTACTCTTTTCTTCGAAGTCCTGGAAGAACGAATCCTGCGCTGGAGTCGGAGCAGTGGAAGTGGTGGTTCGAACCGTCGTCGACGTCGTTGTTGGGGCATAGTAAGTGCTAACGAACTTCTGCTTCGGTGGCTCGTCGTTGGAATTCTGCGAGAAGTAGTTGTTGCGGATGACTTGCTGGGCTCCATTCGGAGCATTGTTGGCCACGACGGTCTTTACCATGTCAGCGTGATTGTCCTGGTGGAAGAAATCGAGGAAAGCGTTGTCGACAACGGATTTGGTTGCCGGCGTAGTTTGTGGCCGCACGGATTCCACAAATTTAAACTTGTGGACAAAGCGGTCTTCTTCGTGGGCATTTTGAATGGTTTGCGTTACTTCCTGCTGCTCGTAGGGCGGCGGAATGGTCGAATGGGTGTATGGTCTTCGGTTGCGGAAGTTCTCTTCCTTGAAGAAGGACTTCATGCGATTTTCTTCCTGACGGGGAGTGTAAGGCTTTTCGGTGGTAGTTGTGGTGGTGGTGGTCGTGGTCGTGGTGGCTTTTGTGGTTGTGAAGTCGTCGGCTACTGGGTAGAGAGGGATCTTCTGCTCCGGGATTGGTTTGAAGTCAAATGGTTTGTAGGTTTTGGGGCTGTAGCTTTGCGTGGGGTTTGGAGTGGTTGGTTTTTTGGTTTTCGCTAGATTGAAGTATTCTTCGTTGACAATGTGTCGGTTTGGCAGGTTATTTACATTGTTGAAGGGTGAATGGGAAAAAAGAGCTCGCTCGGTTTGCGGTTGACGATAGGATTCCTGAGGAGTTTGAGTGTTTCCTCGGCTGTAGTTGCTGCGGTCGGTGGTGGGTTTCGAGGTTGGGGAAGTGTAGTGATCAGATTCGTAATGAGGTTTGCTAGATGGGAGGGTAATCGGTGACTTGGTGGTGACTTCGTTGAACTTGAGCGTAGATGGTTGGTAGTATTCGATATTATCCGGTTGACGGAAGTAGTTTGTTTGAGTACTGGCCAAAGGTTGCTGAACAATGACGGATCCAACGTGTGGAGATGGTAGAGGGATCTTGGAGAATCCACCGGGGGTTTTGTAGCTTTGTGGGGCAACGAAGAAAGGAAGATCTCCAGATTTGGCAGTGAGGCGGTTCTGATCGATGCTGGAGAGATATGGCAGCTCGAATTTAGAGTATCCTTTCGGGGGTGCGAGGCCAGACGGGCCGATGAATACCTTGGGCAGGTTCTTGCTCAAACTATCCAGTACGGAAATGCTGTTGATGTTCTTGAGGTTTGACAAGGCATCGGTGACCGTTAGCTTAACCTGTTTATCGTCGTTGTACATGAACATCGCTAGCGGGGGTTGGTTTGGCTTCGGTTTGCTGGGTAAAACAACCGTTGGTGTGGCCTTGGTGGTGAACGGGGTGTTGGTAGTACGTGGCTTTGCTGTAGTTGTAGCTGCTGTGTAGAAGTCATTGATTAACGAAGCACTTACGGGTTGAGGTAGCGAGCTGAAGCGATTGCTCTCCGCAGGCTGTTTCTGATTGTAAAGAGTTTCAACGGGGACGTAGAGCAGTTGGACTTCCTCTTGGGAGACAGGACCGGCAGGTTGTCCTTGATGGTTGGGTGGTAGGTGGCGAACGTGCGTAGTCTGCGGTTGCGGTTGGGGATGGGTAGGGAACTGGAACTGATGCTCTACATGGGATGGCTTCTCTTGGACTAGATTCTCCTTCGGGATCTGGGGACTAAACGGTGGCAGTGGATGCCTTTGAACGGTTTGTACTCCACCGCCGAATGGCGAATGATGGATAAACGATTGATGGCTTCCGAAGGGTTGATTGTACGCAGGTTCTAGTTCCTGTTGAAGAGGTTGCGCAGCTGGTGGTGGAGGGAATACCACTCGACTGGAATGAGCGCCGAACGGCTGGTTAACGAATGAAAACTGATGATGCTGCGGTTGGGCATTGTTATCGTTGCCGAGGAAACCGGTGTTTTCAAAGTAATTCAGCACCTTGGCTCCAGCTTGTCGATCTCCCGGTCGCGACAGAGGAATCCAGTCATTACCATGGACATTGCCATACTCTGTAAGCTGACGGGACCATCGATCACCTGCTTGTAGGCCGGACAGGCTCAGCACCAAGGCCAATACTGTAACCCAACACCGTTTGGCGACATCTATCGCCATTCTCACAAACCACACGTCCTGGGTCTAAATGGAAAACAAACAAAAAATCGAGAAAGAAAAACAAAAGTATTAATCATCTACGCTCAATGTTGATTATTTGCTAGTAAAATTCGCTTTTCTCTTTCCAGTACGCAGTGCGGCTGCTTTCCGTTCAGCTTTTACATGTTTCATGTTCGATAGAGCGTGTCATTTCGTCTTTCTGCATTTTCCAACTATGCCTTGCAGTAGAGACAGTAATTTGTGCAGCCTTTTTACTTTCGAAGCATGTGCAAAATGCTTTTCGCCCCGGCGATAAACATTGATTTTCTCCGTCGCACGCTAATGCCGATCGTTTGCCCTCCCACTTGGACACAAACTAGATCATGGAAAATGAAAATGCAACACTCATTCATGGGCGCAAGCATGCGAGTGTTTATGATTAAAAGGCGTTTTGTACCGAGCGATAAGTAACCATTGTGCAAATCATAGCAGCCGGCGATTTCTCCCTCAATCGGAAAATATGCACAGCAAGCTGGGAAATATTTGACCATTCGCGTGATGGGATGCTGCCCGAGATGATCAAAACTCCTACGATCCCACACGAAAGTCGCTGAACGAGATCCGGTTTTGATTATTGGTCACGCCGTCGCCATTCCCCCCTGTCTGATCAGGCGGCGGTGTCTTGGAGCCGGCTTGTAAACGATGTCTCATGGCCAACTTTGCGGTAACAACGATGTTGACGGCGGCGTCGAAGAAGAAGAATGTAGGAGTGAAAGTGTTTTTATAACACAAATCATAATATAATGTAATAGGGTGGTAATAAAGCGGCTCCCAGAGTACCAGAATAGTTGATGTTGAGGCAGGTTTGGAGCCCGTCCGAGCTTGAGACGGTGAATCGGTGAATGTTATATTTCTTGGCGGTTAGGGATCCGAAGTGTGACGTCACCGTCCACAACCTCTGCTCGTGTCGAATCGAGTGGGATAAGAATCTATTTAGAGCGAACAGCAGGTTGGTGGCAGTGCCTCGGGGGTGATTAACGGTTCGTGAATGTAATAGGTGTACAACTATAAGCGAGGCGGTCGCCAAGCCAACCGGTCCCGGTGCAGTTTCGGAGCCCTTCTCTCTGGGAAGTGATTGTGTTGCGGAAATGCAACGGCAATGGCGACAGCTTCTGCAGTAGCCTCAGCTGGACGAAGTTAATTCGATCGTGATTGTGATTTAATAGATTTTTAGCTTTGGTGGTCAAAATCTCCCACTGGTCGGTGCACAGGTAGATAAATTTGAGTTCGTGACTTCTGTGTTCAGTTTTTAGTGGGAGGGTGTCGTGTGGCTAGTATTTAAGAGCATGGTAGATGTAATTGGAAAATTGTCATTATTATGTTATTGTTGTAGATGGAATTGTAGTCTCCCTTTCGCAGTATATAATTGAATAGAATTCGTGGATAGACGAATAGACGAATTTCACGCCAACTCGTCTTCGTGATTGGCAGCATCCTCTCAGAATCCAATGAAACTTTGTGGGTGGGTAGACTATGTCTTTTCAAGCAACTTTGCATACTTTGTTTTTTAAAAAATTCACCTAGACTACCATTTGAAAAGGAGTTAAGTTTTTTGATCGATATTTTTAAAATCAACATAACTCAAAAAGGAAAGACTTACAAAAAAGTGACGTATGGGTGATTTTTAGAAAATTGTCCTAAATTTTATGAAAAAATTGTAAAAATTGTAAAATCGATTTTTACACGCAAAAAAATTATTTTAAAATTTAAAGTCGATTTGCAAAAAATTGGAGAAATTTTTTTTTTTTAAAAAAGCAATATAATTGCCTAAAAGTTTGCTATGCATTGCATGATGGGCACTTTTAGGAAAAAAAAGTTTTCTAACAACAAATTTTTCATGTCAACATAACTCAAAAAGGAAAAGACTTACAAAAAAGTGATGTATGGGTGACTTTACGAAGCTTTTATGAAAAAAATTGTAAAAATTATAAAATCGATTCCTCATGCTTAAAAAAAATTTAATATATAAAGTCAATTTGCAATATAAGGCTATCTTAGAACTGGACGACATTTTTTTTAAGTATAGGCGATATCATTGTCTAAAAAAACGCCATACATCCAGAGATGGGCACTTTTTAGGCAAAAAAATATTCTAACAAAAAATTTTTCATGTCCAATTTTTACCGTGTATCGCGCCAACTCGTCTTATAATTTGGTCCTAAAACCTCACAGAAGCCAATTCAATTTGATTTTAATGACAATTTGGATTTTTTACGGTCTTTGAATGTTTGAAAAATCAAGGCTACTATTTGGAGAGGGCTTATTTTTAAATATAATTATTTTAAATTTTAGTGATAATACAATTAAATCAGGTGGTTGATCCTGTTTATTACCAAACCTTTGAAGTATATTACTAGAAGGACAAGTCCAAGTATGGATTGGAACGTTTCATGGGAAAGGTCCATGTAATGCTATTGGTGGTAATCTAAAGCGAATGGCAAAGAAAGCAAGCCTTGCTCAAGATTATGGAAGCACAATCAAAACTCCTCGAGAACTATATTACTGGGCAGTTGAAGAGTCAAATAAAAGTATTAAAAAACTGAATTTTTGCTTCATATCAGCTGAACAGTATGCAAAAGATGTCAGAAGAACTTGAGCAGTTCGATAGCCACGTAAAGGCAATACCTGATACACAGGTTCATTGCTTTGTACCTATTTCAGAAAATCGAATTTCAGCTAAAAGGTTTTCTGATTCAAAGGATAATCCAAGGAAAATCTCTTTGTATGTGAAAGATATATTAATTTAATATTTGAAGCTATGTTTAGTACTAATACGTGAAGATTTACATATAAAAAATAAATAAAATAAAACTCTTACCAATAAACCTATGAGTTTTCATTGACAAAAACATATAACGTCATATTTGAATCGTCTTTAAATGGATATGCATCAACCATTTAAAGACGACCCAAATATGCTATTTTTTTACATTTATCAGCCCCCCTCTATCTCAATTTTTCCCATACATTTTTTACATTCTGTAACAAATCTTGACCTTCCTTCCACCCCCTCACCCCCCCCCCCCCCCCAAACATATACGAAGTCATATTTGAATCACCCCTAAAAATAGGAATATCCGAACAAGCACTTATGAATGACTTGTACTTAAACCCAAACGTACACTTTTGGTTCTGTTTTACTGATGTAAAGGGTAATTTAATGTCGTTGACCCTTTTCAAATGTTAGTCTAGATGATTATTCATCATGTTTCCTCGTGTCTCCGGAATATGAAAACTGGATCTCAAGTCGACGTTGTTTACACGGATCTCAAGGCTGCTTTTGACCGGGTCGACCATACTATACTTTTGGCAAAGTTAGACAAACTTGGTGTGTCAAGTAACTTAGTTCGTTGGTTTCACTCTTACCTAACGGACAGGATACTCTGTGTGAAGATCGGCTCAGCTCAATCGAGCTACTTTACTAATATGTCGGGCGTACCTCAAGGCAGCAACTTGGGACCACTGCTGTTCTCAATTTTCATCAACGAGGTTGGACTGATACTTCCACCTAACTGCAGGTCGTTCTATGCAGACGATGTGAAAATTTATGTGGTTGTGCGATGCTTCACTGATTGTTTACGACTACAGCACTTGATCAGTAGCTTTGAAGAGTGGTGTTCCAGGAATTTCCTCACTCTGAGTGTTAACAAATGCTTCATTATCACATTCCATCGAAAATTGAACCCAATTGCATTTGATTACATGATAAACAATCAACCTCTGCAGAAAGTTGATACTGTTCGTGACCTTGGAATCACCCTTGACTCCGGTTTGACATTTAGACAACACTACACGGATATGATTACCAAAGCCAACAGACAGCTCGGTTTCATGTTTAAGATCTCCGACGAGTTTCGTTATCCCACATGTCTAAAAGCATTGTACTGCTCTCTCGTGCGTTCTATTCTGGAATTTGGAGCCGTTGTGTGGTGCCCGGTTCAAGGAATCTGGATTGCGAGGATTGAAGCAGTCCAAAGGAAATTTGTTCGTTATGCTCTCCGTCATCTGCCGTGGAATGATCCTGTCAACCTTCCAGCATACCAGGATCGTTGCTCACTCTTGGGAATTGAAACATTGGAGCATAGGCGTACAGTCATGCAAGCAGTTTTCGCAGCAAAAGTGCTACTAGGTGAAACTGACTCTCCCGGAATTCTGGCCGAACTCTTTATCTACGCTCCCGAACGAGTTTGAGAACAAGACATTTTCTACAGCTCGGAGCTCGTGCTGCAAACTACGGCCAACACGATCCAATTCGATTCATGTCATCGCGCTTCAATGAACTCTACGCTCTGTTTGACTTCAACTGTTCCGCAGAGACCTTCCGTCACCGGATTCAGTGTAGTTGGATGGAGAGCCGCTAGTTCAGAAATGGTGGCATTTACTACGTACTGGCATTTATGGCGAAGATACTAGACGACTGATTCCATCACGATAAATTATTTAAGTATTCTCACCCGTTTTTTGTGTGTACAAAAGTAAATGTTGTTTTGTTTGCTTTGTAATCCTTCTATTCATGTTGATTTCTGTAGTGTACGATCTAGAAATAGGAGATTTTTACGCCACATGGCTTTTCCCCATTACATGAAGAGAAGTAGGCGCTCGCTCCGAGTGGATGTATTTTTCACTTACTGTCATTTCGTTTTCCGTAAATTTTCATAGTTTTAGATAGATTAGATGGATAGATAGATAAAGATGTGAATTGTAAAAAACGGTGCAGAGTCCGAGTAGTATCGAACGGCCGAAAAGTTGAAAAAAGTGCAGTGAAAAGTGCCTCAAAGTGATCCAGGTTGAAGGCGGATGTCAGGCTGGCTGGAGTTGGCAATCGATGTCAAGTCAGATTTCTGCAGGAGATTTTTCACCGTTGCAAGAACCATAAATTGCGATTGCAGGTCAGTCCGTTCTTTTCTTCTCCCGTAGTGTATTGGTTTGGTACAGTAACGTCCGACGACAGTAATGGTTCCTGTGGCGAAGATTGTGAAAAAGTGCATGAATGCCATTCGTTTCCTAAGATTTTCACTTACCATTGGAGACCAATTGTTAGATAAACTCCTGTATATTTCTATCGTTATCGCATATCACACATTTTTTCTAAAGTGTCAGCTCCGAGTAAATTTTTGGATTCTAAAATTTGGATTAAATAGTTCTGTTCAGAGACAAGAATTCATCACCAGTGACCTACGACGATTGATGGCGTCCAACGAGACTCAAAACGGACACCTTCGCGACAACTTTGTTTAACCGACGGCGAGAAATCTTAGTCACTTTCGGATTCGGTGCAATAAGTATAAACTCTAGGCGAATAGCGATCGTGTGTTTCACTCAACATACGTCAATCTATTTGGGAATAACAATTCAATTATTGTTATAGTACTAGGTGAAAAATAAATTATTATGCATGGAAGAACACAAGCAGATCCATCTCCTATTATAGTATATGAGAACGAAAAACTGTTATACATTCTACATTATAACGGGTGTCCACTAAATAATGAGAACGAAAAGAATGGGTCAGGAAAAAAATACCAGTGAAGTTTTGTTCTTCAAACTAAGTTTAGTGAATATTGTCATATGGTCCGTGGTCCGCCGTGCGGCGCAGCTTAGTCGTTATGCTGGAACATGACCGTTGGACGGCAGCCACATCGATTTTTCGGATGCAGCTTTTGATCCTGTTGGTAAGTTGCTTGGTGTTCTTGGCCTTCCAATTATCCTTGTATACCATGGAGCTCAAAAGACCAAAGAAATCCTCGATAGGACGGCACTGTGGCAAATTTGTCGGATTCCGGTCTTTTGGGACATATGGTATATTTTGGCTCTCCAAAAACGTTAGCGTTTTTTTTTGCGTAGTGCGATGATGCCTTGTCCGGCCAAAACACGTATTTGCCATCCGAGTGATGTTGTTTAAGAAATGGGATGAGTATTTTCTGCAAACACTCTCTTTGGTACACCTCCTGGTTGATGGCCAAACCGCTTGGTTTGAACCACGGCTTCGAAATACCCTTATCGGATATTACGATGTATAACATAACCTTCGATTCAAATTTGTGCTTGAACTTATACATTACTTTTGGAGGAGTAGTAGATTTGTCCTTAGTGTAGAATCGGTCGTTTCCCGGTATCTGAGACTTCGAAAGAGGAAAGTAGCTTTCGTCGTCCAGAACGAAAGATTTTCCGCCGTAATTCCGAGTCATCCAGCGGCATTGGGATTTCACGGTTTGAATCTGCTCATCTGTGTACTCTGGGGATCTGGTTTTCTTTCTACACACTATTCCTTCTTTCTTTAGCGTCTTGCAGATGAGTGACTTCGAACAATGGAACTTTCGGGCTGCTTCCCGTTGACTTACCGAATCCTTGTTGTTGAACATGCTGCGCAGCGAGCGGAGCGTTTTCTCATTCATTATTTTCGCTGGACGGCCGCAACCTTTCTTCCGGGTTACTCTCATGCATGCCAGGATACGGTATACGGTGGATTCCGGAACTTTTTCACGACAAAAATGGTCCACCGTGTATTTTTTTCCACGATCTTCGTTCGCTTGAAAGAATTGTACAACGCGCGCGCGCAGTTCTTCCTGTTGCGACGGCATGCTGAACACGACTGAACATGTTAGAGTGAAATAAGAGTGTATGAAAATTTTCTGGAGATTGCAACGATTCATTCATCTAAAGTGACATTTCTATGCGGCCGTTTTTGTTCTGATGGAAAAGTATTGAAATCATTCTCATTTTTTAGTGGACACCCGTTAGTTAAACAAATTTCGGAAAATGTAATCATAGTATTAATTAATTATCCAGCTACGAACGAATTGCTATGCTGGAGCTTATGGCGATCGATCAAATCATGTTCTCGAGTTTGTACGGGATTTGCTATGGGAGGGCTTATTATTCATGTCTCCAGAGGAGTCCCAGTAACCTCATAAGACATAGGACACTGGTGGTTTTTTTTTATAAGAGGTTTAACTAGAAGAGATACCTTCGAAGACCGCCAAGCGCGGGGGGGTTCGCTCTTTCTTCATTTTCGCCCCCCCCCCCCACACAACATCCTATATTATTTCCCACCATAATATGTTTTGCCTTTTAAATGATTGATTTTGTTTTAAATTTTTTCTCCCCCCCCCAAAAGTCTCCCCCCAAGAAAGAAAGAAAAAAAAAAAAAAAATAGAGGGGAAAAAAAGATCTCAACAAATAATCTATGTGTGTGTGTGTGTGTGTGTGTGTGTGTGTGTGTGTGTGTGTGTGTGTGTGTGTGTGTGTGTGTGTGTGTGTGTGTGTGTGTGTGTGTGTGTGTGTTTGTGTGTGTGTTTGTGTGTGTCTGTTTATGAATTTTTGTGTGTGTTTGAGCTCGAGTGTACGGCTTTGTGTCAATTCATCCTTCTTCTCTTTCCAGAGAGCGAGTAATGGCGCTATAACCATAAGCCACAAAAGGCTAAGACAAGAGTTAGTGCTCTTGTCGCAACCGACAGACAAGCTCTCATGCAAGAAGAGTCTGTTCCAGCTTTTGTTCCAGCCCAGGAAAGCGGACAACAAAGGAGTGCATTAATTTTCTTAGCTTCGTCACTCCCAACGACCTATGTATATATATAAATAAACTTATGCTTTCTCGCCAAGGAAAGCCTCCCGCACAATCCCATCCAATTTCCAACTCCAGATGTCTATGAAGATAGCATGAGTTCTCAGCATCTTCTTAAGTAGACATCTAATCAACACTTCCATCCCATCCCTTGCTGATCATAAGGACCTGGCCAGGTGTTGTGCAAAGAGATCGATGGATGAAGAGCCTGTCACACCCAAGGCAGCTCTTCTGGCGCTTCCATCGTCTCTACAACAGCCAACCCAGGATTATGTATGGTCGGAAAATGCTATGCTATGCTATGCTATGCTACATGGCCCACCACCCAAAATTTATACAAAAAAATAAATTATTTTTTTCCAAATTTCTATCATTCAATTCATTATCTCAAAATTTTATTGATCCTATAGGGGTGTTGAAGACCATAACTAGACGAGTTTGCGTGATACACGGTAAAAATAGGACATGAAAAAGTTGTTGTGAGAAAAAAAAAATTCTTTGAAAGTGCCCATCCTGCAATGTATGGCGAACTTTTAGACAATTATATTGCCTTTATTAAAATAAAATTTCGTCCAATTCCAATTTTTGCAAATGGACTCTAAATGTTAAAATTTTTTTTTTAGTGTGAAAGAATTGATTTTACAATTTTTACAATACTTTTCATAAAAGCTAAGACAATTTTCTAAAAGTCACCCATACATCACTTTTTAGTAAATCTTTTCCTCTTTGAGTTATGTTGACATGAAAAGTTTGTTGTTAGAAAAACTTTTTTTCCTTAAAAATGCCCATCTTGCAATGTATGGCGAACTTTTAGACGATTATATTTAAAAAAAAAATCGTCCAATTCTTTATTTAAAAAAAAATCGTCCAATTCTGAGACAGCCATTTTTTGCAAATCGACTTTAAATTTTAAAATATATTTTTAGTGTGTAGGCATCGATTTTACAATTTTTTAAATATTTTGCATAAAAGTAAAGACAATTTTCTAAAAGTCACCCATACATCTCTTTTTTGTAAGTCTTGTCCTGTTTGAGTTATGTTGATTTAAAAAAAAAACGATCAAAAAACTTAAGCCCTTTTCAAATGGTAGTCTAGATAAATTTTGAACTGGATGAGTTGGCGTGAAATTCGTCAGTAGGTTGATTTGCTGTATATATTTAATGTTATTTTCAATGTAAGTAAACAGCAATTCCATAGAATAAAGATATACGAACTCTCAGAATTTTTGTAATAATTGATAGTTTTAAGTTCTTTATCGAAATATATCAGACCCGTAGTTTCTATTTCTCAATAAGGGTCACTCTGTCGGTGCACAGTGGTACTCCCATCCCAAGTAAAATTTTTTTTTTTATTCCAGTCGTATAACACTCCTCCCGGCTTTGTTGATAAAACTACATTCAAAACTGTTTTGTCTACCAACACCACCTCTATGCTTCTTTAAAGCCGAAATTTGTACAAAATGGTCCACTCTATAGACGGTTGTGAAAACAAGTTAATGAAACCTTTATAAGAACATAAAGATTTTGAAAATGTTCTAGTGAAAGATGCTATGACCACTTGAGAACCTTCATAAAACCTTTTGGCTGCAATTAAAACCAAAATGCGGCCAAATGGCCACAGCTGTCAAACTTCACTGTGAAATCGAGGTTGTTTTTTATTGTTCGGCTTTGTTCAATTCTCTGCTCTTCTGATTCATTTAGCAGTAAAAAAAAGGTCTAGTGTTGCGGGAAATTTTGTTTGATAGCAAAATATCCAAAACTAATTGGGTTTTCTACAGCGTATTATGCTCCAAATTATATGCGCATTTATTTTGATGGTGAATATTGGCGCGATAAGAGCCGATAAATAATGCGCCTCGGAAATTATGCGAATTTACAATAACATAAATCAAATTAAAAAAAAAATCGATAAATTAATCATGAATTTCTTGAAAAGTGCTTGGAATTGGATGAGATTATCTAAAAAAATGCTGAAATAAGTCTCCGATCTACAGTTTATTTGCATACCATTTGATGCATTTATTTTTACACATTTCAATTATTTCTTATATTTCAATATGGCGATTGGAAAAATAAATCACAGTTTTGCCATAAATCAATTTTTCTTCGCAATGACTATTATAAAACTATTTGGACTTATGGTGACTTTCTTCAATGCCAATTTGCCGTTTAATGCATTTACTGGAGGCAAAATGGTTTAAAATGCTTTTTCAACTGACCATAATAAGATAATATCAATGAGTCGTAAAACGGCATTTCAATACAACATTTTACGCGTTCATAAAGTCGAAATAAAACCATTGATAGGAGTAAAAGGAATTTGAGAAAAAAGGTTTTAAGATCGTTGTAAACAAGCTGTGTAGGTTCTCGTAAACCTGACTAAAATATGAAACCTATTGGCACTTCTTGGTGCCATAATAAAACTAAATTGATTTCAAGTGGCTTTCATAAAACATTAATAAAACTTAATAGAGCAGGATGGTGTTAGCAATGTTACTTGGGAACAGTGCATCTTACCTCAATGTTGAAGTGCATTTTGCACCTTTGTTGTGGTGCATCTCGCCCCTTTGTTGTGGTGCATTTAACCCCTAAGAGGGTGCATTTTGCCTCAACAAGAGGTGTATTGAACTTCCGTTATTTTCAGGTTTTGTTTCAACATTTCTTACATTACTACTTTGAGTGAACATAAAAGAACTATAAAAGCAAATGTTATGGTTTTCATTATAAATCAACTCGATTTCCTTAACCGGTGCATATTACCCCAGGTACCCCTATGTTCATGTCACCAGGTACTTTTTCACTGTTTGGCCGGTTGAACCGACCAACCGACCAAGCACGCAGTGATGTAGCCACTTTTCCCTCGGTCTTCCTCTTCAGCATCCTTTGGAACTTCTTGTCGCTCAGGGTCGTCGGTCGTCCGGAACCGGGCTTTCTTTTCTAATACTGCCAAGATGTTGTAGATGCCGGAACGGGCGTATCCGGCGTCCACAAAGAGCCGCACGATGTCCGTTTTTGACGCGGCGGGGTGCCGTTCTTTGAACGCGCACACTTCTGGACGGAGTTGCTTCACTGTTTTTGCCATCACGGTTAGAGTTCGACTGATAGAGTTGTCAAATTTTGTCTGCTGACTCATGGATTACTATGATTGATGCTGCATGGGTAGTTTTGTCAGTGCGGGTGAAGATTAACCCATGAAAAGTCGGCAATTTTTGTCCATTTTTTTTAAATGCAAACGTTAAGTGTCACTGTTCTTTCGAAAATATCCAGAGACAAGCTTTCCTTCACTGCCCGACTTGTCAACTTTAGGTTTCGTCGAACTTCTCTCAAAACGCTTGCATCCTGCCGTGGTGTTGTCAATCGCTTTCATCCTCGACCGACCAGCTCCATCAAAAATTGAACCAAACTGCTGGACTTGTTTTTCCTGATTTTTTGTACTGCCTGGGAGCTTACACTGAACTTTTCTGCTACTTTGCGTAAAGCCATGATTTTATTTCGCGATCAAATTACGCACTTGCCGAGATGTGTTATTGAAACTTTTTCCACAGAATGCTTAAAACATCGACCATTCGCTGAATTTGCAGAAAGAAACAGAGTTATTGCTTTGTCTTGTATGTCAACAATAAAGTACCCAAAGTGCTGCTCTGGTGTTGGATGATACAACTACTGTGCTGTATTCTTTTTTTTTTGCCACTTCTGAAAGTGCAAATGACGGATGTTCAACTAGTTAAATACAAATGCTGTTGTCTGATAGCGTTTTAAAATATGTTCAATTTTACCCATACCCCCAATATGTATCTATCTGTACCTATCTATCCAAACAACGAAGTTATTTGCAAATTGATGAAACAAAACTGAGTGTATACTTTATTATTGCCAGTACTGTCAAATGTAATTTTAAAGGAAATGAAGCGTTTGTTGATTTTAAGCCATTCGTTGGATTTTTATGAGCATTTATTTAATATAGGGAAGATGTACTTATATTAATCTCATCACTTTGCAATTCATCCTACTTGAAATAAAACGATATACACGTCACAGTATTAGTTAGTAATGTTTGGTGTAGTTATTTAACGTAAGCAAACATTATTAGAAAACGAAACCGATCCTTCAACTGCCCAATTGTTTGATTCATCGTACGATGATAAAGGAACAATAAGATAAATATGGGGGCAGTTTCCCTACTTGCCACCCAGTAGAGATAATTACGCAGAGAGGAACAAGCAACCCGAATTTCGATTAATTCATTTTGCGTGTGTATACAATACTTCATTGCATTGTGACGTCATGCATTAATTTTGACAGGTGGCGATCCTGTTGCTTACGTTTTGAACTTATCCTTGCAGATTTTTTTTTCATCCGAAGTGAAATTTTTCGAGTCATTTGCAATGCCTTGGAAATGCTGTGTGAGGAAGTGCAAATCTATTGTAAAAAGCCCCAGAATCAAATTGGTCCGTATTCCTACAGTAGGAACATGTTTGCAGCAGCTGGCCAGCGAAAGAATCGACGAGTGGAAAAGAGTTCTTGGATATGGTAACAGTTTTACGCCACTAAAATAATATACCCAATTACTGCAGAAAAACCTGCACGGGTCACGGATAGGCATAATCCGGATTGGGTGCCATCTCTACCTTTTTTCAAACTAAGACCCAAACAACCGATATCGGTTTTTTGGTGTGCAGAAAAGGAGCACCGTTTCTAATCCTACTCCGAAAGCTTGCAGTTCCGCGTTTGGTTCATGCGAATCAAATCGCTTGTCTTGAAACCGATCTCTTTCCCTCTCACATGTTTGAAGAGTTGTACCTATTTGAAACAATTTGTGTTTAATGATTCATAAACCATGTTACAGATGTCAGGGAAAGTGCTGAGGACTCTGTTTCGGTTAAATAGGGGAACTCTATGTCTCCTAAGTCGTCATCGACCACATCAAAGGTTCCCGTGTTAGCCGAAACAGCACAGATTCGAACTGTGATCCGGGAGTCCGCAGTTCCGCTTTTGATTCATTTTATTCGATTCTTTACTGCATCCGGCAATCCTTGTATTGCTAAGGATAGTTTTACAGATGAACTACTTGAAGACAGCTCGATTTGTACAAAGAAATCTAGATAAATCTTTGAACAACGAGCGAAACACCAACCTTCAGGGGTTGAGAAATTTTCTAAGTCCGAAACGTAAACAACAGAACCAGCACCTGTCAAATTTGTGAGGGTAAATTTTTTAGTGCAATCCCCTAAAGATCATTGCACGCAAAGTACCTTAAAGACAAGACATGATTAATGGTATGATTGCTACAGGAAAATTTACGTTGCAGGTAAATTATTAAAAAAAAAAAACTTGCAGAAAAACACCAAGATATACACAGTACCTAATTCGATTTTTTTTTCTATTTTAGTTATTCCAAAAGGCATGCTTAATGTCAATTCATTCACTCCATGGCCTCTATGCAGAAATGCATGACCGTTTCCAAATATCTTATATAATGACTGCTAAAATAAACCAAGATGCCTTAGAGAACTTATTCTCAGTCATTCGGGCCCGAGGTGGAGGAAACGATCACCCATCGCCGTTGGAGTGTCTTCGTCGACTTAGGGTAATTATCTTGGGGAAGAACATCCAGTCGGTTTCTTCAGGACAGTCAACAAAAGATCGTTGTACTGGAGAAGAATTCGCAGTGTTCGATGTTTTACGCCCTCTTAAAGCAACGCCACACGAAGTTGCTTCAGGACAAGATTCCCTGCCCTACGATAGTGACGATAATGATCAGTTGGATGATGAAGACATTTCAAGAGAGCATGGAAGAAAATGCATTCAAAACTGACGAAGACGGTTTGGAATACATTGCTGGAGCAGTAGCTCGAAAGTTCAAATACAAACATCCATACGTTGGAAATTTCTCTTATAAAACTAACGGTGAATATGTGCAGCGAGGACATTTTCACTTATTGGATCACGATTATGCTTACCCCAACAGTTATATCGATCATCTATCGCACGGAAGATTGTTCAAGCCATCAAAAGAATGGCTTGAAGATGCTAGAAAAATGGACGATGTTTTTAAACATTATCAGATAATATTTCTAAGGAAAAGTCAGTTGTTTCAAATGTTTCCAGAAAAATCGCAAACAAATATCCAGACATTCCAAAGGATCTAATTGAGTACTTTGTGCGACTGCGAACGTATATAAGGATTAGCACATTGAACAGGAATTTGAAACAAAAGAAACAACAAAAACAATCAGTCAAACGTATACAGACAAACCATTGGAAAGACGTCAGAAGAAGATGAAAAAGATAATTATTTAAACGTACATCACGCCAATACTGTTTCCTTAACATTTTATGCTAAGCAAATAAATGTAACAGCTTGCTTTGCCATTATTATCAAACAATAAAGAGAAGGTACCTTATTTTACTTATAAGATTTTAAATTTTACCTGGTTAAAAAGAACAACTACCATAAACCAGGGTAAATAGGGACAGGCCTGTATTCCACGTAAACATTACTAACCTCGGTGTTTGTAATCGCAATTGAAAGATTAATAGTTATAATTTTCAATGAAATTCTCGGATGTATGCATGAAATCAGGCCCGTCCTTATTTACTATAACCATTCCAATTATCCTCAGACTACGGTATAAAATGCACGTCAATCCAGGCTCAAACTATCTTTTTGGTCATAAAATTCATCTTGATTTTTTGTGCACCCATATTTTATTAAAACAATAAATCGTTATACTTTTACTCTGTTGAAAAAAATCAAGCTTTTTCGTAAAAATAATCAGTAAAAGATGCCTGAAAAAGTGTAATATTGGTGGAAATAATCATCGCGTTTTCGACTACCTCAAGATCAGCGACTATTGATGTTTACAGATATTCAGTAATAACGTATTCCTTTTACCAATTCGTGTACTTATGTAACGGACAAGAGTTATTTAATACCTGCATGCAAAAATTGAAGCAAAAAACTTGCATTTGGCTGACTTTTTGATCGAAACTGCTTAAATTCCATGCATTTCAGAAGACATCTCATAACTATATTTTGCTTTTGTCTTTTTTGTACCACTACATAAACATCATAGCGAATATAATACCTTGTACTTTATATACTTTGCATTGCACGATGGCGTCATCAATGCAGCTTTGACAGTTCAGGCAGCTTGTTTACGCGGACTTAGAGTATTTTCGGCTTATTTTACATAATTTTCTGAATTGCGTATCGTAAAGAATACGGCAAAAATCAATGGAAAATTTCGTCCGTGCGGTCTGAATCCTAAAACCTTGTCAACAAGCTCCCTGGACTATCAAAAAAGTTAGGTTAACACATTCAGTGCAATGATCTATGCAGATGAGTTGCTGGATAGATAGTCAAATAAGGTATATTTGGCTTCACTTCTTGCGTGACTCTATACACATATACTCTTGTTTATATGATTCTCGGTCACTATGAATATCAGTGATCAGTCATTAAACACCCCTAAATTTCAGCATCTAAATGCATCGCACATCGAGACAGGATAGACGAAATCGAAATTTCACTTCCAACTTAACTAGGCTCACCGTCAGACGATGCTTCAAAGAGATTTTCCGCGACTTCGTTCTGACACCATCTGGATCAACAACAGCTTCTGAACGTGATTGATGCTCCCGGGGCCGGGGCACTACAGCCAGACGAAGCCGGACGATGGGAATCGTAAGTAAACGGCAAGCTTCGAGCACAACGAAACGAAAGTAAAAGTTTCATTGTTCTGCTGAAATAATGTTTTCCTAAGGGGGTAACAGACCCAAGCCACACCACTGCATTGCAACCCATACGTAATAGTCGTGGGAATGGCGCGCCAGCTGCTTGAGGGGAAGGATAGTAAATTTAAATTCAATTTTATAATTTCGAGAGCAGCTTTCAGTACCACCTAGATGACGTGAGAAGTCATTGCCTCAAGACTCCGACAAGACTGCAAGACAAGCCACGGTGTTGTTTCGTACACCCTTGGTACAGAGAAGTGGAAGTAATGCGTGCGTGTAGGTTGACTTATAAGACCTGCGTCACGCAAATATTGATTAAACCATTGCTGACTCTCAATTGAAGTGTTTGAACAAGTAATTGAACCTCCTCAACGTCTGCTGGATGGAATTACGAAACCGCAGACGCATGCACATGCACGCCAATGAGCAACAATTGATCTGGAGCGGATCTACAAATTATCTCATTTTCGAGACAAACAACCTTGCCAATAGGTAAATGGATATCTTTCATAACAGGCGAGTGAGTGTCTCAGTCTGAGATTTGTCGTTTCGAGGGTTGGGTTGGAATAATTTTGACGTCTCGTTCTTACCACATCGAATTTAAAAATGCTCATGGTCTTTGCCAACGCAGTAGTCATCGAGTGCCGGCATTAGTCATCCATCGCCTACTTTTGCCGAACTACGTTAGTACTACATTATAACCTCTTGTCGAATGGAAAAACACGTGTGCACTCGTTACAATAGGCAACCATTCGACTGAGAGTTGTACGACGGAGACACTAAATATTGAAATGAAGTGACTTTAAGTATCCGATTGGAGCCGTAAGCGTGAGCCTTGATGTCAACAAAAGTCCCTCGGAGCCCCAATCTGTTGGTAATTTCGCGTGCTATTCAATGATATAAGAGAGCTCGCTCACTCTGACGATCGGTTGTCGGCTCAGGGAAAAATTATGAATACAAGGTTCGTATTTGTGGATGCCATAGAAATGACACCTGAATACGAGCGAATTCCATCCAACCACCACAGCAGCTGTGCCAACGGGGTTTGATTCAGTGCAAGTACTGACGAATGATTGAGAAAAAAAAGCTCATTGGATTGAGATGTCTTTGCCCGTAAATACCTCCGCTATTTTTTGTGTTTTGTTTTCCCTCGCGCCATTCACGCCGACGGGGAAATAATCGTTTGTCCTTAATGAATAATCTACACCGCGCGCGAGTGAACAGCTGCCAGGTGAAACCTTGCTGTGATTGATTTTTGTCATTCCGAACGAGGTGCCGCTGTTTAGGACCGTTCCTTTGAAGGTGCAGATCAGTTGAACTTCAATTTCAAGGAGCTGGAGTTTCTTTTTTCTGTCGCTATTATCCGTTTCGCTGGAATGAGCTGTGAGCTCGTTAAGGTCGGAATTTCCAATTAAAGTAGATGATAACCGATGTAATGCAAGGTATAAAATTTGCTTGGAGTTGCTGGTCATTGAAGCATTGAAGAAGCCCTTAAAACTTCCAAAAATGGATTTTATGAGGGGTTTCGTTGTCGTAACAAGGCACTATTCGGATGGTTCGGGCAATTGAAAGCCAAAGCAAGCGTGAACATAAAAATTGTTCGAAATTTTTGTGTTCATACAACAGACCTAATTAAAATCTCATGAATTTATGCCAAATCTAGCATTACATCCCAAGTAACATTGCAAAAACCATCCAGCTTTATTAGGTTTTATTAAAGTTTTATGAAAGCCACTAGAAATCAATTTGGTTTTATTATGGCTGTAAGAGGTCTTCAAGAAGACTGGTAAGGCAGCTGGGAACATGCAGGAGTTCAAAAAAAATTTGGGCTCAAGCGTCCAAAAAATGCGATGCAACACTTGTCCGGAACTTGATGAAGAGCATTCGATCCAAAGTTCGAAAATTCGTGAAGGAATAACTTAAATTTCATCCGGTCTTCATTATGTTCAAGTTTAACCTCGTACAATAAAGGATCAATTTTTTGTATGAATAAAATATTGGTTTTCAACATAATTTGAAAGAAAGTTTGTAGATAGCTTATTTTCGATACACTCCTTATTTTCAGCCACAATTCTTTCGATTCGGCGAACGGTCCAACTTCGTTCGGAAACTCTTCGAACTTCTTCTTAATTTCCTCTCGTTTTCTTCAATGAAAAACAGACGCTTTCCGTTTAAACTCTCGACGAGTCTGTAGGCTAAAATTTCGATTTAACTCAGCCCTTGCTGCATTTTTCTGCTTCCACGTTTCGCCAACGCTGTCTGAGCACCAGAACTTCGGTACACGAGTGTCCTTTTTCCTATTTTTCTTGTGAATATTACCGACATTTCTCGTTAGATCGTCAATATTTCGTACACTTGATGAGTCTATGCTGGCAACTTGTTCAGCCATCCTCTTTTTGTCAAAAAAAAAAAAGAATCCTGATTGAGCCATTTTTGCCTTCGTCCAGTTGATTTCGATGCCGACGTGATAACTTCTATGCTGAAATCTAAGGTTTTCCAGCTCATCTCGTTGATCAGCTCGCTCGGACACAGTGTGACGTCGATTGCAGTTGGTCTTGCATTGCACCGGATGGGTCCGAAGGTGCTTGATCCATTATTCAAAACGAAAAGGTCGCTGTTGTCGCACTTATCGTCCCCCCACGCAATGTGATGCGCATTTAAGTCTCCTCCAAGCAGCACTCTCTTGTATCCTCGTAATCCATGGATGATTTTACGTGTATCATTTTCAAAGTCCTTCAAGGACTCACATACAGTGATAATATCATCAAATCTAGATGTAAGATTCGTACATTTACCACTTGTGTCAACCTTGTCACGTTGGGGAAGGCATAAGTTTGTAGTTTACGGAGTTATCCAGAACCTCCGCAATTGTCATCCCTTGAACTCGGGATGAAATGAAAACCACTTATTCTGTACTTGTTAGTGATCTTCATTGCTCTATCCGTCCATGTTTCTGCTAAAATCGCAGCTGAATATTTATTTCCATGGAGTATCCGATGTAATTCTCCTTTATTTTTATTCAAGCTCTGGATATTTGCTTGTAGTATTTTAAAGGTTGTCGCCGCCATCGGGAATGCTTGGTAGATCCAGTTGAGTCTTGCTTGGAATGATCGTGTCTGTCAGCTTGAAATGTTTTGTGGTGCTTCTTCTAAAGGCTTCCTTCACGTCCTCATTTCGGTCCAGATTTTCCAGGAAATCCGCATAAAAGGTCATGATGAGTTCCTGTTGCCTTCGATTTTCCGTAGCTTGCATCTGTCGAAAGTTCTCCAAAAGACGTTCTTCATAATTCCTGAACTCCGCTTCCAGCTGTTCTTTTTCTGACGTTTTGTGGTTGTTGGTCAATCCCACTCCATTTCTTGCTTCCGAGGTACCTCTGATGATGAGGTTCATTTGCTCGGTAGTTGTCTGCGCCTCCGTTTTCTTCAGTGGCTGTTCGTTGTGTACTCTTTTTTGCGATTTCTTCTTCGCACTCCCCCCACTCTTCTTGTACTCCCTTAGAGCAGCTTGTATTGCCTTACTCTTCTGATTTGTTTTAATCCATTCCTCTCGCATTGGATCCTTCCAGGTGAATTGGCCTTTTGCCAGCTGCGCATAGGATTCCGCTTGCGTAGGAAATTCCTCAGCATGGCGTAGTGGTTCGTACATATTTTAAATTTGCGGTATCTGCTCACGGGCCTCCGTGTATGTCCAATTTCTCCTTGACATCAGCCGCTTGATGTCATGTTGTCATTTACGTTCGAGACAGGCTTGATCAACCGAGCTGTGTTTGGATGATTTACAGTGTACGCAGTAGTTTTTTTTCGGGCAATTCTGAAAATCGTCTTCTTGCTCGTGTCATTGACTACAGCGTTGACACCTAATTGCTCCCCTGCAGTTGTCCGTTCTGTGGCCGAATCTCAAGCACTTCAGGCATATCACTACTCTCGGTTTGCACGGTTCGACACTGCTGGAACAACAGTACATTCTGACAATCCTGGACAGCTCGTGTGCTCGAAAAGTTATTCTTATTCTGTTAATCGGTACTTTACCTTCTTCATACCTTGTCATCCTGACGACATCCATTATTGGCACTTAACATTGGACCTCTGCTTTTATTTTCTCTACATCGATGTTTGCTGAAATTCCTGAAACTACTCCCGTAATGCATACCAAATGTTTTGGTACGTAAGCTCTGTAAGTGCTGTCTCCTTTGTTGATATTTTCTATTAATCGGTTGGCTTGCGAGTGACTGTTTACAAAAACCATTATTTTGTACTGCCCCACGTACTTCATTTCGGTGATGTAGGGTTTCCAACCAAGTTCCATCAGCGTACTTCCCAGCGAGAACTTGTTGATCTTCTCACTTCCCGTTCTTCTGTCGCGAAGTTCGACGTAGATTCGATACGGCGCCATATCCGTCCTAGTACACTCGGAGCTGCTCGTATTTCGTGCTCCTTGTTGGTTGTTAAAATTTCCTGCATAGCTGCCTTGAGTCGTGTTTCCTTGCGATTCGTTTTCGTCGTTGTTTTGTTTGAACTTTTTGGCGACCCCACCTGTGTACTTCTTTGCACCAGGATCCGGTGGCTCCGTCATTTCATCCTCCATTCTCTCACGGTTTGTTTTTATCACTTTTGTTCTTCTTCTTACTCTCCCTTTCTTTTTCCACACCACAAAACAAAATTTTCGGCCAAAATGGCGGCCGCTCTTCTAGCGTGCGACCTTTTCCGACTTCACTCTTTTCTTTCTTTACTCCACTATTTTCACGAGCTACACTTTTTCCTGCCCTTCTTAACAATAATCACTTCGTTATTTATGTTTTCCGGTAGAAATAAGACCGTGAAATATAATATTTCGAGGGTTTTCAATAAATTTCCGACGACCACAAAAGAAAAATGAACTCGCTTATGTACGCTCGTTTCTTTTGTTCCAACCTTTTTTTTGTAGATTTTAAAAGATAAAGAATCACGGAACAAATAAAAATAAACGAACAAAAACGTCAGACGTGTACACGACACTGCGAAAATACTCATAAAAGGGTGGACACGTAACATATGGAATGGACCGATTCCTTGTTGATCGATTCTCTTAATCGACTTCCCATTTTTTGAGTAACGCGACTGCAAAGCATTTTTCATATAATTAATTGTAGAATGTACAACCGAACAACGCCTTCTGTAGCCTTAAAGAGAAAGCAAAGCCACAAATTCGTTTGTTTTTCCGTAGGAAATTGAAAAGAAAATCAACCCACTAGAAATCACCACAATATTCAAAATTTACCATTTCCAAATCGTATTTAGTTCATATTTCGAGATTTGAATGTTGATGTTAGGCACTTGCTTACATGGCCGCAAATCCACAGACCAAATGAACTATTGTTATGTCTTCCTTCGCCGGGAATGCTGCGTTCAGTCGGAAAAGACTTACATCACATTTGATTTCAACGCAAACGTTTCTGTTGTGGTGTGTTTTAAGCTTTGACAACCAACCGTTAGCAGCTTATTGTACATTTAGCATCACATAACCAACCAAAACAATGGGTGTGTTTTGCTACCGGGCTAGTTTTCATACGACGCATAGAATTTCGCATTTGGAGCGAACATTGCACTGTCGCAAGAATGCAAAGCACCAATAAGACCTTGAACCAGATTCGGGCAAAACTGGTGCGACCGTGACTTGATACCGATCCACTTGAAATTCCGCTCAACAAAGTTCGATTTTCCGCCGCGCCGCGCTTACTTAACTAGCATACGCAAACAGATAAGTGCGCGTCCGGCGGCCAGCGCAGTCGCATCTCATTAGCCAGCTATGGGTTGTCTTCAATTCCAGCAATCCCAGCTCTAATTCGATCCTAATTAACATTTTACCAGATCCTATTTTCAACATTGCATCACGAAGCGGTAAGAAAACATGACTTTGTTATGCGTTTTCACGCAACTAGGCTTTTCTCCTTTTCTTTCAATTCACCCAACAAAAATTGTATGAATGTGCTCAGTTAGTCAAACAAAAACCCTTTTCGTGTCTTTTCTTCGTTTGCTTGGTTGGAGCTGCGTATCACCATGGAGACACACACAGTGCGCTCCGAGGTCGTCTACATTTGTTTTTTTTTTCTGCATTCTCCACCATACAATTGCCAAGTCGATTTTAAGTGATAGTTTCACAGTTGCTTAGTTGCTAGAGCTTAGTGAAGCGAAGGTGGAGGAATTTTTAGCTTAATGCTTCAATAATTTTCGTTCGATTGCCGTTGTTTTTCGATTGTTGACATGTGGTAGGAATTTCCTCCAGCAACCTTGTAGTTTGAATTGATACCGGAAAGAAATCTGTCACCGGTCAGCGATCGACGAACTTTCGCTTGTTTTTGTGGTTCAATGTAAGGAATACAAAAAGTTCGTTTTTTTACTTTATTCCGTAATCCAACGACATCCGGAATTGAGAGTTCAAATTTCTTTATGGGTTTTAAATTGCTTTTCTCGTCATAAATTACCTTGGCGGGGATGTTATCTGTCACCATGCGTGGGCCCTGACAGCTCTCGGCAGACAACACCGCCGCCGCTCACGTCCCACAAATTGAGGTAATTACTCATTTTTCACCATCTTACCGTGACGGCAAATCAGCGTGGGGATGTCTCCGCTAGTTCATCTTTCTTCGTGTCTCTCAGCGTGTGAGACCGTTTATGCGACTAACAAAAAAAAAAAAAACAATCTTTCCACGCCGTTGAATTGAATTAATGCTCCAGCGATGACAACGCGGACTCGGTGAAGCGTCGTTCCGAACCGTTTAAGTGACAGTCAGTGGAAGCAGAGATTATCTCCGCTGGCAGCCGCTCGGCCGCTTGAGTGGCTTGTTTTCACTTTCATTTTCAGCTCACTAGGCGCACACGTTGAGCGTCGCAGCAGGCTTGTGGATCAACAAGTGGATCACGTTTCCCACCGTTTGACATTATGGAACCCTGATCAAGAACACCCGGCTCCAGCTCGTGAGCGGGCATGCGGTTCACACACAATGGACGTCCTTGAAGCGTAATTTAATCGTAATCGCCTATTCCCGTTTCTCACTCGTGACCGAGTGTTAATCAGCATACTTGTTCGGTTTCGTAATCGCAATGATTCAGGCTGCAGAACTTGACTTTGTTGAGCTTAAGCCCAGGAGGGAACACTGCTCTTGGTGCGAAACCGTATCCGGGGAAAGGGCGAAAATCAGCACGCAAAAGGGGGTTTCTTCGGTGGGAAACGGAACTGCTTCGACAGGTGGAGGCAAGTGCATATATGATTACCTGCTTTGTTTCCCGAAGTGAGAGGGAAATAATTTGGAGATTATGATTAAGTTGCGTGTTTGCCTCGAGATGTGATGGATGGAGGAAGCCTGGCCCCGTTTGATGTGCGGAAGGTGACTATAGGCAATCTATGAGTTATGTTGTTGGCATTAAAATTTATTGCGATTTGTAATGAGCTGCGTGATGGAATCAAGTTAACCCTTCGGGTGGTGATGGGATGTAATACGGAATTGAGTAAATCATTGGTTGGGACGTCGTTTCTCTTGATATATTTTCAGAAGCAAAAATGTGGCCAGGCACAGCAATTTTTTTTTTCAGAATTGAGCATTAGAATTAAGATTAAAGAATTGCGTATTATTACAAATGCTGTAAGCTTTGTTTTGGTCATTTCGTTTGTTTCTAACAACTGAGAGCTAACTGTGACCCCCCGGACGCCCCTCTTTCCCTTCCCCTTAAATTTGAGCTCAATGGGTTGTGAACTCAAACCCCACCGGCCGTTTCCTGTTTCTATTAAAAAAAAATGGACGCAGCCTTTCCCCCCATTTTTAACTATTTTTTTTTTTATGGCTGCATGCTGTTGTTTACCTTTATCCCCATCGTACTTTCGTAGCAGTTTAATCGGTTCCAACAGTTTGTTTCAAAATGCGTTGAGTATTCAGCGGAACAACGTCGAAATATTGTGCACAAATGATGTACCGAGTCCGGAATGTCACTGAGGAAGTTGGCAAAAATGGAAGGAGCAAGTGAGAAAGCCGTGCGAACAGCGATCAGAAAGTTCAGTGAAGATAACACGTTTGAGGATAAGCCGAAATCGGGTCGAAAAAAAGGTCCCGCTAACCCTCGTTTGGATAAACGTATAATAAAAGCATTCGAGCACCAGAAGGAGGTTTCAGAGCGAGGTGTGGCCAAATAAGTTTACACTTCGAAGTCAAATGTTCATCGTGCCAAAGAAAGTTTGAATCTTCGAACCTATAATAAGCAGAAGCAGCCAAAACGGAGTCCGAAAAATAGGATGCATCTATCAGGCTCAGAGTGCGAAAGTTGTATGATACGATGCATGCTGGCAATTCGAACTGTATAATCATGGATGATGAAACCTACACGAAATTCGGTTCAGTAAAGGAAAAGTATTGAACCAGTCTGGGACATTCATTCAAGTCAAAAAGATTGGTAAAAAAACTTTGTTCTGGCAAGCTATTTGTGGTTGTGGTAAAATTTCGCAACCCTTCACCACAACTGCTTTGAGAAACTGTAAAATATACATCAACGACTTCTACCCATGATTCGAAGCCACAAGAATCATTTTTTCTTCTGGCCAGATCTTACAGCTTGTCATTACGCGAAATAAACGGTAGAATCACATCTTAGGAAACATGGCTCGGCGGCAGATACTATTCAACAGTTTGAAAAAGATTGGAAGAAGGTGTCAAAACTTGTCGCCAAGAAGTCTGCGTCGAATCAAATGAACGTTCGCCAGAAGGTTTGCCAGCTAAAGGGTGTCCACGATGAAATTGCCACACTATGAAATTGCTCTAACTTTTTAACCGTTGGGTAGAATTTAATGAAAATTTGGGTGGATTTAGTTCATAGTGCATTATTTACATCCTGCAGGTTTTAAAGTCCTGTGATCAAAACTCGCGGAAATGGAGTCGAAAGAACAGCTCGTGCGTGATAAAATCTTGCGCATTCATCACGAGAACAAGGATCTCTCGCATCGTTCCATCGCTAAAACGTTGGGAATCGCGAATTCCACGGTGTCGCGAGTGATTCAGCGGTTCGAGGAACGGTTGACCACCGATCGGAAGCCCAGAAGTGAAGGAAAAAGTATTCCGTACAACACCAAAAATCACAACCGCGTAGTTGGGGCCTTCAACCAAAATCCGAACGCCTCCGTTCGGAATGTGGCTAAGAAGCTGCACCTAAGCCGAAGTTTTGTCCAGAAGGCCAAAACTAAGGCTGGGCTTCGAACGTTCAAGGTACAAAAGGCCCCTAATCGCGACGAGAAGCAGAACAAGTCCGCCAAAACCCGTGCCAGGAAGTTGTAACTCAACATGCTGACGAAAGTTGAATGCTGCATCATGGACGACGAAACATATGTGAAGGCCGACTTCAAACAGATCCCCGGCAACCTGTTTTTCACGGCCAAGGATAAGTTCAGCGTTCCGGAGCATGTCCGCACTCAGAAGATGTCCAAATTTGCGAAGAAATTCATGGTTTGGCAAGCCATCTGCACGTGCGGGAAGCGGAGTGCACCTTTCGTGACCCAGGACACGATGAACGGACAGGTGTACATAAAAGAGTGCCTCCAGAAGCGGCTGCTTCCTCTCCTGAAGGCCCACAACGTCCCAACAATCTTCTGGCCGGATTTGGCCTCATGCCACTACTCCAAGGACGTGCTGAAGTGGTATGCGGACAATAAGGTCAATTTCGTGCCGAAAATGTTCAACCCTCCCAACACTCCGGAGCTCCGCCCCATCGAGAAGTACTGGGCGATTATGAAGCAGCACCTTCTTAAACGACCTAAGGTAGTGAAGACAGTCGAGGAACTGAAGAAAGTATGGGTTTACATGCAAAAAAACGTTGATTCACAGGTTGTGCAGAATCTTATGGTCGGGGTTAAGGCCAAGGTGCGGGCATTTGCGTATGGACTGTAAATAAAATACGAGTAAAATGGTAAAATGAAGTATAATAGTTATTTCTCAATCCCTGAAAATTTGGCAATCGGATGAAAACTCGAATTTTGCGAATCAATTTTGTGTGTGGCAATTTCATCGTGGACACCCTTTAGCCTACAATCGCTAGATTGCAACACTAACCTGAGGCGCTATTTCAGTGTCCACCGCATATCTAATGAAAATTGAATTTCCAACAATTCCCAAGTAACATTACCATCCTGCTTTATTAAGTTTTATTAAGGTTTAATCGAAGCCACTAGAAATCAATTTGCTTTTATTATGACACCAAGAGATGCCAATAGGTTTCATATTTTAGTCAGGTTTATGAGAAGCTACACAGCTTGTTTAAAACGATTTTAAAACCTCGTTTTCTCAAATTCCTTTTACTCCTATTAATGGTTTTATTTCGACTTTATGAACTCATAAAATGCTGTTTTGAAATGCCGTTTTAGGATTCATTCATATTATCTTATTATGGTCAGTTGAAAAAGCATTTTAAAACCAATAATGCCTCCAATAAATGCATTAAAAGGCAAAATGGCATTGAGGGAAGCCAGCAAATAACAAAATAGTTTTAAAGTAGTCATTTCGAAGATAACGTGGCTTTATGGCAGAATTGTGATTTTTTTCCAATCACCATATTGAAATATAAGAAATGATAGAAATGTGAAAAAATAAATTGCACCAAATTTTTAATATAATGCAAATGAATTGTAGATTGGAGACCAATTTCTGCATTGTCTAGATAACCTTATCGAATTCCATCAATTTTCAAGAAATTTATGATTAATTTATCGAATATATTTGTTTTAATTTTGTGTTTGTTGTGGTAGACTCACATCATTTTCGAGGCGTATTAATTTTCGGCTCTTATCGTGCCACTATTCACCACAAAATTAAATGCGTATATGATTTGGAGCATGATAAGCTGTACAAAACTCAATTTGTTTTGGATTTTTTGGTATCAAACAAACTTTCCCGCAACACCAGACTTTTTTTCAGATGTTATTTACTGCTAAACGAATCAGAAGAGCAGAGAATCGAACAAAGCAGAACAACAAAAACCAACCACAATATCATAGTTAAGTTTGACAGCTGTGGTTATTTGGCCGTATGCTGGTTTTCTTGACCGTTGAAGGAAAATAGCTTCCTCTCCAACCTGACCTTAGACATCCGGCTTCAACTTCAAGCTCGACCAGTTCCAGGGACGTCATTGCGCAGGCAACCTCCTTCTCCATGGTTTACCGAGGTTTACCGATAAAAGTCCGACGCGTTTAAAGTTTTCCGTAGATGTGGAAAACTTGAGCACTTCGAAGAATGCACGGAACTCTAACGCGAACTTAAGAGCCCGATCACGGTGACAACTCGTGGACGGGTTATAGCATGAAACGTCGATGAACAGTCTTTGCGATATGGCACGAAGATTGGGAAACCGAACTACGAACAACGAGAGCGAGGAGTACACGGACCAATGAATCCTTAAGTTCACGCGAAAATGTTGTCCAGATTCTGTGCCGGCACGGATGATTCCTCGCGAAACAAAGAATTCGATAGATGAAATTAGCCAACGATTTCCA
This sequence comes from Aedes koreicus, assembly GCA_024533555.2. Classification (NCBI taxonomy): domain Eukaryota; kingdom Metazoa; phylum Arthropoda; class Insecta; order Diptera; family Culicidae; genus Aedes; species Aedes koreicus. The sequence goes on along the minus strand of JAHHFK020002531.1, from coordinate 122,505 downwards.
ATGGTCTAATGACTCCAATGACTGACAGGATGAAATTCAACTTGCTTAAGAACCGACGTCACAGACGTCGCTAAGAGGCGCAAGTTGAACTTGTTTAATCAGTTTCTGGAACTCTACATTGTATCGGATGATTGGAGGGGTAATACCAGTATTGGTATCTTCGTATCGCGGTAGGTTGCATGCACTCGGCTCATACTATGAATCTTGAAGTGCTGGCTGGCATATTGCTGCTCTCGGATTGGTTTACAGAATTGTCTCTTCGGCTCCTCACCAGGTGCGAAGTTATAAACCCCCAGGTGATCGATAACTTTGAGAAGCTCCTCGAGTTTAATCCTCAAACTCGCTTCATGACTTTGTACCACTTGTACATAACACAGGATGTCAGCCCTTCGCCGAATATTCCCAATCGTGTATGCTTCACCGACCTCAACAATCCGGTTAATTTCGATCCATCTATGGAATAGGAGCTTCAAGGAATCCCAGGGCACCATCGTTCAATGATTGCTCCAGAAATATTTACTGCAATGTTTGGCCAACTTGATTCCAGCAAAACGTTCTTTTGACGGATTATTGATTATGGAGCCCGCAGGCTTTGGTATGTACAATGCAATTTATAGTGCCAATCGTAAATTTCAAGCTCTTTGTTCCGTGTAAGTGGCTGAATTGGCTGCTATACAGTTTACGCTAAAAATTGATGCCACACTATTACCGGACCAGTATTTCATTTCTATGGATAATCTCAGTTCTAGAGATATGTATATGTAAGTATCACGGATTCTTCAAAAACATCTTCACTTTCTAAATAGAATGCGACTGAACTGTGTAACTTGTGTTACATTCGCATTTAAAAAAATGGACAAAAATTGCCGATTTGTCATGGGTTTACCTTGACCCGCACTGACAAAACTACCCATGCAGCATCAATCATAGTAACCCATGAGACAGCAGACAAAATTTGACAGCTCTATCAGTCGAACTCTAACCGTGATGGCAAAAACAGTGAAGCAACTCCGTTCAGAAGTGTGCGCGTTCAAAGAACGACACCCCCCGCGTCGAAAACGGACATCGTGCGGCACTTTGTGGACGCCGGATACGCCCGTTCCAGCGTCTACAACATCTTGGCACTATTAGAAAAAAAAGTTCGGTTCCGGACGGCCGACGACCCTTAGCGACAAGAAGCTCCAAAGGATGCTGAAGAGGAAGACCGAGGGAAAAGTGGCTACATCGCTGCGTGCGCTTGGCCCGGAGGTCGGTTCAACCAGCCAAACAGTGAAAAAGTACCTGGCGAACATGGACATACATGTCAGGAAGCGGAAGTCGCGTGCACTGGTTTCGGAGCTGCCTGCAATGACGCAGCGGCAGCGGCTGAATAAGATAGTCAACTCGATTTTCCCGGCACTTCTCGAAGCGATCGTTGGAGGAGATTGAGCGGCTCAATATCGATGTGGTACTCAAGTCAGCGAACCCGCCCAACGTCCCCCAGCTGCGTCCTATCGAGAATCTCTGGGCCAACCTGAAGCGTAAGATCTACTCCAACAATTTTGTCACGAAAACTGAGGAGGAATTGATAAATAAAACGAAGAAAGAACTCAAAAACATGCCTACACGCATGTTTTCGCCGCCATGACGAATGTTCCGGTTAACTGCCGGAAGGCCGCTCGCAATGGCGTAGTAGTTTTTTGAAAGTAAGCTTAAATAATTACCTTCCATGGGAAATTTATCAAAAGCAATTGTCTGTCTTAGCTTTTTTTTATCACCAACCGAAAAAAGTCCATTTTTTAATGCAAAAGTTACTGTCAGAATTTCAATCGTTTGAAAAGCCCAGTCAAAATGGAAGAAATTCAACAAAAATATTCATCTTCTTCTTTCAATGTTATCCTTGAAACTGAAAGTAGCTGGGACGAAAACGTAAGAAATGAAGACGTTTTTGGATATACATTTATCGTATTCCGGCACGACAGACACTTGCTTTTTTGTAAGAATAAGTCTGGAGGCAGAGTCCATTAATGCAGACTTTACTTCTGAAGAAACCAATGATTCAACCAAACCAACCAACCAAAACCAATAAACACAAAGAGTTCGCACATGTCTGGGTCAAAGCACATGTTGCTGGTGAAATACACATATTTTCTTCTGTGTATTTTGCACCTGGATATGCTCACAGACAATCTTTCGAATTATTTTTTCAAACTATCGAAACTATTACATCAAACATGGTACCAGAAGTAAAGTTGGATATTTATGGTGACTTCAACCAATGAAATGCAGCCTTTATCACAGACATTGAAAATAAATTATTTTTACTTCCAATTGTAGGGGAAGACGACAAATTACAATTAAGTTTTGACAAAATTTCGTATTTAGGTCTAAAGGGCGATACGGTCAAAATTTGGTCAATATCAACTTGACGTATTTCTTTCAATTTTGCATTTAAAAAACCTGAACACCCCTCATTTTGAAGGTGTGTGTGTGTAGAATGTTGCTCCTATTTTGATTTTGGAATTCACTTTTCAGTTGTCAAAATGCCGTCCAAGCAAGAAGAGCAGCGTATCAAAATTTTGCTCGCGCATCGCGAAAATCCGAGCTACTCGCACGTAAAGTTGGCAAAATCGCTAAAAGTTGCCAAATCAACCGTAACAAATGTAATTAAAGTGTTTGGGGAACGTTTGTCGACAGCCAGGAAGTCTGGATCGGGGGGAAATCGAAAACCGGAAGCCGCTTAGACGACAAAGAGAGTTGCCGGTAGTTTCAAGCGAAACCCTAACCTATCTCTCTGAGATGCCGCAAATAAGCTGGGTGTATCGTCTACAACCGTGCATCGAGCCAAAAAACGAGCCGGACTATCGACTTACAAGAAGGTAGTGACTCCAAATCGCGATGATAATCAAAATACGACGGCCAAAGCGCGATCCCGGAGGCTGTACACGACGATGCTGACGAAGTTTGACTGCGTGGTAATGGACGACGAAACCTACGTCAAAGCCGACTACAAGCAGCTTCCGGGACAGGAGTTTTATACGGCAAAAGGAAGGGGAAAGGTAGCAGATATTTTCAAGCACATGAAACTGTCAAAGTTCGCAAAGAAATATCTGGTTTGGCAAGCCATCTGTACCTGTGGCTTCAAAAGCAGCATTTTCATAGCTTCCGGGACTGTCAACCAAGAAATTTACGTGAAAGAGTGTTTGAATAAACGTCTGCTGCCTTTCCTGAAGAAACACGGTTGTTCCGTACTGTTTTGGCCGGATTTGGCATCTTGCCATTACGGTAAAAAGGCCATGGAGTGGTACGCCGCCAACAACGTGCAGGTGGTTCCCAAGGACAAGAACCCTCCCAACACGCCAGAGCTCCGCCGAATTGAGAAATACTGGGCTATTGTCAAGCGGAACCTAAAGAAGACCAAAAAAACTGCTAAGGACGAGCAGCAGTTCAAGGCAAACTGGCTTTCTGCGGCGAAGAAGGTGGACAAGGTGGCTGTACAAAATCTGATGGCAGGGGTCAAGCGTAAGGCCCGGCAATTCGGATTTGGAAAAGCGGAAGCCTAACTGAATATTTTTCCTGAATTTTATACTAATTGAACTTGAAAAAGAAATTTAATTTGATTTTTTAAATAAACGATTTCACCGATTTACACGCGTTTTCCCTTGACCAAATTTTGACCGTATCACCCTTTACATCAAATAAATCATGTAATAAATCAGAAAAATACTTATTTGGACCTCTTATTTACAAACTGTGCTGCAGACTTCTGTGTGTATGCGTCATTATCGCCATGATTGAAAAATGAAGTATTTCCCACAGCAAATCAATATTCAATCTTCATACACAACACTTCTTGTCCCATCTTCAAAGTAGAATTAATTGGGAAAATATATATAGTACTAGCTGAATCCGGTGCGAGCTTTGCTACGTTTGCAATTAAATTTAAATGATTTAAAATCTAATTGAACTAGCGCTTTTATGGGTTTTTATTAGGAATGATTTTGTTCAAATATTTTCGTTTACTAATGTGTGTAATTTCTGCAAAGTTAAACGTAGGTGTACCGTAGAAACATTTCTTGCCTTTAAAAACTTCCACGTGCCGAATTTGGTTCCATTTTCTTTGTTAGTTCCCGAGTTATGCTAAAAATTCTGTTTAATTAGCATAAGAGCCATCCCTTTCTGATAGGGGAGGGGTCTCAAAGCACCATAGAAAAAAAATCTTACCTTCAAAAACCCCCACATGCCGAATTTGAGTCCATTTGCTTGATTAGTTCTCGAGTTATGCAGAAATTTGTGTTTCATTTGTATGGGAGCCCCCCTTCCAGACAGGGGAGGAGTCTCGAACCACCATAAAAACCTTTTCCGGTCCCAAAAACCCATACATACAACAGTAGGAAGAGTTATCATGTTTGGTTTAAATTTGTGTTTCATTTTTTTCTACCAGAGAGAGGAGGGGTCTCGAACCACCGTAGAAACATTTCTTGCCGCCAAAATCCCCACATGCCAAATTTGGTTCCATTTGCTTGATTAGTTCTTGAGTTATGCAGAAACTTCTTTTTCTTTTGTATGAGAGCCTCTCTTTTTAGAAGGGAGAGGGGTCTGTTACCAGCATAGAAACATTTTTTGCCATAAAAAACTCCCACAAGCCAATATTTTTTCCTTTTGCTTTTTCAGTTCTCGAGTTATTCAGAAATTTTAGTTTCATTTGTATGAGAGTCCCCCCTTCTAGAGAGAGGAGGGGTCTCAAACCACCATAGAAACATTTTTTGCTTCTTAAAACTCTCACATGCTAAATTTGGTAACCTCTTCTTGATTAGTTCTCGAGTTATGCAGAAATATTAGTTTCATTTTATCAGAGAAGGAAAGGGTCTCTTACTATATTAAGAACCTTTCCCGGTCTCAAAAACCCCTCCATACAAATTTCACGCCGATCGGTTCAGTAGTGTCCGAGTCTATAAGGTTCAGACAGACAGACAGAAATTCATTTTTATGTTTATAGATATATAGAGAGAAATGTCGACACTGAAGTAGATACATTTAAGTCAATTATTCAGAGTCTAATATCAGAAACTTTACCAATAAAAAGAAGAAGACGGACATCAAGCAAAAAATTTCCAGTGTGGTCCAATCCACAACTAAAAAATCTGAAGAACAGAAAACAAAAAGCAAACAAATTATACAAAAATGAAAAAACTAGCGCGAATTAGAAAAAAATCAGGACATATGCAGCAAACTTGACACAGCCATTAACTCTGCACACAAAGAATATAATTGTAAAGTCGAATCAGAAGTCAAATTATGTCCTAAAAACTTTTTCAATAACGCAAATAAGAAAATGAAAAGTAACAACTTTCCTTCACGAATGCATTTTGACGGAACTGCAGGTGAAAATCCTTTTGAAATTTGCAACTTCTTCGCAAAATTCTTTCAAGCAGTATACACCACTTTTTCCCGAAGAAGACCATGACTTCTTTGCTTTCATTCCCGGAACTCTCAACAACTTTGCAATCAATCAATTATATCAACATGAAGTCTTTACGGCACTTAAGAATTTGGACGCATCTAAAGGGCCAGGGCCAGATGGTGTTGCACCCGTATTTTTGAAAAATCTTTCAAAAAAGCTTCCACTCCCCTTACAACAACTCTTCGATATGTCTCTGAAGAATGGAAAATTCCCTGAAATCGGAAAATTAGGGTGGCTCAACATGATCATTTTTTCAGAACAGCTCTTTTTTGGATCCATTTGGGGTCCCAAACAACCGTGTAAAATTTGGGGACGATTGGTTGTAGCCCTGCTTCCCGCATTGCGTTTGAAATTTGTATGGAAATTAGTATGGGAAAACATACTTTTTTGAATTTTCATTACTAGAGACCTCAGTTTAGCATGAAACCTTTAACTAATCAGTTAAAAGTGTAGTCCAGGATGTGCCTATCAACTTTGTCGAAAAAAGTACTACGCTAAAACGTTCCTTAAAAAAGTTATAGGTGTTCAAAGATCGATGGTTCGAATTAATTGCTAAAAATGATTTGTTCTGCCAACACTGCCGGTGTATCAATGGAAGCCAGATTTCAATCCGCAATAACTTTGGCGTTTCTTGTCTTATCGATTTGGAATGTTCAGATGAACTACTCATAAACATTTGCACAACTTTATGGGTGTATTTGGAGATGCCCCCCTCCCACCATGCCAACCCAACCCCTCTCCCTCAATTCATAGTAATGGAAATACTGTTTCAAACTGAAATAACTTTAGTGTTTCTTATCTTGTCGAGTTGGTTTATTTAGATATGTTATTTAAAAACATTTGCTCTATCTCATATGCCCAGTTGTTAAAGGGAGGGGGCATACTATATTCTCTCCACCCCCAACTTCGGAGTTTCTCATCTAATGGAGTTGGTACGTTCGGATGAGCTATTCAAAAGCATTTGCTCAATTTATTTTTTGTAATTGAAGAAGAGGTACATACTGATTCCTCCCCCCTCAATAATATCGATGGAAGTAAAGTTACAGATTGAAATAATTTCTGTGTTTTTTTAACCAGTTCGTTTATTTGGAAGGCTCAATTGCGTTAGCTTTACGGAGCCGATAATCATTGTCTGTGGTTTAACAAGAATAACTAAACACTACGTCTAGTAGGAATGGACCGATTACTCGCGGTTTACTCGAGGTTAAGGGTAATATTTTTCAGGGAAGGATCAGGTGAGGAGCTTGGGAGGGAGTTATTCTTGTCTCATCAGAGAGTTGTCGCCAGTACTTTTGCGTTATGCAGGGTTTGCTTTTAGTGTTCGATCGTCTTGGTGACCATTGGGCGACGATGAGATTCATCGTGGTGAGGGGGGACGGGGGCAAAACAAACACGAACTACTAAAAATAAGAAAAAAGAAGACCAGGAGAGTATACTCTTATTTTAGACATTTGGAGACGCGATTTCCCAACGCGTCTCTTACCTAAACTTCTGTGTTTCTCATCTTATCGAGTTGGTATGTTCAGATATGTTGGTCTAAAACATTGGCTCAATCATTTTATAGTTTGATAGTGATTCTCTCCAACTTTTTTATTGTTTTGGTTAAATTTACAAAGTCAGGCGTTTGCACACAAATGTTATAAGATTTTAATGATTATATTTCGATTTTTTTAATTTTATGATGTCAACGGGTGCTTCTTTCGATGTTCTTCGATCACCTGAAGCAAATATTGCTGTTGATTTGGGTCTCGAGTAGATTTCATGTTGAATTCAGAGATTAGCTTCACTCCTCTTTCAGCCACATCATTGACAACAATCAAGGAAGCAACTCGTTGTTTCGCACTCTTTTATTCGCTGTTTCTGGTGATTGCGTTTCGGCTGGATCAGGGTCATCTAATTTCAAATTCTCGTATGTCCTTTTTCGTTTGATGTCCTGTTTGAATGAAGTAAGATTCAAATCATCCAAAATGAAATTTTTTATTAGCAATTTTTAGTAGCTGAATTTCGAATAAAATTCAATGAACCATCACGTCATCAAGGAAGAATAATTTAATTTAAGCGAAAATACGTACCATTTTGCTGCTGTGTGGTTTAACGCAATCCAACTCATTTTCAATCAGCTTTAAAAATGCATTTCATTGCTTAAGATATCTTTCACTTTTCCGGTTCTTATTACGCTGCAAACCTTCAAACAAATAATGTTCAAACCTATTCCAAATTACAATATATTAAACTTAATTACTTTGCCATCCACGAATCACCTTTTTAATTTGGCGAGTGATATGAGATTTGGCTTCGTACTCATAACCTGGTAATGGCATGCATAACAAGTTGTCGGTCACTTTACAAATACATTGAGCCATCGGTAGCTTATCGACAAGTTGCAAATTAAAAACAAATACCAACTGCACTGACCAGACTGGCGAATAAAGTTTTCGTTTACTTCTGTTTTTGTTTTGTTCAATGGTTCCTATGATGTATTTTGCCTTTTTGCATCGAGTCATTCTTGCTGAAAATTAAAAAAAAATTAAAATTTCGATTTCCACCGAAAATTACCAACTTCAACTTGTTCGTAGGTACATCAAGTTTAAGATCTATTTTCTGCCATACTAAGTGCACCCCGAACTTTGCCTCTCTTTTACGAACGAGGTTGAACAACTAATGACAACTAATGAAAAGTTTCTATCATATTTGTTTCCCACATTCATGTACCTTGCTATACTGCTATACTTATAATTGCCCCATGTTACTTTCCACAAAACAGCCAAAACTCAGATCAATTTGTCCCACGGAAAACGTCATGACATCAGGGAACATTATTAGTGGCTGGAAAACTCCTTCCAATCATATATTTCTTCATGAACTATAAATAGGACATACCAGAATTCATTTAGTTCCATAAAACTACTGAAAATCTTGTCTAACGAAGCATTTCTAATAATCGTGGCACAAATTGACCTGAGTTTTGATTATTTTGTGGATAGTAACATCACATGGGACAATTATGCGTAGAAAGGCAGTATAGGTTTCTTTATATTTGGTGGAGAGCGAAAAATCGCTTAGATATTATTACAAATACAACACTGCTTCCTGACGCAAATTACGTCATACAAGGTTCAATTCCATCACCACACATTGAAACGGCATTTAAATCACTTCGGCATACAGATGCAGATAGAAAAAACGGTTTCGTTTGGAGCGCTTCTTTTGTTTTAGAGAAGAATGAATGCAAACATTCATGCTATGCGTTCATATATGTCTGGTTTTGTAGCTATTGATCTAATCTATCATACCAAACGTATGATTGATTTGTTTGTATCGAAATCACTGACATAAGCCTATAAGACTGATCAATTTTTAAATAGCTCATCCGAATGTACCGACTCTATAAGATGAGAAACTCCGGAGATGGTGGTGGAGGGAATATAGTATGCCCCCCCCCCCCCCCCCTCCCTCTAACAACTGGGCATATGAGATTGATTAAATGTTTTTGAAACAAACCAACAAACAAACCAACTCGACAAGATAAGAAACACTAAAGTTATTTCAGTTTGAAACAGTATTTCCATTACTATGAATTGAGGGAGAGGGGTTTGGTTGGCATGGGGGGGGGGGGGGGGCATCTCCAAATACACCCATAAAGTTGTGCAAATGTTTATGAGTAGTTCATCTGAACATTCCAAATCGATAAGACAAGAAACGCTAAAGTTATTGCGGATTGAAATCTGGCTTCCATTGGTACACTGGCAGTGTTGGCAGAAAAAAATATTTTCGGTATTTAATTCGATCCAACAATCTTAGAAAAGCTATAACTTTTTTTAGGGACATTTTAGCGCCGCACATCTTTGGACAAAGTTGTTAGGCACATTACGGACTATACATATAACTGATTAGTTACGTGATCCAAGCAAAAATGGAGTCTCTAGGGATGAAAATGCATAAAAGTACGTTTTCCCATACTAATTTCCATACAAATTTCAAACGCAATGCGGGAAGCCGGTTTACAACCAATCGTTACCAAATTTTACACAGTTGTTTGGGACCCCAAATGGATCCAAAAAAGAGCTGTTCTGGCTTCATGTGGTCATGTTTACGTTTTTTCATATAAACGGTGAGCCACCCTAAAGAAAACAAACACACACTACTTCCACCAAAAACAGCACCACTTTTGTGAACCCCCCGCCCACCAGCGAAACCACCCCACCCCCACCAAACACCACCAAACCCCGAACCACAAGCACAACACAAAAGAAGCGGCCCGCAACAAGGCCCCCGAATTTTTTTCTCTTTTTTTGCCCCGGTGTTTTTGAGGACGAGACACCAAGGAGGGCCCAAAAACCCTCCCGTCCACACACTTACTGCTGACTTGGGGAGGATGACCATCCGACAAGTCGTTCAATTGGAGAAATTCGGTCGAAAGGTACTGGTATGGCGAGCAATATGTTCCTGTGGTTTGAAGTCAACCATTTCTTACACTACCGGAACTATAAATGCGGAAATCTATCGATCTGAGTGTCTCCAGAAGAGATGGTTGCCTTTATATAAGAAGCATAGCACACCTCCACTGTTTTGGCCGGATTTAGCGTCGGCTCACTATGCCAAAACCACTCTCAATTGGCTTGCGGAAAAGGGTATAGATTTCGTTGGGAAAAATATCAATCCACCAAATTGCCCTCAGGTTCGACCCATCGAACGTTACTGGGCAATCGTGAAGAGGGTCTTCAAGTAGACTGGTAAGGCAGCTGGGAACATGCAGGAGTTCAAAAAATTTGGGCTCAAGCGTCCAAAAAATACGATGCAACACTTGTCCGGAACTTGATGAAGAGCATTCGATCCAAAGTTCGAAAATTCGTGAAGGAATAACTTAAATTTCATCCGGTCTTCATTATGTTCAAGTTTAACCTCGTACAATAAAGGATCAATTTTTTGTATGAATAAAATATCGGTTTTCAACATAATTTGAATGAAAGTTTGTGGATAGCTTATTTTCGATACACTCCTTATTTTTTTTTTTTTCTCTTATCCCATTTAAGAACTGTTAAGTAATCGATTTTGTTACAATTGTCATTTTTTTTTGTTTTTTTCAATAAATAGTGTTTTATTTAGAATTTTTTCGATTTTTAACCACTTCAGGTTGAGGAGCCACTTTTACAGACCGCCCCCGCCGCAACCAACAAAAAAAAAAAAAACAAACGGAGCCAATAACCAACTACCGACCTCCCCCCCCCTCACAACAAAAAACAAGAAAAAAAAAAAAAAAAATTATAAAAAAAAAAAAAAAAAAATTTTTCCCCTTTTTCAAGGGCCCCCCCGGGGCCCCAACCCAAGTATTGTCACTTTTCACAAGACATAAAATGTAACAAGGACTAGTATATGTTCCTTTGACTACAAAAACAAATATGATCCCTAGTTTGAATTAATTCAGACTTGGGTTGGGCGGTAGATCTGATACCCCGTAACGCACCACGAAAAGGTGATCTACCAGCGTTACGGGAAAATTTAAACCTTCAATTCTCAATGCAATGGACAATGGTAAGCATGTGGAAGCGCTTTACACTGACTTCAGTAGAGCAGTTGACCGAATCGACATACTATTATTACTCTTCAAAATACAAAAAAAATAGAAATTGAGTGTAGACTTTTGAGTTGGCTCCAGTCATACTTAACACATCGCAAACAAATTATTCGCTTTCAACATAAACTTTCTGAACCCATTTCAGTAACTTTTGGAGTCCCCCAGGGTTAGCCCCTCTTTTTATTTTGTACGTAAACGGCTTTTCCTATATACTTAAAAATGTAAAATTCTTGTATATGCCGATGACATGAAGCTCTTCATGGAAATAAGTAATTCTAGCGACGCAAAAGAATTCCAGAACGTAATAAACCTATTCCACATATGGTGTAATAAAAGCTTACTTCAACTTAAAAAAAAAAATACAACACAATAACATACAACAAAAAAAATAAAAAATATAATTAACACAATGCCCGTACACAAAAAAAAGCCCCCATTTAACCCCAGTTTAACTTTTTTTCCCCCTTTAAAAAAAAAAGTTAAAATTAGGTAAAACTGTTTTAAAAAAAATTGTTAAATATGAAAAATTTCATAACAATCGGTTCAGTGGTTATTGAGATGTCATCGAAACAAGAAGAAAATCACCGGAGAATTTTGTGCGCCGTCATGGAAAATCCGACTGCGATCATGAGATGGATCGGAAGACAACTGGGAATCACCCATACAACTGTGACTCCGGTGGTAAAATCGTTTAAGGAGTCCCAGACGATCGAGTGGCGGGCTGGAAGTGGAAGAAAATCGAAGACAGCTGACCCTGTGAAGGCCCGGAAGTTGTTGGATTATTTCAACCTTTCGATTCGCGACGCGGCTCTGAAGGCAAAGTGTTCCACCTGGTTCGTTCAGCAAACCATGAAACGAACTGGGCTTCGTGTATTCAAGGTCCGCAAGGCACCGAACCGGCGTGATCAACAAAACACGGCGGCCAAATCCCGCGCAAGGAAGCTGTATCGAGAGTAGTTAACGAAAGCGATGTGTGTGGTTATGGATGACGAAACCTACATCAAGGCAGACGCAAAGCAGATACCGGGGCTGGAGTTCTACGTTGCCAAATCACGGTTTGATGTTCCGGAAGACATAAGGAAGAAGAAAGTGGACAAATTCGCCAAAAAATACCTGCCCTGGCAGGCCATATGCCAATGCGGTAAACTGAGTAAACCGTACATCACAACGGGTACCATCAAATGCGAAATTTACCGTACTGAGTGCCTCCAGAAGTGTCTGTTGCCCTTCCTGCGGTCCCACGGAGGCGAGACATTATTTTGGCCGGACCTGGCATCATGCCATTACGCGCGATCGACGTTGGATTGGCACAGAGATAATAACGTTGTTTTTGTACCAAAAACCGCCAACCCCCCAAATTCACCAGAGATTCGTCCGGATGAAAGATTTTGAGCCATAATGAAGGCCAAAGTTCGAAATTCGTCCAAGGTGTTTAAGAACGAGCTGGAGTTGAAGAAAGAATGGATGAAAGTGACCAAAAAGGTCGGCTCCACCATTGCACCAAATGTAATGAGGGGTCTTAAGGGAAAGGTGCCGGCTTTCAGCGATGGAAAGGAAATTGAATAAAGTAACTATGCCGAAACATAATCCATATGTATTAGTTCATTTCCTGAAAGTTTCAAGAAAATCCGACTTAAAATAAATTTTTGGCGAACACTTTTGTTGGGTGCATTTTTTCGAGTACAGGCCTTATTCCTCGGAGGCCCCCCAACAGAAAAAAAAAAAAAAATGAAATATATTGGTGTAATTCCACACCCCACACACACCCTCCTAGAACATTATAACACCATCATTAACAAAGCAAATAGTATGCCGTGTTTTATTAAAAGGTTCAGCTTCGATTTTAAAGACCCATACATAATAAAACATACATACATTACATACGTAAGACCAGTTCTAGAATACGGTAGCCTAATATGAAATCCGTATTCTGCCGTGGAGAAAGAACGCATAGAATTTATACGCCCTACGTAATTTGAATTTGACTGATTTTCCTCTTCCATCATATGAGCACGGTGCATGCTCATAGACATACAAATACTCAAAGATACCCGCGACTTAGCAATGCTCTTCTTCATCCACGACATTGTTTCGCAATGCATCAACTCAACAGCATTTCTCTCGCACTTAAATACGAAAATTATTCTCAGAAATACCGTGTAGAACAAATTATACCAACAATGAACCCATGAATCGAATGATGTGACAATATAATCTTAATTGTAGTATCATCGACATCACAATGTCTAAAAATCAAATTAGAGCAGTAAAAGGAAAACAAAAAAGATCTCGACAAGAAGACAGTAGAAATAATGTATAGCACGTATAAGTAAAAATAAATAAATTTGAATTTATACCGTGTTGGGCTGAGCGACAGCAATCTCTGTGAATGTGGATTCCCTTCGGGCTCAAGGTTGACAACCCACCCTAGCAAAGGAATATAACAAGCTGGTATCATATAAGTTACAAGTACTGGTATCACAGATATCGTTTTGATTTCCGCTGTTTTCATTTAACAAATTTAGATATCACCATGGCTAATTTTGTTATCACATGTTATCATTTTTAACATAAATTTTTTTACGAACGTTACTAGTTGAATGCAAGACTTCAAATATTACCAGCATATTTGAACAAAAAACTATGCTTTCCATCAAAAGACTTATTTCAGATATAAGCGTGAAAATTTTATTTCTTATTGGTAACATCATTTGAAACTATTTCAATAATTTTACTTTCAATGAAGGATTTGTTATCCCAATTTTCGCAGCGATAATAAAAATAAGCTATTATTATGATATTCAACGAGTATTTTTTTGACATTCATTCTGTTATTTTGGCTGTTTATTCCGCCTCAATGATAACATATTCAGTGATCAAACAATGATAACCTGGTAATATAATTTGTTTTCAATTTGGTATAATCCTTTGCTCGGGCAATGTACCGGTTCGAGATAACACATCAGTCAATAAGTCCAAGGCCTAACTACCAAATGGTGCCACAAATAAATTATCCATATGATTTTTCGAAAGTACCAACCTTCAAAAGATTACTGTCAAAATTTCATGACGTTTGGTTTATTATTTATCGAGTTACAGTGGTTTAAGAGACGCTACTTTTGTGATTCTTAAAAACGATGGATTCAAAGCAATTTCGTGTGTTGATATATCATTGCTTTTTTATGGGAAAAAACATCGCTCAAGCCCAAGCTTGGCTTGAAAAATGTTATCCAGACTTTGCCCCATCGAAAACGACCATCAAACGATGGTTTGCCAATTTCAAACTTGGTCGTACGGACCACGGCTACTGTAACAACTGTAGATCTGAAGTTTTGAACTCAATTACCCCCCCCCCCCCCCAAAAAAAAAAAAAATTATTATTTTTAAAAAAATTAAATATTTATAACCCATTTTTAAAAAAAAAAAAAAATAAAAATATATATAAAAAAATTATAAAAAAACCCCAACACCCCCCACAAAGAATTTTTTTCTTCTTCCTGACCTTCTTCATATTCAGGATGTTCGAGGTCATCAAGTTACCCAAAAAATAAAATTATCTCCCACAAAAATTATATACCCACATTTTTTTCCTTTCTTTACACCTAGTAACCATAAGCATTAAGCTAAAGCCCGATAATAGCATTATATCAGCATTAATGTTGCTTAAAAGTTCTATATAAGCATATGTTTTGCATGCAAGCTTCATATTAGCATCATAAATGCATTCAAGCTCCAACCAAAAATAAGCATTATCGCTAGCATTATATGCGCATATAAGGCTGTTATAATGCATAAAAGTATTTATCATGTTCACAGCCTACATGCTTCATATCTGCATTTAGTGCTCATATAAGGCTTTCATATAATGCTTAGAATTAGTTTACAAAAGCATTGAAAAGAAATTTGGAGTCAACAATAACCAGCATGACCGAGAGTAAGTGATTTTTTTTAAGTGGAAATTATAGACGTAAAGTGAAATTGTATCGAAACTACGATATTTCTAAACTTAACACACCTGATCATATTGCTGATTACATCTACGTCTCCATCAGCCAGTTAGATCTACGCCTTCAAATTCGTTCGTAGGATTTGAAGATGAAAGCTCTAAAAATGTTGGAGCAGCTTATAGCCAGGCACTGGTAGCAAAGGCAGTGGGCCAACCATGCATTGATACCTTGGTTTAAGACGCTGTACAGGAAATTTTCGCAAAATATTACTCTACTCATACTAATACACCCAATACTAAAAATATGAATTTACACTAAGGGGTTTGTTTATAGCTTATCTTTGCATGCATTTTCCTCCTCTTTTTGCTAATACCATCAATAAGAAGACGCAAAAGATGAAATAGTTCATGAAATAAATCAGAAACAGACAGCAGATAAATGCAGAATAATTGCATTAGCAGTGCCAAAAACGGGCCATCAATACTGACAGTTATGTTAAGGTGCATTAATATAGCATTACTAATGCTATTTACGAGCTGTCACTTCTGCATTATATAAGCACGTTATTTCGCCTTTCTTAGCATTATATTAGCATTATATCTGAATAAAGAGCTTCAAGGCATTTAAGTGCTGCTTTATATGCAGATATAATGCTGATATACTGCCACGTTTAGTGCTTAATGGTTACTTGGGTAGTCCTTAAACTAATATGTTTTTTATATTTTCCAGATAGAAAAAGTGATGGAAAACAAATTTGCCGAAGAAAGTGTACACTTTTATTCAGTCTGTGTGATTTTATACAGCCATTATCCTTTTGAGGTTAAATATGACCCCTTAGGCCTAAAAGAGTTGATATACTTTTTAAGACAAGGCTTAACATTTATGAATTTTTCATTTGTATGTGGCCCGAAATCAGTGTTCTGTATTGAAATTGATGCGTAGAAATACTTTCGATCGATTGGTGTAAGAATTTTGAAAATTTTCGTGACGGTCGCAATCCAATTTTTTTTGAATTGCCGTCCATTATAGAAAACAAAGACGTAGTCCTACGTCAAAATTGATTAAAATTTTGAAATATGAAATGAAATTTATGAGTATTTTCCGTATTTTTCAACATTATATTCACAATAAAACGGGGTCGAATCTAAGTCTACCAATTAAAAATGTTTCGAAGTAACAACCAAGTTACTTTACCATTTTTTAAAAAAATTCCTGCTCTCTAAACCCACAAGAAATACAAAAATTGAATACAAGGTTTAAATTTCAATCAGTCCATCTAAGCGTGTAAAACATACAACACAGTTATCCAAAATGTGCGACCTTCAAAGCTGACTGGTTCTTACAAAGATTCGAACTTCCAGCTAACATAATCAGACGGTCAAAAAAGTACCGGAATTTCAATTTGTGACCACTTTTTTTCGGCTAAAAAAAAAAACAATTCCGCCATTATTTCCCATAATTTCGTGCCGTTGGCCATAATGACATTGCTCACGCGCTTTTTTAATTGATCAACACTTCGAGCCAATAACCATATGCATCGCCACCGACCGTCAGTCAGTCAATCGTTTAGCAGCCACCGCAAGAACTCGTACCTTCTCACTAGGGGTCTTCCGTTAGCTGCAATTTGTCTAAGAAGAGAAACACTTCCCGAATCTCGACCAGCAGCTCCATCAAGAAATAAAAACAATCAACCACTCAACACTGCGTTGTTAGCGCGCATTTGCACCTACCGCAACTGTGAGATTGCTTGGGCAACATCTAATGATTCATTGCTTTTTATAGCCGCACATTCCCAACGACCACTCTGTTTCAGCTCAAGCTCATACGCTCGCGCCGTGCCGCCGCCGCCTTTCATTTCATTAATTCTAAACTCAGAACGCATTCACTGACTAGGCGTTTTAATTTAAAGCCAGTTCTTCCTGGTTTCACTTTCTACCGCTCACCTGACTCAGCGGACGACCTTGGCAGAACAACGCACGACCCTCATAGCATCCTCATCGTCATGTAACATCGACGAGCTAATAGACCGAAAACGAGGGTCTAATCTTCGCGCTTGATCGTACCCAATTTGGGAGATGACGATCAAGTTGAAACGGAAAGCAGTTTGTCCGCCGTCAATCAGTGGTTACCAATACTCACCTAAATTATAGCTCCAATAAAAGTCCAAGTTCTCGTCTTATGCGGGAAGTTCACACTCGGGGTCCGTGGAAGCCGTTCGAATGACACCGGGGCAATGCACTTCTACCGTTTCGTGTTAGTTGCTTGTGTTGTTCAAGTACAATAAAAGGAGCTTTTCTTTTTAATGCAATTTGCGCTGTTCGGAGTTTTCGTTTCTCCTCTTTAGCTTTTCGATTCAACACTTTTCTTAGATACTCTCACATCACTGCCACCTTAGCACACTCCGTGATCGATCACGCTCCGGTTGGACATGTTTTAACTTCTTTTCTAACTTTTGCTTTCGTTTCGCTGCTCTTCACCTTTCTTGATCGCTTTCTTCTAAATCAACTGAATCCGTCTTCGGGAAGGTCAACGTAGCCTTCCGAATCACATTCTAAAGCGCACTCACTATGGGGTGGAGGCTGTATATTAGAAACTCACCGAACCACTTTGGCACAATTTTCCAATTCAAAAATTCACACTCTGCCGTAAAATGCTTGAATTATTGTTCCACCGTGAACCAACACAACACACCTTGGCTTTCAAAGGAAAAGACACCGCCGCTTGGCAATGGATGTGTCTCGCTGCGCGTCTGAATCGAGACTGAATAGGATCTGCAGATAGGCGAAAAGAAAGGCTTTACCCCGCAGTGCCCGGTTTGATCGCAGTAGCAGTAGCAGCATGTGCAGTGGGCTCGCGCGCGCGTAAGTCGCCTTGCCAACCGGAGTTGTTTGGTTTTGTATCGCTTGCTAGGCTCGCACGAAGCTCGTCTCGAGGGGTGGCCAGGGCGGTGTTGTGAATGGAGGAACCTCTAGTTGGTGGTCAATAAGTTAAAACCATTCAAGCGTCGTTCCTACTATTTCTGCTACAGTTTGTGAGTTTGGGATATGTTGGGCTGATGTTTTATCGGGCACAGTTGATGGAGATGTTTGTCGCCTCGGAGAGGGGAATGTACCGAGTGGTTTCGTTTTTGTTGCAGAATTTCTGCTGGTTATGAAACTGTGGACTTTTTGTTTTTGATTTACATGAGATGGTGTAATGGGGCTTCATTTCAGGCAGTCTTCAAATTTATTAAATGGAACGCAGTTATTCAAATCTTGTAAATGTACAATCGTTTAAATGCCAATATCTATAGCATTGAGAAACACTTTAAAGTTGCCATTGCTAGTAAAAGGGGATAGTGGTGTTCCCTGAGACCATTAGAATCGATAGACGTAAGAATCAGTCGTAAGGAGCAGAAGTTTTATTGACAGCCCGAGATTGCTACATCGCAATGACCAGATCAGCTGTAATTACACAGAGAACCATGCTACCGTTGCGACACAATATCGCTTGTTTGTCAGTATAAAAGATTTAATGAGTCACACAAATTATTGATGGAAAAGTTTATTGTTTATTAGTTTGTAAAGTTTTGATCAAAAGAAGAAGAAGAAGAAAGATAATAAATAGTAGCCTTGCTAGAATTTAAAATATATGCAGGCATACATACTTATGAAAATTATTCAAATTGTTGAACTGGGATCGAGAAATTTGAAGGAGGGTCCATCTGGCCCCCTAGTAACAACCAACAGATGATGCTTGGGCCAATATACATCCTCAATGTGTGCCTACAGGGAAACAAAATTAAGGCAATACCAGCGCTGACCTCGATTATGAAGGTCAATTATGGAAAGCGTAGGATTGTGTTGACGTAAATAATACTTGCTTAATTGGAAGCCGATAAATACTCCACACCTGCACGAGAAATCACTGGGAAGTTGCTTAACCATCCGAAAATGTTGGGGCCAATTCTGACCCATGAAATATGGTACGAATAGCCAAATTTTGCGACAAAAATCGATAACTCGAAAACCATTAACTTTAGACATATCCATCGTTGGAAGATTTTATCTCAAAAATAAGATCTACACTCAGTAGCAAAAAAAAAGCCGAGCAAAATTTTGCTTCCATAAACCGGCATATTTAACCTTCTGTAACTTTGTCAATTATCAATATTTTTGGCTGAATATTTGACAGAACTATAATTAATGTATTGTCCTTATGTGACCAAAATTTCATGTTGATAAGATTTACAAATTCAAAGTTTTGATAACATATTTCAAAAAAGTCGTTTTTAGACATACCAATTTCAAAAATACGTACTTTTGTGAAAAATTTAAGTAGCATAATGAAAATTTCACCACAGCCTAAAAAAGTATAGGAAATAATGTGACCAAAATTTGAATTGTTTCCATTGAGTGTTTTGGACTACAGCTGGCGTCAAAGTTGACGCACCAACATGAGTATTTCTCTTTTTCACACGGTATTGACCGTGCTGAAATAACGGTGCAAAAAAAGAACTGCATCACAATCTTCGCAGTTGCGATGGTTGTGCCCAGTAGCCCCAAGGGATCGAACAGTGTAGCTATGATGGAAAGTACTTCCCTTTTGGTGAATTGCTGATTTGGTTGCGCCGAAGGAGTAGCAAAATTGAACTTCAGTTGATCACTCCTTGGCATCCAGGTTAGTCCGAGAGTCTTTACGGTTGGGTCCGTGTTCAAGTTGATTCCTTCATCTTCTCGGATCGCTAGATCCTCTTCCATCAGTCCTTCCAGAACCTTGAGACTATTTGATGCCCACTTTCGGAGTCTTAAACCACCCCTTTCCGTTATTTCGCTTAGCTGCTTCCGTAGCTCGCAAGCTGCTTCCACCGAATCTGCTCCAGTGATGACATCATCCATATAAGTGTCCTCCGTGAGTGCCCGAGCTCCTACCGGGTACGAAGCCGCTTCATCAATCGCCAATTGCTTTAAGGTTCGTGTGGCAAGGACGGTGCCGACTTGGTACCATATGTTACTGTCTTAAGCTCGTATACAGCAATCTCATCCGTCGGTTCGGGGCGCCACAATATACACTGCATAAATCTGTCGTTTGGATGCATCCATATCTGCCGGAACATCTTCTCGACGTTTCATTAATCCAATGAAATAAAGCATCTCAGACTAGCATGATCTGTTTGGTGCGACTCCTTAAGATAATCGATCTTAGGTCCTCCTGTATTACTGGTCCTGACGTCGCACAGGAAGCATCAAACACCACCCTGACCTTTGTGGTGGTGCTATCCTTTTTGAAAACAGGGTGATGAGGTAGGAAACACCGCTGTTCTGAACCTAAAACCGCTGCATCGATTTTCTCCATGTGTTCCATAGATTCATATTCTCCCATGAACTCGTGATAACGCTTGTGGAGATCTGCATTCCTTCCTAGCCTGCGTTCAGTACCTTAAAGACGCCGGATTGCAATTTCCTTGGACTCACCTAGTCGTGCTACACTATCTTCATCTTTTGGAAGAGTAACGGTGTATCTACCATCGGAATTCCTTTGGACTGTATTTTGGAATAGGTCCTCGCAACGTTTTTCCTCTAGTGAGAGTACCTTTACCGATCCAACCTCTTCACTGGACCAAAACCGGGCAACCAGAGATTCCAGATCCTCTGTTGTTGATGCGTTGCAGGTAATGTGCATATCCTGATTTCCATTAGATAAACCTCCACACACTACCCATCCGAAAACCGATTCATTAAGCGTCGGAAATTGGTTGCCTAGGGTTATTCTTTGACCGGTTTCGAAAAAGTCGAAAAATGACTCGATACCTAGCACCATATCCACTCTACTGGACTCAAAGAAAGCGGGATCAGCCAGATTAATCCCTGGAGGTATCGACCAACCATCCGTGTTGATTGAAGCAGTTGGGAGATTTACGGTTACATTGGGAAGAACAAGAAAGCTCATCAATTGCGAGAATGCAGAAACTCGTGAACGCACGACCGCATGGATTTTTTGGCAAACCTCGCTCCCAGCCTGACCGATTCCACGCACAGAAATGTCTACCTTTTCCTTGTGGATCTTCATCCGCTGGCTCAGCCGCTCCACGATCTCCGAACCCGAATCCCAAAGAGCGGTGGACGGTTTCCTACCCACGTCATCCTCCAAGGCAACAACTGCAGTTGCCAACAAGATTTGGGAAGAGTACTGTTGAGCCGCACCGGAAACCGATATACTGGTGGCCGCCATGTTGGCCACCTGAGAGGAACAGAAGTTTCACTAACTTCAGAAGACTTCTTTGAATTTGAAGGATGGTTACCCCTAGCAACCGCTGCGATCCTTGCAGAACTATCCTTCTCCGACCGAAAACAAACCAGAGTGTGATGACGGCCCTTGCAATTTCGACAATTGAATTTTGATTGGCATTCCTTGCACATGTGACCCATTTTAAAACAATTCCTGCAAAGAAATGTTGGTCACATAAGGTCAATACATTAATTATAGTTCTGTCAAAAATTCAATCAAAAATATTGATAATTGACAAAATTACATATGGTTGAAAATGACGGTTTATGGAAGCAAAATTTTGCTCGGCGTTTTTTGCTACTGAGTGTATCTTTTGGTTGGGTGGTGACTAGGGTGGTCCTGCTATGTTCATAGTAGAAATTCTAACTTTTTATTCTTATGATTTAGAAGAACTTTTGCTCCTACAAAATTGAAAATAATTGAATTTAATGAAACTTTGCTGAAGAAACTTAACTGACTTTAAGGGCATAAAAGGACGCACATTTTGAAGATGGTTCCTAGTTTACAAGATGGTTGCTAGTTATTGTATAAAAAAAGTTGTAGATGTTGAAGTGTAAGGTCTGTATCCACATTAAGCCGGACACCTTCAAATCATTGTAACTTTTGAAATATTGCACGTAGGAATGAAAAATTTCACTGTGGTATAGCTGAGAGTCTATGATGAAAAAGACTATGATTGATGGTTACATTTCATGTTTAGTATTCAAGATGGCGACCAAAGAAAAACAAGTGCGCGAGCGAATTTTGTACGGGCGTACTGCAAATGCTGACTTGTCAATACGGGACCTTGCAAAAATGTTGGATTTGCCTAAATCTACTGTTCACAATGTGCTTAAATCATTTTCGGAACGTTTGACGGTGGAGAGGAAACCGAAAAGTGACAAAAACATTGGACGCTGATCCTGTCATGGACCGAAAGGTGAAAAGGATATTAACGAAAAACCCAAATCTCTCAATTCGAACGGTGGCTCGTAAAATAGGGATGTCGCCTGGTTTTGTCCAAAAATCAAAACAACGTTTGGGACTTAAGTCGTATAAAGTAAAAACAGTTCCAAATCGCAACGACAAACAGAACTTGGCAGCAAAATCACGGGCTCGACGTTTGTACTGCGAATATTTGACGAAGTTTCCATGCGTTTTTATGGACGATGAAACTTATGTCTTGGAGGATTTCAAGCAGCTTCCAGGGCTGGCTTTTTATTCTGCTATGGCCAGAAATGCATTTCAGAACGAAGAAAGCATCGAAATTTCCCAAAAAATACCTTGTGTGGCAAGCAATTTGCACGTGTGGCAAAAAGAGTAAATCTTTCGTCACTACAGGCACAATCAACAAGGAGGTTCATCAGAAAGAGTGTCTGCAGAAGCGATTGCTACCCTTCATCAAAAGTCACAGAGAAACACCTTTGTTCTGGCCCGATTTGGCATCATGCCACTATGCTAAAACTGTGGTGGAGTGGTACCAAGCAAATCAAGTGAACATTGTACCATAAACCTCAAACCCGCCAAATTGCCCAGAGCTACGACCAATCGAGAGATATTGGGCTCTGATGAAGCGGAAGCTTTCTGGAAAGAAGCAAGGAATCAAAGACATCAAACACTTCCAGCAAATTTGGACAAAGACGGCTTCTACGATTTCTGAAGAGTCTGTAGAAACCCTTATGAACGGAGTTAAGCGCAAATTCGAAAATTTTATGCAAATACCGAATAACTATGTTTTGTCTTCACGAATTGTTAAAACACATCCCATGAATCTGAACTAAACAACTACGACGGAAATATAATGCGAAATATATGTTTTATTCATGTTTTGAGGTGTCCGGATTATTGCGGATACAGACCTTAGAAAAAAATACGTTTTTTCAAGATATCTTACTCACTTATTTGTTGATATTTGCAAACACAGCATACATGAACTGAAAGTAAAAACTTCCATCTACAAGACTTATTCAAAATTGTTTGTCCCCTTTTGTCCCCTTGTGTACTCCACAAACAGACATATTCATTTAAAATTTCGCACTACATATCATCGCCACTAACACACCTGTGCCATCTGTTGAGCACACTGTGATGGGTGATAAAGCTGAACAGATGGGGGTAGCGTGCTAACGTCAAACATAAAGGAATAAACTATGTGCGCCATCTGTGGCGATACTACCAACTAAGAAACATTTGAATTGACCGTTTAAAACGTAATCGTTGAAGAAACTGCAAGAGTTATGTCTATTTGGCTGTGTTGACATATTAACATTTGTTTACTAACGTTTATTTATTTACATCAATATATGTAAGTTCATCTACTTACATTAATATTTTTACCTTAATATATTAAAATTTAAATATTTACCTTAACATATTTAAATTTGTAAATATGCAAATGCAAATAGATGAATGTAAATATATCAAGATTAACAAATGAAGATAAATTAGCAACTGAGAGTTAACAAATGTTAATCTGTTAACACAGACAAATAGATCTAACTCTTGCAGTTTCTTCAACGATTACACCTAAAATGGTCAATTCAAATGAACCTTTGTTGGTAGTATCACCATAGATGGCGCACATAGGTGATTCCATTATGTTTGACGTTAGCACGCTACCCCCATCTGTTCAGCTTTATTACCCATCACAGTGTGCTCAACAGATGGCACAGGTGTGTTAGTGGCGATGATTTGTAGTGCAAAATCTTCAATGGTTATGTCTGTTTGTCTGTGATATAAATGTTAATAAATATATGGAGATGGGTTGGCATAAAAATGTAAACATTTTCATAAAAATCTCACGTTGTTAGGCACTTTTATGGTAATTGTTGATGCTGCTGATCGAAAGTTATGCAGAAAAAAAAATGCAAAACTACCAATTTTAAATGAGTTTTACTCCTCAAGGGGACAAATGGGGACAAACGATTTTGAATAAGTCTTGTAGATGGAAGTTTTTTCTTTCAGTTCACCTATACTGTGTTTTCAAATTTCAGCAAATAAGTGGATAAGATATCTTGAAAAAACGTATTTTTTGACACTCTAACATCTACTACTTTTTTTTATACAATAACTACCAACCATCTTGTATCTTCAAAATGTGCGTCCTTTTATGCCCTAGAAGTCATTTAAATCAAATTTTCAAAATCAAATTGTAATTAAAAAAAAATAGAGCAAAAAACTGTATTTTTAAGTCCCACCTTAAGGAAAGTTAGAAAAACTGTTATAATACGATACGTAGATGAGATAGAAGGTAAGTTTCTTCAGCAAAGTTTCATTAATTTAAATTATCTTCAATTTTGTAGGAGCAAAAGTTCCTCTAAATCATAAGAATAAAAAGTTAGAATTTTATTATGAACATAAAGGGACGACTTAGTCACCACTAAAACCAAAAGATAGATCTTATTTTTAAGATAAAATCTTCCAAAGACATCATATGTCTTAAGTTAATGGTTTTCGAGTTATAGATTTCAATGGCGTAACTTCAATGTACGCAACGTTTTTTATTTTTAAACCAATCGGGCTGAAATTTTCTGGCTTTTAATGTTCACCGAAAGTATTCATTTTTACATAAAAATATTAAAAAAAAAAAATCAGTTTAAGGTGGTTGTACAAAAAATGTGACACATTAGGATCAATATTAACCCGGATTTCAACCCTTCGTAGAATTTCGAAATTTTAACTTAGAGTCGATGGTCATGTACCATTTGAAAGGTTCTGGTCTCAAAAATGCATTGAAACATAAAAAGGGTTTCCGGTTACATTGTCTTTCCAGGAATTTGCTACAAAGGGAAGAAGGATTTAGTTTGGTTGTGTTAACAGAAATGCATACAAAACATTCCAGACTCTCTGTAGAGAATGCAGAGTTTCTAGTAGCTTGACATT
This sequence comes from Aedes koreicus, assembly GCA_024533555.2. NCBI lineage: Eukaryota > Metazoa > Arthropoda > Insecta > Diptera > Culicidae > Aedes > Aedes koreicus. Next base: position 97,412 of record JAHHFK020002531.1, on the reverse strand, counting down.
ATCAGATTGGTTCCAAATTGCACCGCAAAGATGGCGCTGCAGTCAATCTTAGTCGAATGAGGCTCTATAGAGTTGCCGTCTTCAGCAAAGTTGTTGAGAATATAAAATGAAGGCATTTGAAATAATCCCATTAGTTCTAGAGCGTACCGCAGAGATGGCGCTGCAGTCTATCTTTGCCAAATGAAGCTCTAGAGAGTTGCCGTCTTCGGCAAAGTTTCTCGGTATGTTATTTGTCGGCTTTTGACATTATATTATAAATTCCAGTTCTTGCCACTAAGATACCGCTGCAGTCAATCTTTGTCATATGAAGCTCTTTGTACAATCCCCACGAAAAAACCCCTTTACAAATATATTTAGTGTTTTTTTTTTTGGTTGGTCTACCAAAAACCCCTTTTTTCGGGGGATTTTTTGAAACAAAATGGGGAATAAATTCCAGTTTTCAAAGATTTGTAATAAAATAAGGAGTGCATAGAAAAAAAAGTATTAGGTGCGCAACTAAGTTCTCGCTGTTTTTTGGTGAAAAAGGAACTTTATTTTGAAAACAAAGGTTACAAACGAATTATTCAAAGTATTGCCCATCACTAGCTACGACTTTTTCCCATCTTTCTGGTAGAACGTGAATGCCATTTCGATAGAACTGTTCGTCTTTTGATGCTATCCAAGAATCAAGCCATTTTGAGATGTCATCATAGGAGTGGAATTGCCAGTGAGACCATGTGCCATCGAACGGAACAAGTAATAATCGGACGGTGCAATATCAGGAAAATATGGCGGGTGGGGTAGGACTTCCCATTTGAGCGTTTCCAAGTAGGTTTTCACGGGTTTCGCAACGTGAGGTTGAGCGTTGTCATGCTGAAGAATCACTTTTTCGTATCTGTGCTCGTATTGTGGCCGTTTTTCGTGCAGTGCTCGGCTCAATCGCATCAATTGAGTTCGCTACCGTTCCCCGGTAATGGTTTCGTTTGGTTTCAACAGCTCATAATAAATAACACCAACTTGGTCCCACCAAATACACAGCATAACCTTCGCAGCGTGAATATTCGGCCTAGGCGACGATGTTGAAGCATGCCCGGGCAGTCCCCATGAATGTTTCCGTTTTGGGTGACTGTAATGAATCCATTTTTCGTCACCCGTCACAATGCGATGTAGAAAACTCTTCCTTTTTTGCCGCTGGAGCAGTTGTTCACAGACGAAAAAACGACGCTCAACATCTCTTGGCTTCAAATCGCAAGGAACCCAAGTTTCTTGCTTTTGAATCATTCCCAACGCATGCAATCGCTTAGAAACGGCTTGGCGGGAAACTCCTAATCCTGAACCAAGCTCTTCTTGCGTTTGACACGGATCCTCATCGAGCAATGCCTCCAATTCAGAGTCTTCGAAGTGTTTTGGCCTTCCTTCACGCGGACGATCATCAACACTGAAATCACCGTTTTTGAAGCGACGAAACCAATCACGACACGTTGTTTCACTCAGAGCAGCATCACCGTAAACTTTTTGGAGCTCTCGATGTGCTTCAGCCGCCGTTTTCTTCGAATGAAAGAAGAAAATCAACACTTCCCGCAAATGACGATTATTTGGCACGAAATCAGACATCTTCAAACAACCAAAATATATAACACTAAACCAAAATCACTGATTTGGCAAAGCGGTTTGTTAACCATATGTCTGAGCTTGGTTTATGACGCTTGAGATGTACAACATTCAACCAGCACTTACTACTGGCGCCATCTATTGCTAAACAGCGAGAACTTCGTTGCTCACCTTATAGTAAACGCTAACGTTATTAAAAATTCACTGCCTTTCAAGGAAAAATATAAAAAATGCGTGATAAATCAGCCGAGAATGGTCTATTGCCGATCTTTGACGTATTCAATAGTTTTGCCAAAAAAAATGCAGCTCTCTAGAGCATAATTCAGCAAAGATTGACTTATGTACCTTCATTGTGGCAAGATTTGACTAATCCGACAACATGAAATGACTGCATTTTACATACGCGCATAATCACAAACCATTCCTGGACCTTTTCCCTTATTGTTGACGACCGTTTCCATTATATTTACGACATTAACCCTTATAGTTGACAACTAGGAACTAACAATCTTCTATATAGTTTTAATAATATGTCAGATGGTAAAAAGGCCAAATAACAAAATGCTGAATAGGCGGTTAAGTTAAGAGAGACTTTGCCGAAGATTGCAACTCTCTAGTGCTTCTTTTGACAAAGATAGGCTGCAGCGCCATCTCTGCGGCAAGATCATGAGCTAATATGATGTTGTCAATAGGCTACAAATGACATTCTAAGAAACTTTGCAGGAAACGGCATCTCTCTAGAGCTTCATTTGGAAAAGATGGACTGCAGCGCCATCGCTGCGGCAATATCTGGAATTAGTAAAAAACTGCCGACTTCCGCTTTCTGACATGCATGTTCATGTTCGCCAGGTACTTTTTCACTGTTTGTCCGCTTGATCCGACCTCCCGGCCAAGCGCACGCAGCGGTGTAGCCACTTTTCCCTCGGTTTTCCTCTTCAGCATCCTTTGGAGCAGTTTGTCGCTCAGGGTCGTCGGCGCATCTTTCGATGCTCTGATTGCTGTCTAATAGTGCCAAGATGTTGTAGATGCCGGAACGGGCATATCTTTAAGCAATTCTATTATATTTTATAATAATATAGAATAGATTTATATAAATTATTAATTAATTATAAGCATAATTTGCCAGTAGGTTCTTTGTGTTATCACAGCTGATCAGGCAATAATGGAGTAGCAACCTCGATAGGTCAATCATGGTCATGCTCATGCTCAAATTATACGTAAAACTGGCAATCGTATCTAAACCTCCGTTCAGACTACAAATTTGAAGCATTGCAATTTGAATAAGAGTGTTAGATGAATGATCATGCAAATTGGGGATGGTCCCATCAGCTCAATTCGTTATTATGACATGGAATGGCACACATCAGTATGATGGGTGGGCGGTCGTTCATTGAAGGGAGAACTGATGATGATTCGACTACAGTGTCAGTATTTTCCGCAGCGAAGGTTTGGATCAACGTACCATCGCAATGCAAGAGTACGTACAATCGTCTATCTGCTCGCCGTGTAATAACTTTGCAACTTTGCGCGATACAACGAGCTCATTTCACATTTGCACCTCATCTTCATGCCATAATTCTTCTTCGTTTTGCTTTACCGAATACCTAGTTGACTGATTCTTAAAACTGTTGCAATAAGGTTTTGTCATCACTTCGTCATCATCGTCGCGTCTTCATCAAGTCAAAAATTTGTGTAAAATAGCTTTGATGAAGGTAGATTTAACTTCTTTTTCCCGGCATTGATGTCACAGAGCTCCCCCCTTGAGGGAAAAAGATTCCCAACAAATTGCCCCCATGTCGCACAGCATTTGGAGTCGGATTGAAGCCAACCACCAAGATGTTGGGGTTTTTTTTTCGGAGCAAGATTGCAATCTCGTCGCTGAGAGCTTTTGAGCTGCCAAGTGCTTCGAAATGATATCGAGTTTCGAAAAGGTGCGTTCAAATTAAAGTGAATCTGTTTTTTTTCTGATCTGATTCGGGAGAGTGATGACACTTGCTACTGGTTTTCCACCACAGGTCTCGTTGTGTGAATAATTCACTGCCTAAGAACTAGTTTAAGCGGGTGGTGGTTTAAGCGAGATGTTTGCTGAACAATACAATGGGGGTTTCGTTTGTGTATTAAGTTATTATGCGCTTGTAAATGGAAGTGCAATGAGCCACAGCGGTCAATTGTATGCAATTTGTATGAAATGTATCACATTATTACAATGCAACGAGCCGGTATGTTTTCCCAGAGCAAAAGAAGTGATTAAACTGAAATCCAGCCTCGATTTGTCCATGGCGATGGCTTACAAGTGTTTCAGCAGAAAAGCATTTAGCTTAGTTTAGTAAAAAAAATGGAAGTAGGTTATCAGAATTACACAATTTCGAAAGATAACGAAGCCGCTCGAGTATAGTTTGCGCGTGAGTGTACTTAGCCTTTAACTTTAGTCTCATGTTGATAGTTAAGGTATTTTCTACTACATTATAATTGTTGGTTTCACTTATAAAAAACGTTATTTAAAATTCAATGAGATAAGACAACCTAACTCAAATCAATGCTGACAATTCCAATTTCTTAGCTAAATGTTTCAATATTTCTCGAGTATTTTTTCAAACAGACGTGTCTTGTATTTTGTATACGTATCTACGTATTTTGTAAACAAAGAGGGGAAGTAAGATTCAAACGTTAAATTCTTGAAACCCTTAGAACTTTCATGAAAACTAGGGCCACCAACCAAGGAATAATATTTCCCTAACATGATGAGAAGATAAAAATATGGAGCAACCTAGAATCGAACATTGAACGTTGAGGTTACGGATCCAGCGACTTGACCACTAGTCTTTATCAACGCGTGAAAACAGGAAAGGCTAAAGGCATACAAGAAAACTGTCGTGCAAAACAAAATTCATTCATAAGTTACGCTTCTAAAAATCAAAAGCATCATTCATAAGTTGTACCTTATGAAGTTCTTAAGTTTATTTGCCTGAGTGTACTTTCCGTGAGGGTGCGGAGAGTTTCGAGAAGTTTACGTTTAAATCTTACTTCCCCTTTTTGTGTACCAAATCAGATACGTCTGTATGAAAAAAGTACTCGAGATTTGTTGGAACTGCGAACGAATGCATTAGTTTTCGTCCACAATAAACTCTAGCCAACTTTTTGAGGATCGAAGTGTGCCGAAGTTTTAACACGGAAGGGCTTCTGTCAAAACAATATAAATCAATAGAAACAATCTCAACAATATAAATTCGGCTTTTCTGTATTATTAAGATTTTTTTCGTTTCTGTGCAGTTGGATGTTACGTAAAATGGAATCTTTAGTATTGCAAATGACGAAGGAGAATGAAATTTTCCCAGAAAGTTGGAAGTGGCATGCTCTGGAAGCTCAATTCAGTTCAATCCTGTGAATGTACATGATTTAACACGAAGAAAGTTTGAGGAAGCTGCTGTGAGTGTTCAGGAAAATTGATGATGCGATAGAATTGATAACCGCGTTCATCAAACGAATCATGGGAATAGATTGGAACTGTTTCTTTTCTGTACTGGGTGGAAGATGGAACCTTATTTATTCCTTGGTTGAGGGCTCAGATTTCTAGAAAGCTATTTTGTAATGTCGCTTTAATTTGTAATGCTCGTTTTCCTCGTGGGAAAAGCTCAGTTTTAGGGGGAACCGCTCAATGCCTCAAGCGGCTGGTCTAAAGCCACGGTAAAGTTAAGATCGTTAAAGGAATTTATTCAATCTAATAACTTCTGGTTTTCTCAAACTTATCTCTCATTGTGATCATGATGAACGTTGGTAGACAAGTACCTTCTGTCCAAATTCTATAACATCACCTCAAAATTGCTTCAAACCAACTTGAATAATATCAATTTCCAGTCAATGTGCGTATGCTTATGTAATGCCTAACAATTTTTTCTTATCATAGATTTACTTTGAAACTAAGTTGTTGGACACTATCATAGCAGTCGGACACAAGAAACTGCAGTTACCGTGGACAGCCTGGCAATGCGTAGCAACCGGATATATGAAAGGCAGTCAACAAACTGCCAATGTTTCATTCTGTAATAACCATTGCAGCTCGAACAAGCGACACGTACGGTCGTGTTTTTCGCTCTCTCGTAAGAAAAGTTTTTTTCCCCGTGTTTCCCCCTCGTCCGCTTTCTCGCGATTTATCACCTGCGTTTGCTCATCTTTCGGTGGTGGTAAGGCAAAAAGAAGCGCTGCAAAGTTCTGCAAGTTTTATCGCTCGACCTGTTGCCGTGGCAATGGGTTGAAAAAATCAACATGTGGTGACATCCACGCCAGTGGCATCAGCTCCTGAAGCCATACCGAGCAGCTCCAAGCGGCTGCGCCATGACGACGCCGATCCAGCGGACCCTAACGCTCGACTATTAGCGAGCAACAAAATTTTCGTGCTCCCGGTACAGGAGGTGCCAAAGAAGGTAAAAGTCCCCCCGCTCTTCACCACCTCAAAGGACATTACTGTACTCAGGACCGAGCTTGCAGCTATCCAAATTCATCCGCTGTACAAGCTGTGCAATAACGGCACAAAAATAATGTACTCGACAGAGGCTGACTACCGTGCTGTCGGCGCTCACCTACTCGCCAAGCAACACGAGTTCTACACTCACGACGCACCCGGAAGCAAGCCGATGAAGGTGATTCTGCGTGGTCTTCGCCGAGCTGCAAGCGGTGGCACTGAAGCCTCAGAAGGTGTTTCCCATAAGACGCCAGCAACAGGAAAATTATCGAGACCAACTCTATCTGGTCCACCTTGAGGAGGGTTCCATCACGATGGCGGACCTGCGGGAAACGCGGACCCTATTCAACATCATCATCGAGTGGGACCGGTATCGCTCTACGCAGCACGATGTGACGAAGTGTGGCAACTGCCTTGCGTTCGGTCACGGAACTCGAAACTTCCACATGAAACCGCGGTGTGGCAAGTGTGCCGGTGCACACGCCACCAAGGATTGTGACGCGATGGACGAAGGTGCCCCACTGAAGTGCGCCAACTGTGGCGCAAATCACGAGAGCAGTAACCGAGCCAGCCCCAAACGTGCGGAGTTTTTGGCGATCCGCAAGCAGGCATCCAACAAATCCCGGCTTGTTCAACGCCGTCCCTCACCTCCGAGGAACGAGGAGAATTTCTCGTCGCTTCGGTACCAGGTGCCAAACCTATCGCGGGTCCCATTAAATCACCGCCATGCAAACCGCCCGTCAGCTTCCGTTCATCATCGACCGGCTCCTCCTCCAGGCTGGGGCAATCCGAGTTGCAGTAACTCCAAGCAACCACCCGTCGAAGGACAGTTCTACGACTCGGAGCAAATGGTCGAGTTCGTTCAAGAACTCTACCGCCAACTACGTTCCTGCCGCTCGAAGGAGGAACAGCTAAAAGCCGCCAATCCGTGACGATGACGTTCATTTTTAAGTATGGACCGTAAACGCACCATCAACATTCTCAATAGGAATGCTTGTTCCATCCGAAATAAAGTTATCGAGCTCGGTGATTTCCTTAACAGGAAGGTCATCGATATCGCCATCGTCACGGAGACGCACCTCAAGCCCGAACTTAGCGTCTTCATTCCTGACTATCGGATTGTGCGACTTGATCGTTGCGGCTCTGATGGAGGAGGAGTCGCGATCGCCCTGCGTAACAACATGCTTCCGAGCTTCCAGCTGCAGATGATTGAATCCATCGGAGTTGAGGTCGAATCTGCCGTCGGTCCTATCACCCTTATCGCGGCCTATTGTCCCAAGCAAGCCAGCACCCCCAACGGAACAACAACGGTCCTACGAAACGACATCCGTAAGCTAACTCGAAGGCAGGGGCAGTTTATCATTGCCGGCGACATGAATGCGAAACACGAAATCTGGGGGAACACCCGGTGCAACCGAAATGGCATCATTCTACAGGAAGACCTGGAAGAGGGCCATTACACTATCCTGGGCCCAGATACTCCCACCCGGTTGAGCAGATCTGGGGCCCACTCAACAATCGACATCTTCCTCATCAACATGGGGAACAACATCGCCCAGCCGGTCGTGCACCAGGAGCTCAGCTCGGACCACTATCCGGTGGTGGCTGAAGTTGGCTCCTCTGTCAACCGACATCGAATCACCAGACGAAACTACCATCGTGCCAGATGGGAGAGGTTCCGACAACATGTCGAATTGTATTGTATAGTGTGTTTTTGTAATTGCCTCAGTGGTTGAGCGTCATAAGCTCCCACCGGTGCGACATGGATGATTTGTTGGAAGATGATTCATCCAAGCCGCCAAGTAATGAGGTGTCTCAAAACGTTGCCCGGTCACGGGCCTATCCCGATGATTTAGCTGGTCCATGGGTTGTCTACTTTCAGCCCAAAACGAAACCTCTGAATGTTTATCAGATTTCTAACGATCTGACGAAGCGTTTCTCGGCCGTGACTGAAATTATTAAGATAAGACCCAATAAACTCCTGGTCGTTGTATCCAACCTGAAACAGACTAACGAGATTGCTGTCGCTCAGTTCTTTACACTCGAGTATAGAGTGTACATCCCACCTCGAGGTATTGAGATAGAAGGTGTGGTCACCGAAGCGAGTTTGACCCCTGAGCTCCTTCTGAAGCAGGCGGTTGGTCGTTTCAAGAACCCTCTGCTTTCTCCAGTGAAGATACTGGATGTGCGAAAATTAGGCACAGTATCGATCACTAAAGATGAAAAAAAGTTCACACCGTCAGACTCGTTTCGTGTGACCTTCTCAGGTTCAGCCCTCCCTCAATACGTCGAGTTGGGAAAACTTCGACTACCTGTGCGGTTGTTTGTACCTCGGATCATGATCTGCCAAAAATGGCAACAGATGAGACATTCGACCTCCCATTGCGGCAATAAGGCACGCTGCTGCAACTGCGGGGAGAAACATGAGGATGGCGCCTGCGCAGACAGCACACCAAAATGCGCTTTCTGTAATGGCTCTCCTCCTCATGCTCTCTCGTCGTGCCTGGCGTTCAAACAACGCGGGGAACAATTGGAACGCTCGCTAAAATAGCTTTCCAGACAATCTTTCGCCGAAATGGTGAAAAAAGCCACTCCATCACCCGATGCCAATACAAATCCCTTTGCTTCTCTGTCAGATGACGTGTCTGACTTTGATTTGGCTAAAGAGGGAACATCGTTCAATTTTGCGGAAGGTGCTTCAAGGAAGCGAAGACGCGTCCGCCCACGGACAGTTGCTGAACAGAAGCCTGCCCATTTCAAGGAAAGGTGGAAAAAAGGAAAATCCAATTCCACCTGGTTTTCGTAGCACTAACTACACCCAGAACTTTCCATCTCTTCCGGGGACATCCAAAACCCCTGATGCCCCAATTTTAAGAACAGAAGCCCCTTCCTCTACTGGGCTGTTCCGATTTGATGACATTACCGAAGGTATCTTCAAGTACCTCAAAATTTCTGACCCTCTCAAAAGCATTGTTATGGCAATGCTTCCCACAGTGAAGACTTTTTTGAAGCCATTGACAATAAAGTGGCACCTCCTTGCAGCAATCATTTCTTTCGATGGATAATTTTCCAAATGAGGTCGGGGATTTGATCACTGTTCTACAGTGGAATTTTCGAAGTCTTGTTCCTAAATTGGAATCTTTCAAATTTTTAGCTCACAATACCGGTTGTGATGCTTTCGCTCTTTGTGAAACATGGCTCTCTTCCGAGATCGATCTTCCTTTTCATGATTTCAATATTATTCGTCTTGATCGTGAGGATTCACGTGGAGGAGGAGTACTTTTGGGGATCAAAAAGTGCTACTCCTTCTATAGAGTGAATGTTCCTCAAACTCCAGGTATTGAAGTTGTCGCATGTCAGGCTGTTATTAAAAATAAAAGCCTTTGCATTGCTTCTGTATATATTCTTCCAAGACCCTCAATTAACCGGAAACAACTTTCAGATATTTGGTCGGTCCTTCCTACTCCATGGTTGATCATGGGAGATTTTAACTCTCACGGTACAGGCTGGGGAGAACTGTACGATGACAACCGGTCTTCCCTGATATATGACCTCTGTGACAACTTCAATATGACAGTTCTCAACAATGGAGAAATTACACGCTTGGCTGGTCCATCCTCACTTGGCAGTAGGTTAGACCTCACACTTTGCTCGAATTCATTATCGTTGGATTGCACATGGAATGTGATTCAAGATCCCCACGGTAGTGACTTGCCCATCCAAATTTCGATTGGACAAAGTTCAGGACAGCAGAAGGTGAAGCCGTAACGACGGTAGAAGAGCTTCCACCGCTGGAGGAATATAGCTTCCTCTCCAACCTGATCTTGGACAGCGCGCTTCAAGCTCAAACTCGACCAGTTCCAGGAATGTCATTTCGCAGGAAACCTCCTTCTCCATGGTGGGATCAGCAATGCACTGAGGTTTACCGTAAAAAGTCCGACGCGTTTAAAGTTTTCCGTAGACGTGGAACACCTGAGCACTTCGAAGTATACATGGCTCTCGAACGCGAACTTAAGAGCCTCATCAAGGCCAAGAAACGCGGATACTGGCGAAGATTCGTGGACGGGCTATCGCGCGAGACGTCGATGAGTACTCTTTGGAACACGGCACGAAGATTGCGTAACCGAACTACGAACAACGAGAGCGAGGAGTACTCAGACCAATGGATCCTCAAGTTCGTGCGAAAAGTTTGTCCAGATTCTGTGCCAGCACAAATGTTTCCTCGCAAAACCACGAATTCGATAGATGAGATCAGCCAACCCTTTTAAATGGTAGAACTATCTCTCGCACTCCTTTCGTGTGGCAATACGGCTCCAGGGGCTGATAGAATCAATTTCAACTTGCTTAAGAACCTTCCAGACGTCGCGAAGAGGCGCATGTTGAACTTGTTTAATCAGTTTTTGGAGCTCAACATTGTACCGGATGATTGGAGGCGGGTGAGAGTTATCGCCATTCAAAAACCTGGCAAACCCGCGTCCGACCACAACTCCTATCGACCCATCGCGATGTTATCCTGCATTCGAAAGTTGTTGGAGAAAATGATCCTCTTCCATCTGGACAAATGGGTTGAGACGAACAACCTGCTTTCAGATACTCAATATGGTTTCCGTAGGGGTAAGGGAACGAACGACTGTCTCGCGTTACTTTTCACGGATATTCAGTTAGCTTTTGCTTAAAAAGAGCAAATGGCTTCTGTTTTCTTGGATATCAAGGGGGCTTTTGATTCAGTATCTGTTGAAGTTCTTTCAGATAAACTCCACGCTTGTGGCTTTTCTCCAATAATGAATATTTTTTTGTACAATTTCCTGTCAGAGAAACATATGAGCTTCTCTCATAGAAACTACACAGCTTCCCGATTAAGCTTCATGGGTCTCCCCCAGGGATCATGTTTAAGCGCCCTTTTGTATAATTTTTATGTCAAAGACATTGACGGTTGTCTGAGTGACAACTGTACGTTGAGAAAACTTGCAGATGACGGTGTAGTGTCTGTCACGGGACCCAATCGGGTCGATTTGCAAGGACCCTTACAGGATACCTTAGACAATTTGTCTTCTTGGGCTCTAGAGCTAGGTATCGAATTCTCTACGGAGAAAACTGAGTTGGTAGTTTTTTCTAAGAAGCATAACCCTGCACAATCGAAGCTTCAAATTTAAGGGTAAGCCGATAACTCATTCCATGTCATTTAAATATCTTGGGGTCTGGTTCGATTCAAAGTGCACCTGGAGATCCCACATCGAGTATCTCAAGCGAAAATGCCAGCAAAGGATCAACTTTCTCTGCAAAATTACCGGGACCTGGTGGGGAGCGCATCCGCAAGATCTTCTAACGTTGTACTGGACGATTTTGTCGGTTATGGAATACGGTAGCTTTTGTTTTCAGTCAGCAACTCGGTCGCACTTCATTAAACTGGAACGTATTCAGTATCGGTGTCTTCGTATCGCGTTAGGTTGCATGCACTCGACTCATACCATGAGTCTGGAAGTGCTGGCTGGAATGTTACCACTCTCGGATCGGTTTTCAGTAATGTCTCTCCGGCTCCTCACCAGGTGTGAAGTTATGAACTCCCAGGTAATCGAAAACTTTGAAAAGCTTCTTGAGTTGAATCCTCAAATTCGCTTCATGACTTTGTACCATTTGTACATAACACAGGATGTCAGCCCTTCGCCGAATATTCCGAATCGTGTTTGCTTCTCCGACTTCGACAATTCGGTTCATTTTGATATATCCATGAAGCAGGAGCTTCATAGAATTCCAGAGCATCATCGTCCTATGATTGCTCCTGTGATATTTCCTGCAAAGTTTGGCCAAGTTAATCCCACTAAATTGTTCTTCACTGACGGATCATTGATAGAGGAGTCAGCAGGCTTTGGTATATTTAACGAAATTTATAGCACCAATCGTAAACTTCAAGCTCCTTGTTCCGTATATGTCGCTGAATTAGCGACAATACACTTTACGCTAAAAATTGTTGCCTCATTAACACCGGATAAGTACTTCATTTTCACGGATAGTCTCAGTTCTATAGAGGCTATTCACTCATTGAGGCCGGTAATGCACTACTCGTATTTTCTCATGAATATACAAGAGCTTCTAAGTGCTTTATCTTCGCCTTATTTTATCATCACCTTTGTATAGGTCCCATCTCATGGGCTGCAAAATGGTGAGTATACAACTGGGATGGAGCGTGCGTCCCCGCAACATAGCACTGGTCCTCACAAGTTCCTACCTCATGCTTCCACGGGTCAAGAGATGACAAAGACCGCCAGCTAAGGGTTGCGTACTTAGCTGGTAGTGCAGCCTGGGCACTGTTGTCCTTCTGACTTCAGCTAGATTGAGGAGGTGCGTTCCAAGCGTCTGTTCACCAAGGAGATGCAGCTCAAACAGCGTCTGTCCTGGCACCCAGCGGCTGAGTAATAAAAGTTGTATCGCGTCAGCTATACCTTAGGAAGCAGTCCCACCAACGCGATGTAGGAGGGTAGGATGCTGAAATCTTACCCTACCACAAAAATGGAAGTATTCTTTATACGGTGAATAATTTCAGATCATCTATGGAATTCCCAAGTGTTGTTTAATAATTTTAATTTTTTTGTTTCTTTCGTGGCAATGTTAATGCAAGTGCGTCTACAATTCCAGCTGGACATCAGTCTACAGACATGCAGACAGTACAAATATAATTGTTACTATCATTTTATATTATAACATCTCTTCACAATATTTTTAAAGCTATTTTCAGGTTCGCATCTATGCATCGTCGTAAGTTTTAGCCCACCTAACCCACGATATGTATTTGAAAAGATAGGATGGTTTTAAATGTTTTTTTTTAGAAAGGATCATACGACAAATTCTACTAAATAAAATTTCCAAAAAAGTTTAATAATTCCCACTAAAATTGTTGATGATCTCTCATTTTCTATTGCACAGATACAAAGAATTATTTATGGGCCCAGTAGAAAGCAAGAGTTATCGGAGAATTCAAGTTTCATTTTTCTTTTCTCTCTCTGATTTCTTTTTGTAGATTTATTAAGCTTCCGTTTTTGGGCAGTAATCATAATCATATGAAATTTATTCCGGCTAATTGTTTGCTTAATTTTTTTTTGCTATTCTGCTTGGCTGCCCGGTGATCAACTTTCTTTCATTATATCATTTTGGAAATTTTTGCCATTTCAGAGTTTCAATCATCTAACATCACAGCAGAAGAGACAAATAGTTGCATTTAATTTTTATGTGTATACTATTACAACATCGTATTATTTTCATCATATCATCATAATATATATATATATATAAGTATAATCATATTAAAAATATTTACTAAAAGATTAATAATAATAATTAAATTTCAATTGCTTCAAGGTTACAAGGAAATAGATTCCAGATAGTACAGATATTTTATTTCATTGTATCTAACGGTGTTTTTCTTGGAATTTAAATCATTGAATATTATTAAAATTTATAAATGCTCTTCAATTCTGCTGATTATGTTTATCTATATGTCATGAATACATACAATTTTTTTTGATTTATGTATAACTAAATGGTTTATGTTTTATTTAATTGCAATAAGACCTTCACATTCCAGAGTTATATTCATCTGCTACTGATTGAGCTGGAAAGATGCACCGTCATATGATTATCATATGCCTATTATTACTATTTAAACTATTTCATCATATTATTTTAAAGCTTGCTTCAGAAAGAATTGGAACAAAAACAATTGCCTGTATTTCAGTTATTTATTATTGAATTCAAGATCTTTTTTTATACAAATGTAGCGTTTTCTTCATACTTTTAAGAAAAAATACGGATAAAATTATTCGTCACGGTTTCGAAGGAATTCTCGAATTTTTCCTGTAAAACGGCTCATTAGGCGGCGCACACCTTCTTCGTCCATCGTTTTAGCTATCTTATTCCACCAGGTTTTCATCTGATTGATGTCTTTGACAACCTTTGCCTTTGCCTTGAGTCTCCTCTTCATGATTGCCCAGTATTTCTCAATAGGGCGGAACTGGGGACAGTTGAGTGGGTTAAGGTTTTTCGGAACAACCTGGACCCCTTTCTCTGCATACCATTCTTGAACGACTTTGCTGTAATGACAGCTTGCCAAATCTGGCCAAAACATTACGGGATGGTCGTGGGATCGAATGAACGGCAAAATTCGTTTTTGGAGACACTCTTTTTGGTATAGTTCCGACGTCATTGTCTTATTTGTAACGAAAACTTTCGTTTTTTTTGCCACAGCTGCAAATGCTCTGCCAAATCATGAATTTTCGTGCAAATTTGTCGGCAAAAACAAATTTAAATTTGGCTGGAACATCCCCCCGAGCCGTTGCCAAGTAAAATTTTTGACCTGGGATTTGCCCGAAGTCAGCCTTGACATAGGTTTCATCGTCCATCAGAAGACACCCGTCGAACTTGGTCAGCACCTGGTTGTATAGCTTCCGAGCACGGATTTTGGCCACACTATTCTGTTTTATGGTCCGATTTGGCTGTTTGCTAGCTCGATACGACTTGATTCCTTCCCGGAGTCGAGCTCTCCTCACGGTACTATGGGCAGCACAGAATTTTCTGGCCAAATCACGGTCCGACAGATTGGGATTCCTCTTAATCGTCTTCAAAATCTTACCACGCAGTTTCCGGTCGACAGTTCCACTCCGACGATTGGCTTGAGGCTTCCGAATCGTCGTCAATGTTTCCTTATACCGTTTGATAACGCGCCATACGGTATTTCTGGGCAATTTCAGCTGTTTAGCTAGCCTAGATGCAGACCACAATGGATTTTCCAAATAACTGTGCACAATTTTTTCCCTTCTTTCGGCTTCCATGTTGATTGTTTACAAAGTACAGTCGATTTGCGGAATGTCAAAAATACATACGTGAAGCTGACAAAATTCCCGACACGTGGGCGCGAGGAACTTCCAAATCCGTTCACCAGGAGCGCCACAATATGAGCAAAAGTTTGTTCCAATTCTAAATGAAGCAAGCCTTATTTATAACCATACTTAAATTACAGGATGACGAATTCCAACCATGGCATATTTTAATTAAATATTATAGTGTATTTCATTGCTCTATTACATACTGCATATATTGCATATTATGACATATTATGTACATTATATATAATAAATACTGGGTTGGGAGGGAGCATCAGGGTATCATTCAAGCTGAAATTGGACGATGGTTTGATTGACTGCCTGAGTCTAGGAGGGAACGAGCATTATCATTTTCTTTATCCTACCGATTCGATTGTGATGCTGCGAACTTGACTACTCCAACAGTATCAGTGAGAGTGACGCGCTTTTCTTAACAAGCCATCCCGTAGAAAGCTTAATAAGGAGTGTATCGAATATAAGCTATCCATATACATTTGCGTTGTACGCATGGATTTGTGATGGTTTTTTATGCTCTGAACACTGCATGCTGTGCGTTTGACTGTCAGCTTTCTTTTGTTTACTTGTTTGTGCGGTTCAAATTCTGCGTTTTCAAAATGTCGCGTATTGAAAAGGAAGTGAAAATTAAGGTTCTGGACACATGGCTAAGTGAGAAGGGTATTACTATGCGAAAATTGGCGAAGCGGTTTGGAATTCATCATGCGAGTGTTAAAACCATCATTAATAAGTTTGGGGAACCCTATTCTTTGGATGAGCTACCAGGAAGAGGCAGAAAACCCGGTTCTTCCAACCCGAAACTGGAGCAGAAAGTGGTATCTCTAATCATGAAGAACAAATCAATGTCAATACGTGATTTGGCCAAAAAAGCAGGAACGAGTGTCGAAATGATCCAGCGTATCAAGAGGCGAAACCACCTGAAGACCTACAAGAAGCAGAAAATCTCGAAACAAAGTGCAGAACAGAAGAAGCGAGCAGCAACAAGGGCCCGGAAATTGTATTCGCGTCTTTTGCAGCGTCCGGATGCATGCGTTTTGATGGACGATGAGACCTATGTAAAGAAGGACTGAAAAACCCTTCCAGGTCTACAATACTTTACTGCCGTCGTTGGATAGGATGTGAACGATGCGGACAGGTCGATTCAAGTGGAGAAATTTGGTCGAAAGGTACTGGTATGGCAAGCAATATGTTCCTGTGGTTTGAACTCAACCATATTTTACACTACCGGAACTATAAATGCGGAAATCTATCGACCTGAGTGTCTCCAGAAGAGATTGTTGCCTTTATATAAGAAGCATAGTACACCTCCGCTGTTTTGGCCGGATTTAGCGTCGGCTCACTATGCCAAAACCACTCTCAATTGGCTTGCGGAAAAGGGTATAGATTTCGTTGAGAAAAATATCACTCCACCAAATTGCCCTCAGCTTCGACCCATCGAACGTTACTGGGCAATCGTGAAGAGGGTCTTCAAGAAGACTGGTAAGGCAGCTGGGAACATGCAGGAGTTCAAGCGTCCAAAAAATGCGATGCAACACTTGTCCGGAACTTGATGAAGAGCATTCGATCCAAAGTTCGAAAATTCGTGAAGGAATAACTTAAATTTCATCCGGTCTTCATTATGTTCAGGTTTAATCTCGTACAATAAAGGATCAATTTTTTGTATGAATAAAATATCGGTTTTCAACAAAATTTGAAAGAAAGTTTGTGGATAGCTTATTTTCGATACACTCCTTAAGTATTGCGAATTGGGTTATTCGAATTGTTGGATCGTATCGTTGGAAGGAGATTCTTGATTTCCCGTGGATTTCACGTGAGTGTCTCTGCTTACGGGTCCACCCCCTCCGTTTTTGGCTCTTCATACAGCGATATTGTGAATTCAGATTGGTGGCTCAATTTGATCTTGCTATTAAGTGGAGCTGCATCCAAGCCAAGAGCATGAAGGGATGGTGGCTACCATACATACTTACATACACATATATACATACACCTTTGTATGGGTCCCATCTCATTGTTCAATTCCGGGCAATGAGAGAGCGGACTCGCTTGCAAAGGTGGGAACTATAGAAGACAATATTTACGATCGACAAATAGCCTTCAACGAATTTTTTACTATTTTTCGTCAACAGCCACTCGCCAGCTGGCAGTATAAATGGAGTAAAGGAGATTTGGGGCGATGGCAACAATTTATCATCCCAAAAGTGTCGAAGAAATCTTGGTTTTGGGGTATGGATGTGGGTCGAAACTTCATTCGTGTGGTGTCTCACCTCATGTCCAATCATTATTCTTTGAACGCTCATTTATACCGTGTTGGGCTGAGTGACAGCAATCTCTGTGAATGTGGACAAGGTACGCAGATCACATTATTTGGTCTTGTGCTGAGCATCGTGGAGTCAGATCGGAGCTTTATGATTCCCTTCGGGCTCGAGGTAGACAACCCAATGTACCAGTTCGAGATATTTTGGCTGTTCGTGATTTGGAGTTTATGAAACTAATATATGTGTTTTTGACTAACATTAGCCTTAGATTGTAGTTAGTTCAACCTGTATGTTTACTCTAAGTTTTTTTTAATCTGTGTTTGTGAGTTTTTTTTCTTCCTTTCTCAAAAATGTTCAAGTTAAAAGAAAACCATAAATTGCATAGTTATAAGTTTTTTTTTTGACAATTTAGAATTTAAAATAAATGTGTTTTGCAAAACCATACTTAAAATTCCCGCCCATCTTCCCATCCATTAAATTGTCATACCTATTAACCTCGAGACGGCCGCGAGTAATCGTTTCTATCCTTCTAACATTAGTTTTAAGATAACTGATGTATATAAATATGAAAATTTAGCTCTGTATAGTTGATTCGATTGAGCCTATACAAATTAATGATTTATAAAAAAAAAATCTCATTTTTTGTCTCATTTTTTAGTTCCTGCGAAAATGCTGTTCGATGGAATACTGGTTGGCAAAAGACGACAAAAGGCGCAAGAAAGAAGAAGATTAGACCAGGTGGAGCATGCTCTACACACTTAGAATTTTTTACAGAAATCTGTAAAAGTTTACCGAATTCTCAACATCTTGAAGTTCGGCAATCCAATTTAACGGATTTCGGTAAAATTTTACCGAAATCCGGTAATTCTTTTACAGATAACTGTAAAATTTCACCGAAATACGTTAAATCGGATTACCGAACGTTCAGCTGTTGAGAATTCGGTAAACTTTTACAGATTTCTGTAAAAAAAATCTAAGTGTGTAGGGAGTAAAAGGTGCCCATGAGATTGGAGGGGAGCAGCCATTAACCGAGAACGTTGGAGGGATATTGTTTATCAGGAAATGTTATAATGACGTTATTCCATGAAAAAAATAAAATAAAATAATACCAGAATAACACATGATCTCAAGTCTTAAAAAGGAATTTTTGATCTTTAGAAAACAAGTTGTGTTAATTGGGTATTCATTGATGGACACGGTAAACCAGGGGTCGCTAATCACCGATTTCTACCACCGGAAAAGTCGATTCGTAGTAGGTCTTGACGATTACTACCCACATTCCACGGCTTTACTAGGCTGTTCAATTAATAAGACTTAATTAACTTTGATTTTGAAACCTTGACAGGAACCAATACTTCGGTTTACCAGAAAGCGGAACTCAACCACCCTTCCATCATTTTCATTGTTGGTTAATTGAACAGAACCCACTGTCATTTGAACCAATCACTGGCCTTCACAGTTCGAGCATGTTCTGATTCTTACCGTGCGTTGTAAAATGCCACCAGTCCTTCAGCATTCCTTTCACGGCGATATCAAGCTCCAATCGTGCACCAAAATTAGGTCAAATGTTTTGTTATTTTTTTTTTTTGGTTTTTGAAACCGCAACCCGGCACTAAACCGGACGTAGTATCCGTTCGTGGCAACTGTACACTCACCACCACGGCTCAATATATCAGCGTTAGTCGTGGCTTTAAGATTTTTGAACCGGTCAACCTTGAGCCTTTGCAACGCCGTATGATTCACACGCCGACGACGGGTGACGCTGCAGCGCTGGCTAGGAAGCAAAAAAAAACCCACCCAAATCTCTTACCCTTGCCGAGTCCGTTGAAATGACTATCATTAGACGCGTTTCGTTGGTGCGAAAAGATTTTCACAATCGCCAGGTTGCGGCCGAATAGTTCGATCGATCATCATAGTTATAGTTTTGTCATCGCTGCTCGTGGGAAAGGCTCAAGCAAAGGGTGACCGCGGGGAGACTTCATCGGGAGTTTAATCTACCGGCGACGAACCGCAACCGAGAGACCGACCGACCAACCGACCGCAAGGGTTGCATAATTTGGTGGAACGAGACGAAGTAAGTGTAACATAACAACATGTCCATATCGCCAGCTGACCGGGAAGTCATAAATGGCTCGGGCTGGTAGTTGCAGGGCCTACCATTGCATCATCCCAAATGACGGAGTTGGTTCGAATATGTGTGCCTGGTGCGTATGGAAAAAATGGGAGTTTACTGCGTCTTTGGATGAAAGTTCATTACTGCCCTCTAATGCAGATGTAAAATAGCATCATGCGTGAACTGTCGTCTAGCATGGTGGTCTATACGAGACGAAGGGTGTGAATCTAACTTAATACTCCATGACAGTCGGCAATGGTAGCCGTAAAGAACTGATTGCTTCAAGTTGCTAATCCACCGAAGACAGCTTATTTGCGCAGGTTTTCTCGAAAGCTGAATCAAAGCAGTTTCATTGTTCCGTCACACTTGTCACCCCAGTGTGCGACCCAGTGCTCCATAGAAGCTCCACTTCCATTCCTCCCCATGCAAGCATACCTGTTTGCTCTCGGTAATGTTGTCGAGCAACGACAACAGCGTCATACCCTCGAGGGGCCAGTTGAGTTACGTAACA
Organism: Aedes koreicus; assembly: GCA_024533555.2. NCBI lineage: Eukaryota > Metazoa > Arthropoda > Insecta > Diptera > Culicidae > Aedes > Aedes koreicus. The sequence continues at coordinate 77,596 of JAHHFK020002531.1, read as the reverse complement.
TCCATTTCCTGGAATGCGAAAATCATAACACCGTCATCGTCCGTTACCGGCCGCTCCGTATGACGATGACGGAACTTCGGGACCCTGGGTGCGTGTCAGCAGAAGTGTTGTGTGGATGACCGTTTAAATTTGGTCCGCATTAATCAACATGCCTTGTGAAGGGTTGGCTAACATCAACCGAGAGCTTGGGACAGCCATTGGCAAAATTGGTTTCAATTTCATTACCTTCGCGTGTGGTGCGCTCACTGACTGGGCTCCAGATGGCACGTCGGTATTTGAATATGTAGGTAAACAATCTTGCTTCGAAGCCCCTATCGGCCGGGACCGTAAAAGTGAAGGCTGGAAATTACCAATTAGGGTGGCTTACCTTTCTTTCTTTCTCCACCATCGGGGAGGAATCTCGGGCAAATTGTTTTCGTAATGGCCATCAATTTAATTAGTGTTTTCGGTGATTTGTGGGCTCGTGCCTTCACGAATCGGAGCATTTGGATCTGGTTATGTGTCCTAGGTAGGTGAGTTACATATGGAAGCGAAGGATAGTGGGGTGTAAAATGGTTTGAGATCGTTAATTTTGTGCCAATGGCCGATCGTAAAATGAATGAATGGATTGCCGAAGTTGATTGACAATGGCAATCTGTGGATAGCCTGGATCCTTCTCCGTGCACATTTATCACTTTCTCAATCATTTGCAAAACATCATCAGTTTGGATCGAAAGGACCCTCAGGGCAATTAATATCACTTGGCTGTATTTTTGAGGTCGGTTGCCGCGTGGTGTAGAATCCATTGTGGATGATTTTTGGTGGGGCAACCATACTTTCGTGAGACTGAGACCTCTAAGGAGTGTATCGAAAATAAGCTATCCACAAACTTTCTTTAAAATTATGTTGAAAACCGATATTTTATTCATACAAAAAATCGATCCTTTATTGTACGAGGTTAAACTTGAACAAAATGAAGACCGGATGAAATTTGAGTTATTCCTTCACGAATTTTCGAACTTTGGATCGAATGCTCTTCATCAAGTTCCGGACAAGTGTTGCATCGCATTTTTTGGACGCTTGAGCCCAAATTTTTTTGAACTCCTGCATGTTCCCAGCTGCCTTATCAGTCTTCTTGAAGACCCTCTTCACGATTGCCCAGTAACGTTCGATGGGTCGAAGCTGAGGGCAATTTGGTGGATTGATATTTTTCTCAACGAAATCTATACCCTTTTCCGCAAGGCAATTGAGAGTGGTTTTGGCATAGTGCGCCGACACTAAATCCGGCCAAAACAGTGGAGGTGTACTATGCTTCTTATATAAAGGCAACAATCTCTTCTGGAGACACTCAGATCGATAGATTTCCGTATTTATAGTTCCGGTAGTGTAAAAAATAGTTGACTTCAAACCACAGGAACATATTGCTTGCCATACCAGTACCTTTTGACCGAATTTCTCCACTTGAATCGACCTGTCCGCATCGCTCACATCCTTCCCAACGACGGCAGTAAAGTATTGTAGACCTGGAAGGGTTTTTGAGTCCTCCTTTACATAGGTCTCATCGTCCATCAAAACGCATGCATCCGGACGCTGCAAAAGACGCGAATACAATTTCTGCACTTTGTTTCAAGATTTTCTGCTTCTTGTAGGTCTTTAGGTGGTTTCGCCTCTTGATACGCTGGATCATTCCGACACTCGTTCCTGCTTTTTTGGCCAAATCATGTATTGACATTGATTTGTTCTTCATGATTAGAGATACCACTTTCTGCTCCAGTTTCGGGTTGGAAGAACCGGGTTTTCTGCCTCTTCCTGGTAGCTCATCCAAAGAATAGTGTTCCCCAAACTTATTAATGATGGTTTTAACACTCGCATGATGAATTCCAAACCGTTTCGCCAATTTTCGCATAGTAATACCCTTCTCACTTAGTCATGTGTCCAGAACCTTAATTTTCACTTCCTTTTCAATACGCGACATTTTGAAAACGCAGAATTTGAACCGCACAAACAAGTAAACAAAAGAAAGCTGACAGTCAAACGCACAGCATGCAGTGTTCAGAGCATAAAAAACCATCACAAATACATGCGTACAACGCAAATGTATGTGGATAGCTTATATTCGATACACTCCTTAACAATCATTCAGCGTTTAATTGAGAGCATTCTCAACCCAGTTTTTCATTTAGTGTTTTTGGAATTCCTTCTAAAGTGAGAATTTGGTAATCTCTTAATACAGCTTTAGTTTATTTATGCTCCTCCTTGAAACTCTCCTCTCTCACTTACCTTACCTTACCTTACAAATCAGGCTTAGGCCGGTTTGGCTCCATTATGTTCGACTCCTCGTCAGCCACGTAGTCACCCTCAAAAGTATCGACTCACCTAGAACAGTAGAATTTATGATACTCTATCTTGAAACATTGATTCCATTAACTAGTTTATAAAATAAATCAAAAGTGATGAACTTTATAATTCGACTAATATTTCTAATGTGAAATTTTATGCAGAGTTCAAAAATGCCGTCAAAAAAATTAAAAAAAAAAAAAAAAAAGATTTATTAAAAATAAAAAAAAAAAAACAAAAAAAAAAAAAAAAAAAAAAACATCAAACCCAATCAAAAAAATAAAAAATAAAAATCAAAAAAAACAAAAAATAAAAATTTCACCATACTTTTAACATATTCTACGCAATTGTTACGCCTATAATAATTATAAATATTTTTTTTATTTTTTTTTTTATATATTAGATAATTAATAACATAAAAATAATAACAAAATAAAATAAAAAAAAAAAAAAAAAAAAAAATTCCATGAAAAACAAAAAGAAAAAACCCGAATTAATCCACCGATGGTGAGACTGAACCCTTCTTACACTTCACCAGAATTACGAACTCAAATGTGGCCAATATGGTACTGAATACATATTTTCATCATAAATTCCAAGAAGATCCAGGAATATTCTATATGTCATACAGTCAGTTTATAAAATGAATTATTTTTCAATCCCGAACGTATTGTTCATCGATGTGATTAAAATATTGCCATTAATAGTCTTTAACGACCTGTTTATGTTAGTTACATAAATGGGCAAATTACATAAATATTAGAAATTCCATATAATCAGTCCATAGAATGAATTATTAGACAATCCTAAGCGTCAATTTTGATTATAGATATGGATTCAAGATGCTTAACAATGTTCGTTGAAAATTGTGTAGTTATAGTAAATGGAGACTTAGTGTAATTTTCGAATATACTCGTTGCAGTTCAAAACCGGACCACTCGAGCCAATCGATCCTACTCTAATTCTATAGAGTCGCATAGTGTGGCTAGTCCGCTGTATGTGCTATACAACGCACCAGGTGCGGAACAATAGAATGCAAGCGGCATCGATTGGGGTGAGTGGTCTGATTCGGGTTTGAACTGCAACGAGTATATTTTCATCTCACTATTATGTGCTCGCGGGTATTGCTTTGGCCATATCTCCATGAAGGATTATCCAATCATAATGAAATTTTGACCAGTTATTTGAGGTTTCTATAGCTTTGATTAACCGCTAACAAAACTAAAATCGGTACGCAAATAGCTCAGTATGTAATCGGAGACTAAACTGTTTGATTACTATTATAATAGGCCGTCAAGTACTGTTTCGTTGATATCTTCGTAACGAAATGTCCGAATAAAAAAAAATCAATAGCGTTCTATGGGAATGTTGTAGCTTTCATTTACCGTCAACAGAACTGAAATCGGTTCACAAATGGCTGAGAAACCGATGTGGCATTATTTGTAACGCACACACACATACACACATACAAACACACACACACACACACACACACACACACACACACACACACACACACACACACACATACACACATACATGTGCTCAGTTCGTCGAGCTGAGTCGAATGGTATATGACACTCGGCCCTCTGGGCCTCGGATAAAAAGTCGAATTTTCAAGCGATCTTAATACCCTTCTTTTGGTGTAAGAAGGGTAAAAAACTCATAATGGATAACCAAACAAAAGCCGCTGCGGCTTTTGCTGTATACAGAAGTCGTCTCCATTCTACTCGATCCATGGCCGTGCGCCGCCAGCCTCGAAGTCTGCGAAGGGTCCGCCGGTCGTCTTCCACTTGGTCGACCCACCGTGGCCACTGCGCGCGTTTTCTTCTTGTACCGGCCGGATCATTATCGAGCACCATCTTAACCGGGTTGTCGTCCGACATTCTGGCTACATGTCCGACACACCGCAACCACCAGAATTTCACCGTGTGGACGATGGGTGGTTCTCCTAACAGTTGCAGTTCTCCTAACACCATCCCATGAGAACAAAAGAAGCAGACAAAACAATCCATAGTTCTGACCGTGACCACTGAATAGAAAGCGCACTCACACTCATGCGAATTCTATAACGAAAAACATAAGGCAAAATGAAGCAACAAAAATACAAAAATGAAATTTCATCAGTGGATTGGTTTTTTAAGATGATTACTGATTACATACACACCTAGATAAAATTCATAAGGTTATTTATGAGCTTATAAAAGGTCGTCCATCAATGACGTAGCATTTTAGAGGAGAGGGGGGTCTAATGGATTTGTGACAATATGCTACGAGGCGGAGGGGACACTAATGAAAATTGAACATGGCACCATTGATGATGGCCATTTAGAAGTACAACCTCGAAAAAGCATGAAGTTTGATACCCATATTGATATGGTTCCGGACATTTTCCAAATTGGCCACCTCCCCCGGGGCACCTGGAACCTACTACAGAGTGTTCAGGGCAACTGATCGTCCTGAATATGCTCCATGAAGCACCATCATGAAAATTCTTGATGTTTTGGTGATATATACATGATTGGAAGGATATACATGATTGACCATAGTATCCGGAACCAGTTTTACGGAAATGGCCATATTTCGGAAGTTTTTCAACGGATCTTAGTGCAACCGCCGGCATTCAATTTTCAATGAGTTTTAGTTTCTAGGAAAATAGGGGTCATCGATGTTACTTCACACCACACAAAAATACGAGCAGCAGAAAAAATGTCTTTTTGACAAGCCCTCTGAAAATCCGGAACATCTCCGGTGGCCGGTGGCCAGTATTCGTGATCATGCATGTTACTAAATTTTGACTAAATTTGCCGTCGAATGCTTTAAGTTTTGTCCGAATTCAACAATTTTTCAAAAAGTTATAAGGAATTGAATTTGGGCAAAATTTTGCCTATCTCAATCATTTTGCCTATCCTCTGTATAAGGAAAATAAAATTAAAAAAAAAGTTTTAAAACGATACGTATAGTTTGGTTCAGGTCGTAAAATGGCCACATGCCCCGGGGCATCCAATCCAGATCATGCTTCCATAGTGTCCAACGTGGTCACAGGATATTGGTTAGTCTTTTGACATCTTTTCCGTGAAAAAATGTTGACGCAATACTGCTTAAATAAGAAAATTGATCGCACCAAAACTATCTATTACCCCAATGGATTCTGGAATGTCTCCGGAACCATATTCTTGATTCAATCCATATTGTGGGCTTAGAAAAAAAAAAAAAAAATTTTCAAAAAAAAACCCCCCCAACTCCAAATTTTTTTTTCCCACCAAAAAACAAACTTTCCCCAAAAAATTATAATTTTTCCAAACTTTATTTAAATTAAATTATCTACAACTTTGTAGGAGACAAACCAAAACGAAACCAATTGTGGCAACACTGTTATCATTATGTGTTGTGAATAAGCGCTGCTAAACAATTCATCAATAGTGGAGTATATCCATTTCCGTAGGCCCTCGAAACTATCCCGGTGAATTCCCGAGTTACCTCCGCGATCGTGTACGTGTTGTCCAGTCCGCCGTAGCATTCGTTGGCTCGTTATTTGCAAAATTGAAGTGAGATTTTATTTGATCCAAAACCGACATTGTTCTTGTGTTACAATAAGCCCGCCGAGAAACAATAAGAGTGCTGTCTCATTCGTGTGTCGTTGTTCTGTGTATTGATCGCAATTCAAAGCCAATATGTCAACACTCCAGCGAACTCCACCAAGCAGCGGTGCAAAAGCAAACTTCTCCAAGCGCGTACGATCGGATTCTGATGAAAGCACCCAACCTCTCACTTTGGAAGCTGTTCTGAACGCGATGAATCACCAGTTCGAGAAAACCTTCGCAAGAATTGAGGAGATAAACGTCAACATTAGTGGTAAAATTGACGCAGTGAAAGCGGAGCTGGATGGAAAACTGGAAGCTGTTTTGCACGACATCAGCACCTTTAAGGCGGATTGCACTGCAAAGCTCAAGTGCAACGAAGATAAGCTCTACGCTCTGAACATGACAGTAGGCGAAATTTCGCAGGACATCGGCAGTCTCGAGAACAGGAACGAATTGATCGTGAGCGGAATCCCGTATTTGAAGGATGAAAATTTGGAGACTTATTTCAACGCTATGTGGAAATACATTGGACTGCACGAGCATCACATTCCATCGGTCGACTTGAGGCGTTTGAAGTCGAGTAGGCAAAGCGGTGGCTTAATCGTTTTGCAATTTGCTCTAAGAAACAATCGTGACGACTTTTACAGCAGCTACCTCCAGAAGCGGGATTTGAAACTGTGTCACCTAGGAATCAACTCGCCTCGCCGGATCTACGTGAATGAAAACCTGACCATCGCAGCACGCAGGATAAAGGCAGCAGCCCTGCGACTGAAGAAAGCTGGGAAGTTATTGTCGGTGTACACGAAGCAGGGGGTCGTTATGGTGAAGCGCTCCGTCGATCAGCAACCTGTGGCCATACGTTCGGATGAGTTTCTGGACCAATTTTCGTAGTTAAGTACTTTTATGTCGCCCTCAAATTGTCGTTATTTGTTAATGTCACTGTTTGATGAAATGTTTGAAATTTGTAATTTTTGATTGTACGAAGATTGTTGTTTTAAAAACAAAGCAAAAATGTTAACTACCGTAGTTTACTTACAGCCCCCTAAAAACTGCTTCCCCTTTATTACGTGATGCCACCGTTACAAAGCCACACCTCAACGAACATCCCTGGTGCAGTGATGCACGCTGTTCTCCCATTTGGCAAATTTAATATATGTCACGGAAATGCCCAGAGTTTATGCGCTCGAAAATCGAGTAAGTTAGATGAAGTGAAGGATCTTCTTAATAATTCAAAGGTCTCGGTAGCTTGCTTTACTGAGTCTTGGCTTTCGACGAAGAACAGTAACCGTAGTATCACCATCCCAGGATTCACCGCTGTTCGCAACGATCGAACTTATCGTCGTGGAGGTGGAATTGTGATTTATTACAAGGCTCACCTACCCTGTACCAAGATATTTAATACACAATTGTCATCCGAATCAGAGGACAAAACTGAGTGCCTGGCGCTGGAGTTGCGGTTAAGCGGCGAAAAAATACTGCTAATGGTAGTTTACAATCCCCCTGAGAATGATTGCACACGCTTCCTTACCGAAAAATTGACGGATTTCGGCGCACTCTACGAAAACGTTCTGCTTATCGGCGATTTCAACACTGATTTATCGAAGCCAGGTAGAAAGCAGACGCAGTTCACATCCATGCTAGACAGCTTCGCCCTGTTCTCGATGGGTGAAGAACCCACGTTTTTTCAAAAAGACGGTTGCTCGCAGCTGGATTTGTTCATTACAAGTTGCAGAGATAAAGTACTACGCTTCGATCAAGTAGGTTTCCCTGGACTATCGCAGCATGACCTCATCTTTGGTTCTTTGGACTTTGACGCGAACCCCGCGCCAAAGATCGAGACGTATCGAGATTATGTCAACTTCAACGCACGTATACTGCACAACGCCATTCTTTCCGTCCCTTGGAATATTCTCTACGCGAATCACGACCCAAATGAGCTGGTCAGCTTCTTCAACTCCCACGTAAAGCAGATTCACGATAAATGTATCCCGCTTCGAACAAGCAGAATCCACAAATCGACCAACTTGTGGTTCGGTAGTGAAATTCGGAAGTCCATACTGGAACGCAATCTGGCTTACAAAGATTGGATCAGGGCGCCGAGAGCATCAAGAGATCAAGCACGACGCCGATATAATTGCCTGAGGAACAGAACAAATGCGATGATTACTTCTGCAAAAGCTCATTATTTGAATCGTTTTTTGGACAGCCAGATCCCGTCTACAGTTCTTTGGAAGCGGCTCAAATGTATCGGAGTGGGTAAGGACAAATCGTCAACTATTTGCGAATTTCATCCTGACGAAGTAAATCGCACTTTCCTATCGAGCTACATTCCAAGCGATAACCACAGTGAATCGAGAAGATCATCGCCAGACACACCCTACAGTTTCTCTTTCCGGCCAGTGGAATGCTGGGAAGTCGCGAATGCCGTACTCAACATCAAATCCAATGCAATTGGTCTGGATGGTTTGCCGATCAAATTTGTGAGAATAATCCTACCTTTAGTTGTGCAGCAAATCACGCACATTTTCAACATCATCATTGAAACATCCGTTTTCCCTTCTTGCTGGAAGCATGCCAAGATTTTGCCGCTGCGAAAGAAACAGCATTTACGTGCGCTGTCGAACCTCAGACCAATTAGTATCCTGTGTGCACTGTCAAAGGCCTTCGAGAAACTTCTTGAGCAGCAGATGTCATCCTTCATCACTGAGAACAATCTATTAGCGGACTATCAAGCAGGATTTCGCAAAGGGCAAAGCATCCAAACAGCAGCGGTTCGAGTATATGACGATTTAGCTAAAACGATCGACAGGAAAGGTACTGCGATATTACTACTGCTCGATTTTTCTAAAGCCTTCGACACTATCCCTCACCGTAAACTATGCTCGAAGTTAGAAACTCAGTTCAACTTTGCCGTTTCTGCAGCTAACCTTATTGAGTCGTATTTGAAGGACCGAATGCAAACTGTGTTCTGTGGGGACCAACAATCCAAATGCGGCTTTTCGACCTCCGGTGTTCCGCAAGGTTCGGTGCTCGGGCCTCTGTTGTTCTGCTGTCACATCAACGATCTGTCGACCATTCTCAAGTACTGCTCCATACAACTGTATGCGGATGACGTTCAGCTGTATATCCGTGGCCTTGGTCCCTGTACTCGCGAACTTATCACGATGGTGAATAAAGACCTCCAGAGAATCACAGTGTGGTCTCAGCGGAACCAACTTTTTGTCAACCAATCAAAGAGTAAGGTAATGCTCGTGAGAGGAAACCGTAGACATGCTGTTCAAACGAATCTGCTACCACCTATCACTATGGATGGACAGATTATAGAGTGGACAGAAAGTGCGGCGAATCTTGGTTTCTTATTTCAAGCGGACCTGCAGTGGGATGGACTGGTAAATCAGCAGTGCGGAAAAATTTACGCAAGCCTTCGATCGCTCTACGGCTGTGCTTCTGCTGCCCCTATCGCCACACGCATGAAATTATTCAAAGCCCTGATCCAACCCCACTTCGTGTTTGGCGAACTACTTCATGTAAGACCAAGTGCTAGCGCCATGGATAGGCTACGAGTCGCACTGAATTCATGTGTACGTTTTGTTTACGGATTGAACCGCTACGCACACGTTAGCCAACTGCAGAAAAATCTAATCGGATGTCCTGTGGAGAGCTTCTATGCGCATCGCTCGTGCTTGTTCCTGCGTAAGCTGATCAAATCCCGCTCCCCGCCAACACTCTTTCAAAAGCTGCAGCCTTTCCAAGGTCGTCGTCGTCAGAATTTGATAATTCCACCCAATAACTCGGCTACATATTCCAGCTCACTGTTCGTTCGTGGTGTGGTGAATTATAATACACTGCCTCCTGTGGTCATACGCTCAACATCAGAAGCAGTTTTTAAGAGGGGCTGCCTAGAGTTTTGGAACCGTCACTAAAGTTAGAAAATAATGTATGTAGTTTAGAGTAGTTGATAAATTTTTTTTTTTTTTTAATTGTATATGACTCAGCAAAATCGCAGGTAGCAAACAAAAAAGGTTCTCCTTTACGCTACTGGAAAATAAATAAACAAACAAACAAACGTTTTGGTCGTTTTAGCGGTTAAAAGACCAAAATTGATAGCAAATATTTATATCTGAGAAAAAAAATTTAAAACTGATCCTGCTATCAGTGAGAGCAAACTGAAAAGTCAATTAACTGTACATTTTTTCACGTTGACAGCAAAATGTATCTTCCACTTGTCAATATAATGAAAACAAAACTACTTATTTCAAACAGAAGCAAAAGTCAGATTACAGCAAGATGAAAACTATTTTTTTTCAGGGTGTTTTGCTGGAGCTGCGTGACAGCTTAGTTGTCAAGACAGGACCCTTTCCCAACGTCACCTCTACTACGACCAATACCTTTGAAGCTCTAGTCTATGTTGGCCGCTTGAGCACTTGTTGAAGTAATTAGTATTAGACCTTAGTATTTTTCAAAATTTCAGTTTCAATTTTCCCGCGATGATGTTATGTAATGCAGTCGTAAAATGGAAGCTCAAATTAATAACCTATCCTAGATGTCACGAGCTTTGTTGAGTGATTTCTAACGTTTCCTGAAGATGATAATCCGGGACAAAATGCCGTCTAAGTCGATAGCCCCAACTGCTGAAGTCATCTTCAGGCTATATGCAGTAGTAGCTAGATTTCAAAAAGACATGTATATTACAAAACAATAATTCTGAGGGACGACATTCAGGCCTTTGATGCAGACTATGTTGACAACTAGTAGTACTGAAGTCAACCCCAAGCAGTATTGCAACAAGAGTATGCACAATATTTATTATTCATACAGCGAATGATATTTCAAGACCACCCTCAATTGCAATGGTGTGCCTATGTTGGCTACTTACAGCACTGCGGTATCCCCTAATAATGATGATATAATGATGATGATAATGTGAACTACCATCTAACCTAGCAAGGCAACTACCTATGGCACTGGACTGTTTCAATTAAACGATTTGATTAAGGTTGTACTGTGGTAAATGTTTCATCATGTTTCTGTATGAAGGGTCAAAAACGTATTGTGGGCCCGTTAGCCGATACACTTACGCGCAACCCAAAGCTACAGGGGTCTATAGAGAATCTTCTTCCAGAAACAACATTAAAACCTTGCCCTTGCCTAGTAAAAAGTCCTATTAGATGGGGAGAAGAGCCCGCCCTTTATTCACGAAATGTTAACAATAGGAAGTTGGCAGTCCCACTCTTCCTATCCAAATCTCTTCAATCGGGTACTCTGATGGTCCCTCCTTTCATCCCAACATAGGGTGTTATATGAATATATGAAAAATTCAGAGACATCCATATGATTTCTTACCTTGATTTTGAAATCATCTTAACTAGAAGCTTCTGTTAGTAAATTTGACTGACAGTAAAATTGGTTAGGGTTATATACCGTTTCCCACTTACTGCTTCAACCTCCCTTTGATGTAGGGTCCAGATTGTTGACTCTGTGTTTCTGCTTTTGAAGAGCTGACTTCAGTAGCGCATACCGTGACTCACAGAGGGTTATTCCGAGAGTCGAAGTAACGTTTGTCACTTGGCGACGTAAATCAAATGGAGAGTCACGTCACTACAGGTTAATTTTTGTCACTTCATCAAGTGACAAACGTCACTTCGACTCTCGGAATAACCCTCACAATGTATCATATGGCATTGCTTGTGGCCATGAAATAGGGAAGAGAACAGGAGAAAGAAGAGGAGCATTAGTAATTGGTAACATGTTATGCGTTTGTGAGATTTTCATGGTGATATTTTCACAACGACCGTTCAGCATTATTCGACGGATGCATATGAGAGATCATTCCCGATGAGTTTCCACTCGTTTACTCAATTCCATCACGTTTAGAGCACCCGTACCGGTCCGGTACTAAACCTATTTTAGCAACGCAACACCATTTCTTCACACCGCACCGGTCGCTGCTAAATGCGGTATCAAAATAGCAGCGAGGCTCTCGGGAAGCGTCGGATTGTTATTTGGTTAAAAGGGTTGGTTGGTTTCAAAAAAATATACATTTAAGTAAATTTATTGCAATCCATCTCTTTTTTAAATTACAGCTTGACATTTTATATCATGTAATATGAAGAATTTCTTCTATCCAATAATATATTCTGATGAAGGGGTAAGGTTTTGTAAGGCTCAATGTGAATTCTCAATAACAGATCATTCCTCTAATTAGACTACATAACAATATTATTTTTACCAAATTTTGTGAGCATGACAAATAATTCTGTAGTATTTATATATTAATTATCAGTAATAGGGTACCTAATCCAAGTTTATGGTAAAAAATTTGGAGTTTAAATGATGTTTTCGAATAATCTTGTAAATAAATTTAAAAATTTTACCTTAAGGCATCTTCAACGGCGATCCAAATCGTGGATTGAATTTATTTTTTTGGACCAAACGCAAAAACATCGCTGCACCGGTGTTGTAAATTTTGTTTTATACTGGATCTATTTTGCATCATTTTAAAACTGGTATATGTTTTGATCTATTCATGCAGCAATTTGGAGCAAGAAAAATACCGTTCCAAAACACTACACGCTACTTGATAATACCAATTATTGAGTAAAAGTTCGGCTTAATAATTCAGTTCAATAACTCAATTTTAATGAGTATATTCTGAGGTATATTTGTGCGCCGAAAAGTAACCGTTTTTGCTGCGTGTGATGCTGGCGGCGGACAAAAAGTTGCGTTGCTCGCCTCGGATGCTGATAATTACCTCAAGTTGCTCCTGATGCTAGTGAATTACCTTTTCGTTTCATTCCTAAATAACGAATGCTTGTCTCAGTTTTTTCATAGCCACTGCATTTTTCGGAAAACGCTGACTAGATCGAAATGCGTCCGAGATTCACGGAAAGTATTTCGATTGCTCGGAAATGAATAAAAAATGAAGTCTTCAAAGACTTCTTGTTTATTCGCTGCCAAACTACAAATTAGCATTATCTAATATCGTTTTAATGAAATGCATGCATTCACACAAACACCTTTAGCCAAACGAAAGAACAAGTATTCCTTGTCGTCAGCTAACAACCCACTACTGGCACTAAAAATTATTTGGTCAAACCAATCAATTGCAAAATGTTTGTGTAAAATTTGCGATCTCTGAAAAAAAACCTCTGATCTCTGATGTTGAATGATCGACAAGATGACAGGTGTTGGCGGGTTTAACAACAAGAAATACAACACCAGTGCGGGGAACGCAAAGTTGGTCTATTTTAGCTAGTTCTATTCAAGTTTCGCTGATGCAAATCAGGTATAAAGCTGATCCAAAAATAGACCGCCGCTGAAGATGCCCTTATATGTTTATAATTATGTAAATTAATTTAAAATTTGTTTTAGTAAAGGTCGGTATCGTGTTCGAAAGAAATTTCTTTTTCCATCCCAAGACCATGTTGAATTTCGTTTACTGAAACGGAAAAGTAAAGAATCGAAAAGAAATTTCTGCAGCAGTATCCACCTGAAAAAAACGAAAAATAAAATTGGAATTTGTAAGGTTTCCAACTAATGGGAGCTGTCGCTTTTACTTTCGGAAACATATTCCGCTCGATTATTCCGTAAGTGAAGGTGACATTTCGTCCCATGTAGATCAATTTTCAACATTCCGCTTGGTAATATTGAACAAAATTCAGTAACCTCTCTACTTTTTAAGTCGATACTAGCCTTAATGCTGTACGTAATTTCATACAAATTCATATATTTAGAAATGATAATTTTAATAAATAATACTAAATAGTTGAAAACTTCCTCATTAAAATGTATCACACATTATCTTAAAATTTATACATTTTAAAAGTTGTGATTGTAAAATATACTCGTGTCTAAATTCAATCGTATTCAATAAATAAATAAAATAATTATTATTGAAAAACAAAATTCAAATGAATTATTTTGAAAATTTATCTTTCCTTAATTGAAAAAATAATGAATCAGTTAATTTAAGTTCCAATTTAAATTCCAAAATTTCCAAACTTATCAAAACTTATGAATAGTTAACAATATCAATTTGAATTGAATTATTAAACTTCCTTGTATAATTTTAAAAAAAATATCTTCATATATAATGATTTGAAAAATAATTTTGCTAATTGATTGCTTATTGGTTTTGCTTATCTAAAAAATGTATGAAAAAATGTATTATTGTATTTTCATTTTTGGTTTTGCTTAAATGAATATAGTAATCTATTTTATTTACAACAAAAATTGGAACTATTATTTTATATTACACACTTAATAAAAAATAAAAGTTTCATGAATATTTGTAGTTAATTTAAACTAAATTTTATTGAACTAAAAACTAAAATTAAATTCAACCCACCCATTTAATGTTAATACAGTGACGGGCAATACAATAAGACCAAAGCCCGATTTTCATACAAAATGGTCATGTTTGGGGGCTTGTCTTTCATTTTCCCGTGAAGAAATTGAACTGAAATTTTGGCAATAGCCTAGAAATAACCAGAATTTTCATCTTTAATAAATTCATAATTTTCCATTCACCACTTCAGAAACCATAGACAAAACCACCTACGACAAAACAATAATACCTCCTTTTGATATCCATAGTTTAGGCCATGTTGATGAGTGTGAATTAAAATCTATACTGTTATTAATAATGACCCGTGAATCAATAATCAAAATTCAGATCCTCAAATTCGAACATCCTTTATGGTAATCAAAAAGTGGTCTTATTGTTTTGTCGTATGCGGTGTCTATAACTTTTAAAGGTCGGTATCGTGTTCGAAAGAAATTTCTCTTTCTATCCCAAATCCATGTTAAATTCCGTTTACTGAAACGGAAAAGTAAAGAATCGAAAAGAAGTTTCTGCAGCAGTATGCAACTTGAAAAGAACGAAAAATAAAATTTGAATTTGTAAGGTTTCCACGCAAACTAATGGGAGCTGTCACTTTTACTTTCGGAAAAATATTCCGCTCGATTATTTCGTAAGTGAAGGTGACATTTCGTTCTATGCAGATCAATTGTCAAAATTCCGCTTGGTAATATTGAACGAAATTCCGTAACCTCTCTACTTTTTAAAGGCCAGTATCGACCTAAACCTTATCAGGGCAATGATCCCCCATCGCATCTTCAAGTGATCATTACAAGCTGTCAATTTAGTTCAGGCACTTTTGAACGTTTATGAGGCAGCTTATTCGCACATGAAATCTGCCACAACCAAGCCGGTAGAACGCACTCATACCCATTTCTGCGATACCTGCGGTATCTCGTAATAATACTCAAAAAAGTTGGTATTAATATGTAATGTGCTTCCATTTTAAAGTGTGTTATAAGGGTAGGTCAGTCAGGTTGTCTTATGCCAATGGCGTTCATTTTACAACCATGGGTAAATGGAATTTACCTTAGTTTTCTGATTATCCAGGCTGTACAGTTCCATTTAAACATACATACCATCTTCTTTCCCATTTTATACGGCTTACGGTTTCCATGATACTTCCTGATTTGTAGAGTTTGACTTGGGCAGCATTTAACTTTTGTAACCCGGAATAAACACTCGTTGCCTCACGGTAACTCAGGTGTACATAGTAGAAATTGAAAGCAGATGAAAAAGAATAAATGAAACCGTGATAAGTTGATTGAAATTGAATTGAAATGGAATTAAAATTAAACCGAAATGGAACCGGAACGGAATCAAAATGGAATTCAAATGGATTCAAAAAGTATTCTAAACAGAACCGAAATAAAACCAAAATTGAATTGTAATGGAATCGAAATGGAATCGAAATAGAACCAAAATGTACGAAACGGAACCAATATGGAGCTGGACCGGAATTGAAATGGAAGTATCGTGATTAAAAGAAACCCCCCCCCCCCTCCCAGCCCCTTTTATAGTAATATAGTAAGTCAAATATTACACACTCACTTAACCAGCCCCTCCGCATCGACCTCCCAATTATCAATTTTTTGTCTTCGTCAGTCTTAAGTAACACTTTTTTGCTTACTACTTAATTTCACCGCCTCGTATTACAAGAAACCTAAAAAAACAACGAATTAGAGCGCGGCGTGGTTGATTTTTTGTAACCAAACTTTGTAATAATGGAACAAAAGAAAGAAAACAAAATCCAAAAACAAATATATATACATAAAACAGCATGATATTGTATATGACCAACCAAACACTGTTGCTGATATAAACTACATGGAAAGGTTTAATCTACTACTCGTGCTTCCCTAGCGGGCCTTCCGCGTCTCCTATCTCTAATATACATGCTTGTTATCGTCAGTCTTAGGTAACACTTTTCTGTGACTATGTGCTTCAACCATGATCAAAACATTCACCCTTTTCGAAAATTTTGCAATAACTTTCACACATTGTAACATGAGCAAACCAGGTATTTTGGTTATTCATTCCATAAAACAAATGGATAAGCTACAACATAAGTTGCTGAAATGAAAATGAAAAGTGTTTTAAAGGAAGAAATCTAAAAGTTAATTGCGGCATAACCCGCCAGTAGCACACTTGATGTTAGTGCCTTTACATAAACGTTCTACGACGTGACAGTGAACAAATGAGTAGCATATGTGATACTTTTACTGCTTGTCTAATTGTTGGTCTTATAAGCATGTTCATAGCATAAGCCCTCTCACCACCGACAAGGTGAAAAATTTGACCCACGAAAGGGACAGAAAGTATAAAACAAAATTTCATATCAAATTTGACAATTGTGAAGTAAAATCATAATTTGATTTCAATTTGATGTTGGAATCAAAATAAAACCTGTGCACGTTAAATTTCTGACAGTTTTCGTTCAGTGTAGATTTTGAATTATTTAATATGAATATGAACGTTTAACTTCTATGACAATTAAAACTGCTGAAACGTTTAACTTCTATGACAGTTAAAACTCTCCACTTTATTTCGTGGTACAACATGTTTAAATTCTTGTTTCATTCAGTAAAATGGCGTCGAATTAAGTGGAAGTGCGCAAACGCATTTTGTGCGAATGGCAGCAAAATCCGAGCAGCGATCTTGCCAAGAAACTAAAACTACCGAAAAGTACCGTGTTTTGTGTTTGCAAATCATTTGACCAGCGCTTGACTGTGGACCGGAAGGTTGTAAGTGGAATAAATCGAAAAGTATGCTCCCGACAAATGGACAAAAAGGTGGAAGCCATTATTGAGAAAAATCCTAATCTTACTGTGCAAAATGTGGCTTGCAAAGTTGGGAAGTCCAAATCATACGTACAAAAAGTGAAGCAGAAGCAAGAACTGAAGGCGTACAAACTGAAAAAGGTGCCCAACCGTGATGACAAGCAACATTTCACTGCAGAAAGTCGTGCCAAGCAGCTTTACGCCAATTTTTTTGCAAACATTTTCTTGTATCATAATGGATATACGTACTTTTTTTTTTTTTATTAAATCATTTATTTGTACAGGCTCAATCGAATCAACTTTACAGAGCCAAATTTTCATATTTATATACATCAATTATCTTAAAACTAATGTTAAGGGGATAGAACCGATTACTCGCGGCCGTCTCGAGGTTAATAGGAATAACAATTGTATGGATGGGAAGATAGGCGGGAATTTGAAATTTGTTTTACAAAGCACGTTTATTTTAAATTCGGAATTGGATAAAAACTTATAACTATACAACTTTAGGTTTTCTTTTGACTTTAACATTGTTGAGAATGAGAAAAAAAAACACACACACACAAACACAGAGAAAAAAAAACTTAAAGTAAACATACAGGTTAAACTAACTACAATCTAAGGCTAATGTTAGTCAAAAACACATAAATGAGTTTCATAAACTCCAGATCACGTATAGCCAAAATATCTCGAACCGGTACATTGGGTTGTCTACCTAGAGCCCGAAGGGAATCATAAAGCTCAGATCTGACTCCACGATGCTCAGCACATGACCAAATAATATGATCTGCGTCCTGGTAACCTTGTCCACATTCACAGAGATTGCTGTCACTCAGCCCAACACGGTATAAATGAGCGTTCAAAGAATAATGATTGGACATGAGGCGAGACATCACACGAATGAAGTCTCGACCCACATCCATCCCTCTAAACCAAGATTTCTTCGACACCTTTGGGATGATAGAATGTTGCCATCGCCCCAAATCTCCTTTACTCCATTTATACTGCCAGCTGACGAGTGACTGTTGACGAAAAATAGTAAAAAATTCATTAAAGGCGATTTGTCGATCATAAATATCGCCTTCCATAGCGCCCACCTTTGCCAGCGAGTCCGCTCTCTCATTGCCCGGAATTGAACAATGAGATGGGACCCATACAAAGGTGATGATAAAATAACGCGAAGATAAAGCACTTAGAAACTCCTGTATTTTCATGAGAAAATACGAGGAGTGCTTTACCGGCCTCAAGGAGCGAATAGACTCTATAGAACTGAGACTATCCGTGAAAATGTAATACTGATTCGGTGTTAGTGAGGCAACAATTTCTAGCGTAAAGTGTATTGCCGCTAATTCAGCGACATATACGGAACAAGGAGCTTGAAGTTTACGATTGGCGCTATAAATATCATTAAATATACCAAAGCCTGCTGACTCCTCTATCAATGATCCGTCAGTGAAGAACGATTTAGTGGAATCAACTTGGCCAAACTTTGCAGCAAATATCACCGGAGCAATCATAGGACGATGATGCTCTGGGATTCCATGAAGCTCAGGATAAATCAAAGTGAACTGAATTATCGAAATCGGAGAAGCAAACACGATTGGAAATGTTCGGCGAAGGGCTGACATCCTGTGTTATGTACAAATGGTACAAAGTCATGAAGCGAGTTTGAAGATTCAACTCGAGAAGCTCCTCAAAATTTTCGGTTACCTGGGGGTTCATTACTTCACACCTGGTGAGGAGCCGGAGAGATAACTCTGTAAACCGATCCGAGAGTGGCAACATGCCGGCCAGCACTTCAAGACTCATGGTGTGAGTCGAGTGCATGCAACCTAACGCGATACGAAGACACCGATATTGAATACGTTCCAGTTTTATGATGTGCGACCGAGCCGCTGACTGAAAACAAAAACTATCGTATTCGATAACCGACAAAATCGTTGTCCGGTACAACGTTAGAAGATCTTGCGGATGCGCTCCCCACCAGGTCCCGGTAATTGTTCGAAGAAAGTTGATCCTTTGCTGGCACTTTCGCTTCAGATACTCAATGTGGGATCTCCAGGTGCACTTTGAATCGAACCAGACCCCAAGATATTTAAAGGACATTGAATGAGTTATCGGCTTACCCCAAATTTGAAGCTTCGGTTGTGCTGGGGATATACGTACTTGAAGACTTTAAATTGCTTCCGGGTCTGGATTTTTATACCGCAATGCTAAGACAAAGACAATGCAATGCACGCCGTGGCCGAGCATTTCCGAACAAAGAAGGTGTGCAAATTCTCGAAGAAGTTATTGATTTAATCAATAACGATGTGACCGAGAAAGAATGTCTGCAAAAGCGGTTGCTACCTTTTTGTCAGAAGCCACGACTCTCCAGCTCTGTTTTGGCTTCTTGTCACTATGCAAAATCCGTCCTGGAATGGTATAAGGTACAAGAGGTCAAATACGTGCCAAAAACAGCCAATCCACCAAACTGTCCAGCTCTTCGTCCAATAGAGAAGTACTGGGCTCTAGTTAAGCGGAAACTCTACGAAATTTAGTAGAAAACATATGGTACCGATGATTCAAGAGAAGATGGAGAATATTCACGGTGGGCGTATCTGAGGATACCGTACGGAACCTGATGGCGGGTGTACCACAGAAAGTTTGAAAATTTTACAGAGAGAAGGATTAACATCTTAATCAACTGTTTCTAATGTAGATATAACTCTATTATTGTGAAATAAAGCCTGTTCACGTTAAATTTTGAACACCAAAATAATTGCAGCAGAAAAATACACATTTTAATTCAACAAAACCGATTCCATATCGGTCTTGTTGAATTATGTGTATTTTTTTGCTGCAATTATATTGGTGTTCAAAATTTTAAGGCGAACAGGCTTTTAGTTTTTGAATTACTATCTTTATGATGTTAGACTTAACTCAAGATAGAACTCGCAGATGAGTTATTGCAGTGTAGCTTACCGTTGAACCAAAACGAGCTTATATATGTGTAGAGAAGTGCTATAACCTTAGTGCAAGCCTGTACTCACGAACCTTCAACAGCCATACATCCAACCGAACACAGCTCTCCATACAATACCATCACACCATCTTCGTCACCACGGTCGAGATCACCATCGTCATCATCTCCACCACCAAGTGATAAGAGCGACGTTAATTGCTCTGAGTGGCTCTACGAAAACATCGCACGCTATCTAGAGCAAGGGTCGAATTGAACCGACAATCAGTCCACCTCTACCGGGTCACCGATACACATGCGGGTACCGCACGGTCACCAATTTTAATGTGTTAGTTTTTTAAGTAATAAAGTGTCTAGTTTAAGTGCAATAAAGTTAATGTCCGTAATGTTTTTAAATAAACTATGTTACTATGTTTGAGTAACCGCCGCGAATGACCACGTATTATTTTGGAGTGCATGAGAAGAACTTCTACGTTGGTTGAAGACCATTAACCCACCCTTCGATGTTGGGGAAAGGATTCCTCCACATTGCCTACTGCTGAGCTACCCATCAAAGGTAATTGGATTCCCCCAACAATATGGTTATTTTGAATTTCCGTATAGGAGTGCAAATATAAAATTGGGCTTCAAATGGTGAGTTGACAATTTCGAAAAAGGGTGCGACCGACCTCTGGTCCTCTCAAGTTCCTTCCTCACGCCTCCACGAGTTATATGATCACAAAAGACTGCCAGCTGAATCATGGAGATGCTGGTTGGCGTAGCCTGGGCAATGTTGTCATTTCGGCAATAGCGAAGTGAGGTAGTGCAACTGAACATCGTGTACCTATAAATCAAATTGTATATCCTTACCTATATATCACATCATATCATTTTCCATTCTCACTTAATTAATAATTTCAGCACGATTTGGAATCACCTTTGCATTACAAAACCATTAAAGATCCTGGAGGAACATGACAAGCATCAAAGTTTCAATTTGTTTTTCAACATTTAATTTCAAATTTCACTTCTTAACTTCAACTACTATATTCATAAAAGACTGGCATGTGCTTATAAGCAGTAAAGAATTACATTTTAATATTGTAGTTTGTGGTATTATGTTAAGATAAGCCATTTATTTCGGAAATCATCAACCCGGACTCTTTGATCACTTCAATTGCTATCTGTGAAAGGTAACTAGAACAGTATAAAGAAAATTTTCAACAACATGTGTTATAAAATCATATCTTTTATTAAAATGTTATTTTTGATATTTGGAATGATCTTTACTGTTTTCAGCTTTTCCAGGACTTGTAGGATATTAATACATATCTATTATTTTTTTTTTGACGTAGACTACGTCTTACGGGAAGGGTAGGGTGTCAATTGAAAATCTAAAAATCAGCGACCGTCACGAAATATCGTTACAAATTAAATGCTAATAACTTAATAAATGCTCAATAGATTTTCAAGATGTTTACATCAATCGATTGGAAATTTTCCCGCGTATCAATTCAATTATCAAACATTATCCGTTAACAATTTCAAGCTATTGAAAATAAGCAAAATATGAGGTTATGTCTTATAATGCCGATTTATCAGAGTAAATTTACTCAATGCACTCAATTTTACTATCACAGTTTTCAAATGGAAGCAAGGGAGGTCTCATATGCAGCAATGAACGATATAAAACGGGTACACCTTCGCAAATTTTCTCATTCGTTCTGCAGTGTTGAAGCTGTGCGGAGCATCGAGCCAGTATGGATTGGCAGCTGGCGCCGGGCGATAGCATGTACCCTGGAGGGTGCACTAGCTTCATTCAGCGGAGCGGCAAGACGCCAATTTGGATTTGGCAGCTGGCTGTGGCAAGCACCACAGAAAGTGCACTGGCAACCTACCAATTGGTCAGGTAGCTGATTGCACTGCAGGCTGTTGTTACCAAGCCGTTGGCTAGGCAACCGTTGCTAGGCATCCATAAATTATGCTGTGGTGTGCTAGGCAGTCGGTTGCTTGGGCAAATAATGTCTTTGTAGCCAGCTGGTGGGTGCTACTACTAGGGGCGAAATAAGGTGCTTGTGTGTGTGTGATATTTGGTAGACATCTTTTGGTAAGACGCAGAGAGGGATTTAATTCAAAAGCGGACCATTTCAAATCCGCCCTTTTCAGGGCGACCAATTTAATTTTGAGAGAGTTTGTTTGATTTGAATGTTTGGTTCTTACCGATTGGCTGACAGCGGTGGCTAAAACAAAATTAGTTTTCTCTTTGTTGCATTCCTTGAGCATTGTGTACAATTTACAAATGGCTACCGTCTTGAACAATTTAAACACCGGACGCTAAGAATTCGATTGTTTCTTGATTTATTTATTTTTGAGACTGCTCTAATCAAGAAATTTATACGATTGCCATTCTATTTACTCAGGTATATAAAGTTTTACAAATAAAAGATTAATATATTTCGCATATGTAATTCATCAATCGGTGTATGAAAATTTTAAAGAATGTTGCGTTCTGGCATGTTTCAAAAAATTCCCTATCACGAACAATGTTTTGATTCTCGAACAAGCACATTTCAATGAGTACTGTTATGAATAGTTATTCTGTTGTGTTAACGATTCGCGTTGGATAGCGTTTTACTTCTAGGAAGAAATAAGTTTTGAGAAACTGTGAAAGGGTGAATAAGTGCAATGCCTTTTCGTTTTGATGCCAACCGTTTGCGCAAATTTCGGAAGCGCGTTAAGATCGAACATTCGAAAAATTCTCCGAATTGACCATGTACCGATGCTAAGGGAACTCGAGGTTATCGGGCGAAACTGGAAGCAACTAGAGGTAATGCGTTGCTAACTACTGGTCGGAAAGCTAGAGAAGGGCTTTAAACTCGAGGTGGGAGATAAAATCAAGTGGTCAACCAACTTGACAAAGTGCAAATACTTTTCAAATGCTTTCTAAAGAATGTACAATAGATTTTTGCTAACATACTTAATATATAATGCTGGTCTAACGATCTTTGACGACAAACATCAACGCTATTTTGATCAGACTAGGCCTTACGGCAAGGGTAGAGGTCAAATCAACATTTAAAAATAACTGAAACAGTGTGAACTCTTAAAGCTTTATCATTTATCGATAGATTTTCGAGATTACGCGATATGGATAATGGTCTCCAGCTGGTCGATCATATCAACACAATCATTACAGGCAGCACAATTGTTGCCCTTTGATCATACTAACATTCAAACCAAACGTCCCTTTCCACGGCTGCCAAATAATTTCTAAGAAGCGAATCATAGCATGTTCTAACATACTGTCTCACTTATTTATGCTAACCCAACGTCCCATTAGAACAGTACACTACGAAACTAATCAAACGGGTTAACGTAGTCTGCGTCAACCGGTCGTGTGTTAAACACAACCTCACTGATTTTTTTTCATTGAATATCAATCCAGTGGATGTCAGATATATGTTGTACATACGCATGTTATGTTCTCGTATTGACTTACTGAAGCAGCTGTTTACATGGGGAAGTAATTTAATTTGTGCAATGTGTAAATTGTAATGCCATGTACATCATTCAAGTTTGAAATTTGAATGAATAGTATTCTTGTCTATTCAAAACATACTAAATATAAAATAACATGTAACGGGGAAAAGAAGGGACCATCAGAGTACCCAAGTGAAACGATTTGGATAGGGAACATGGGACTGCCTCCCTCCTATTGGGCGGGCTCTTCGACCCTATCTATTGGGTTTATTCTGTCAATCAAGGGCTCGATTCTTGTGCTGTGAGTGTGAACTTGCTTTTGGAAGAAGATTCTTTTCCCTATATTCGCGGGTTTCGCGTAAGAGTCTCTGCGTACGGGCTCGCCCAAACGTTTTTGGCCCTTCATACAGGAGTTTGATGATCACAAACAACAATAGAATCCTGATCAAATCGTTTTTCAAATTATTCCACTGCTATTGAAAGTTACCTTGCTACAATATGTGGTAGTATTACATAATCATCATCATCATATACATTTTTTTTAATGTAACTTCTCCTTCTTCTTCTTCTTTTGGTTTTTCAAGCTTATTGCTTATTTTAATAAGCTTATTGCATGCTTTCATATAATTGTTCTTGATGCACTTTCAGAGTAAGTAACTGAGAATTGTCGATGCCTGACCATTTTTGGGGCATTTCAAGAAAAATGAGTCAATAAAATTTAAGTATATAATATAAAATTTCCACTTTATCTTGAAAAAAGATGCAGTTTTTGCCAGTAGTTCCTTATTTTGGATGATGACTATGTTTCCAAAACTGTATTGGAACATACATATAACATACAGCCTTATAACTGAAAGTTAATTTAAGTTTATATTACGAAATCGAAGGTAGAACTAATCAATCTGAAAAAATCTGTAGAAGCAACGAAACTGATTTGTACCTTTTATGAAGATACATTCGTAATTAATGGCACACACGCAACTGTCAAAAGCACGAAACATTAATTGACTCAGAAACAACATTCGTGCCTTGTACGAAAATAATACAAAGAGCTACGAATATTTTGTTACAAATTATAAATGAACGTCTCTCTGATGGTTGCCTGAACGACTGAGACATCTACTTTATCGACTCGAAATGTAATTGACAAAAAAGCGCAACCACGTGTAGTAGTCCAGCGTTTTTTTTTTTAATGTTTCGGAAATGGGATTCGATCCTGTATTTTTGGAAATTGCTGATATTGCATCCTTGGTTGATATCACTAGGCCATGGTGACTCGTGAGATGATACTTGAATAATGAGTATGAAGTAATAACTCTCGACAGCGCTTCAATTTTTATTTTGGGATAAATAAATTATTCCCTTCCATCCCAGCAGCAACATCACCGACGCAGCGATTGGCTGGTCTTCACGAAATCCATTTCGTGCATTATACAAAAATGTGTAATGATAGCATTTCAATAGATAAAAAGAAATATGAATGTTTCATACATTATACGAGACATTTCCCATACTTACGAATTGAGTGAAAGCTAATTTACGAAAAAATAAAATGAAAAAAATAAATTCAGTGTAATATTTTGAGCTCTCCGAAAGTTATAGGGAATCTACCTATAGTTTTAATAGATTATAGGGATCTATGCCCTTAGGAGTAACAGTGTAGCTTTATATAACCACAGATAACAGACATCCAAGATGGAGTGCCCTCCGTGTGTAAATGTCTGTAACTGCCATTTTAATTACAGCTTGCTTCCGTTAGTTTTGGTGAATCGAATGTTGATGGTGCTTCCTGCTCGCCTTGAGTCTAACAATTTTAGTTTGGTGAAACCTAGACTAGGCGGCGCTGATTTTCCAACGGCTTGGTTTTAAAAATTTTACACAGTAAATTGGGAAAAAAAAAGTTCAAGCCTGGATGTCTGTTCTCTTTGATATTACATTTAATCTCTGATTATTTTTCTATTTTGATAAAAACATTCTTTCTTTGCAATATTGCAACTGTTAATGCAACTGTTTTGATGAAGAAATAAAAATCTTTCATCCAGGAAATGCATTTTGTGTGTGTGTGTTTTTTTTCGTTTCTAACATACCATAACTCACAGACCATCGGCGAAGGAAACATTTCTCGGTACCATTTTCTCAACCATTCCAGAGTTGGAGTGCGTAACATTCATATTGAAACATTGGTAAAACATGCAACCAGCAAAGGGGAAAATATGATTGTGATAAATCACTGCATCTTGGCGTTTGATCTCTGATTGAGTACGAGAATTTATTAGCGCACAACATAAGATTAGTCCGACCGACGACGTAGTCGCCGCCGTTGTCGAAGGAAGCTGATTCCGTTTGCTCCGGATCGAGTCGAGTGAAAGCATTCCAATTTGCTTCGACGATTGTTTGATGTGGGATAAACAGAAGCACAGACTTCTACGGTGCAAATTGCCTGGTTGAATGGTCATGGTAATTGAGGGCTGGTTGGCAGCTTTCCATGTTTGATGTCGATAAATCATTTCCACGATGATGACGACGACGACGACGACGACGGCGGCGTCGGTTGGTGGCAGAAGAGTCATGTTTATGAAAGCTCATCGTTGCGATAAGCCAATCTCACCCTGGTTGAAGATTAACAAGAAGTTTGTTCATGAAAGGTAAAGAAATACTTGATTTGTATGAAGGAAGATGATCAATTACATCAAGATTTTTGGGATGCCTGCTTTGTTCTTACATGTAATCAATGCTAACAGAGAAAGATGAGTCTGTGATTTTTTTAGCAAATGCATGTGATATGTGTGATATATTGCCAATGTAAGCAACGAAAAATGAATACTTTGCCAGCAAGCAGACACACACTTCAGGCATGGTATCAAATTGAATTTTATTCACTTAAATATTCAACTCTCTTCTCATCCTTAGTCAAGCTGCTCAGGCATCATCCAATTGAAACAATCCGCTTCTCGGCTGAGGGCTTTGCAGAAAGGTTTATTTATTTTCCATCAATTTCAGTGTGCCAAAAAGAAAGAAAGAAATAAAGCTATCCTTTTGACAGACAGGCTCACCAAGCCATTCTGTCAACAATTGGCAATGTTTTTCTCCATTTGCGTTTGCTGACGGGTTCTGTTCGTTTTCTGTCTGAAACATCAAAGATTAGCGCATCACGACGCCTGGTGACATCATTGCGGTGGTGGTGATGGTTTGAATGGTAAAATCCATACCGAAGGATGTTTACCCAGAAACGGGAAATCTAATTTCGACTTTTGGATTTTTAAACAATAACACCAGATGCGAAAAGTCGGAGTGTGATTTTCTCGGTTGCTTTCACACTTTGTGCCTATCGGTTACGAAGTCAACAGCAGCAACCCAGTGACTTTTTTCCCCGTTTTTTTTTTTGTTTTAGCTAAATCTGAGAAATGAGGAGGATTTCTGGTTGGAAATCAAATTCACATTTCGGATGACTCGTTCCTAGAGGGGTGTGGCACATCCCTTCGCATACTTTTAAAATGGGTAATTTTCACAAAATCAGTGCCTCATTCGCAGATTGCCTGGGCTGTTTCAGGAAGAAAAAGTTTCAAGAAAAAGGAACAAAATAAATTTTCAATTTCTATTACTCCCCAAAGATCAAAAGAAGATCAACCCTCTAATCCACATTGCCGATGATAGCAGTTGGTGGAGGGGAAAGAGGGCGAAAATGCGAAAAACTCGCTGGAAAGTGATTTTTCCTCCAGTTTTATGAAGTTCGTGGTTTTACTTGCTAACAAGGTTCTACGCGTATTTTGGCGAGAAATTGGCAAAAAGGGTGTCTATGTGTGAAGCCCACTCATCTGAAGGAATTTTTAGCGCGTCTTGTAAGGATGCATAGGCTCTTGCTCTAGGGGGGGCACGAAAATTTTCTATTTTGTGAGCATATATCGTACCCTTGGCAGGGCTGCCCTTGCGCTGAACTGGCCGGCTTGACGTGCCGCAGGGGCTCAGTAGGGATTCTGTGTCAAGACCCGAAGCTAAGAGTCAGTTCCATTGTGAACACAAAATATTTTTCCATATAAAATTAAAAAATTTTTTATAAGACAAAAAAAACAAACAAAAAAGAGAAAAAAAATGTATAAATAAGTTAGAATGGGGTGGCTGGTTTGCGCTGGCGGAGCGATGTTGTCATAGCAACAACAATGTTGTCACTACGACAGAACAGAGTGTATAACAACAGTATAAATTTTATAATCATAAAATAAATAAAATTCGCACACAATTAGAGAATTCAGAAAGATTAAAGATAATTTTTACATTGAAAAAGAGTGACGCTTTAATAATTATAATGCTCAATTTGTATTTTTTTTTTTTCATTTTAAAATTATAACAGTGCAATAATAAAAAAACCACAAACATATAAAAAAAAACCGGGTGGTTAAAAAAAGAAAAAAATGAATTTTTCTAGCGAGCAGCGGCGCTATTACCAAGCTATTTAGCACCTGCATTCGGAGGAAATGCCAATGCAGCACCAGAGCGTCTTTTCTCCAGGTTAGGAGCGGCTCAAAACAGCGTCTGTTCCCCATGTCAGAGGCGGCTGAATCACCGTCCTTGTGCCAGCGTGGGACTCTAAATTCAACTGAGCACTATGGTCCTCCGGAAAGTAGGGGGTTGGTGTCAGGCCCTGCAAGCCAGCCGTAAAAAAAAGCAAGCACAGTAACATTTACAGCAGAATACGACCCAGAACAATCGGCGAGGACCACAGCGACGAAACAGGACTAGCGATTGAAAACTCGGTACGTGGAACTGCCGATCGCTCAACTTCGTCGGAAGTACCCGCATACTCTCCGATGCACTGAAGGATCGTAAGTTTGGCATCGTAGCGCTGCAGAAGGTGTGCTGGAAGGGATCCATGGTGCGTACGTTTAGAGGTAACCATACCATCTACCAGAGCTGCGGCAACACACACGAGCTGGATATAGCTTTTATAGTGATGGGTGACATGCAGAAGCGCGTGATCGGGTGGTGGCCGATCAATGACCGAATGTGCAGGTTGAGAACCAAGGGCCGGTTCTTCAACTTCAGCATTATCAACGTGCACAGCCCACACTCTGGAAGCACCGATGATGACAAAGAGGCATTTTACGCGCAGCTCGAACGTGAGTATGACCGCTGCCCAAACCATGACGTCAAGATCATCATCGGGGACCTCAATGCTCAGGTTGGCCATGAGGAGGAATTTAGACCGACTATTGGAAAGTTCAGCGCTCACCAGCGAACGAACGACAACGGCCTCCGACTTATTGATTTCGCCGCCTCCAAAAATATGGCCATTCGTAGCACCTACTTCCAGCACAGCCTCCAGTATAAGTACACCTGGAGATCACCGCAGCAGACAGAATCGCAAATCGACCACGTTCTGATCGATGGACGGCACTTTTCCGACATTACCGACGTCAGGACCTATCGTGGCGCTAACGTCGACTCCGACCACTACCTGGTGATGGTAAAACTGCGCCCAAAACTATCCGTCGTAAACAACGTACGGTACCGACGCCCGCCACGGTACAACCTAGGGCGGCTGAAGCAACCGGATGTCGCCACGGCCTACGCGCAGAATATCGATGCAGCGTTGTCAGATAAGAGTGTGCTCGACGAAGCCCCTCTCGAGGACTGCTGGAGGAATATCAAAGCAGTCATCAACGACGCAGCAGAGAACGTCGTCGGGTACGTTGAGCGGAGTCGAGGGAACGACTGGTTCGACGAAGAGTGCAGGGAGGTTTTGGAGGAGAAGAACGCAGCGCGGGCAATAATGCTACAGCACGGGACCCGGCAGAACGAGGAGCGTTATAAACGGAAGCGGAAGCAGCAGACCCGTCTATTCCAGGAAAAGAAACGCCGCCTGGAAGAAGCTGAGTGCGAGGCGATGGAGCAGCTGTACCGTTCCCAAGAAACACGGAAGTTCTATCAGAAGCTCAACACGTCCCGAAAAGGCTTTGTGCCGCGAGCCGAAATTTGTAGGGATAAAAATGGGGGCATTCTGACAGACGGCCGTGAGGTGATCGAAAGGTGGAAGCAGCACTACGACGAACACCTGAATGGCGCAGAGGACGCGGGCGTTGAAGTCCAAGTCGGTGGAAGAAATGACTACGTCAGCACAGCAGAGGATGAGAACGAACCAGCTCCCACGCTGAAGGAAGTTAAGGATGCTATCCAACAACTCAAGAATAACAAAGCAGCTGGCAAAGATGGCATCGGAGCTGAACTCATCAAGATGGGCTCGGAAAGGCTGGCCATCTATCTGCATCGGCTGATAGTCCGAATCTGGGAAACAGAACAGCTACCGGAGGAGTGGAAGCAATGGGTTATATGCCCTATCTACAAGAAAGGCGACAAGCTGGAGTGTGAGAACTACCGAGCGATCACAGTCCTAAACGCTGCCTACAACGTGCTATCCCAGGTCATTTTCCGCTGGCTTTCACCAAAAGTAAATGAGTTCGAGGGAAGTTATCAGGCCGGTTTCATCGACGGGCGCTCGACGACGGACCAGATCTTTACTGTACGGCAAATCCTCCAAAAATGCCGCGAATACCAGGTCCCGACGCATCATCTGTTCATCGATTTTAAGGCGGCGTACGACAGTATCGACCGCATAGAGCTATGGAAGATTATGGACGAGAACGGCTTTCCCGGGAAGCTCACTAGACTGATTAAAGCTACGATGGACGGTGTGCGAAACTGCGTGAAGATTTCGGGCGAACATTCCAGCTCGTTTGAATCACGCCGGGGACTACGTCAAGGTGATGGACTTTCGTGCCTGTTGTTCAACATTGCGCTAGAAGGTGTCATGCGAAGAGCCGGGCTCAACAGCCGGGGTACGATTTTCACTCGATCCGGTCAGTTCGTTTGTTTTGCGGATGACATGAACATTGTCGGCAGAAGATTTGAAACGGTGGCAGAAATGTACACTCGCCTAAAACGCGAAGCTGGAAAGTCGGACTGGAGGTGAATGTGTCGAAAACAAAGTACATGCCAGCAGGAGGTACCGAGCGCGACTGGGACCGCCTAGGCAGCAGTGTTACGATAGACGGGGATACATTCGAGGTGGTGGAAGAATTCATCTACCTTGGATCCTTGCTTACGGCTGACAACAACAACAGCCGTGAAATCCGAAGACGCATCATCAGTGGAAGTCGTGCCTACTACGGGCTCCAGAAGAACTTGCGGTCAAGAAAGATTCACCCCCGCACTAAATGTACCATGTACAAAACGCTGATAAGACCGGTTGTTCTCTACGGGCACGAGACGTGGACGATGTTCGAGGAGGACCTGCAAGCACTTGGTGTATTCGAACGCCGGGTGCTTAGGACCATCTTTGGCGGCGTACAGGAGGATGGAGTGTGGCGGCGAAGATGGAACCACGAGCTCGCTGAACTCTACGGCGAACCCAGCATTCAGAAGGTCGCGAAGGCTGGAAGGATACAGTGGGCAGGGCATGTTGCGAGAATGCCGGACAACAACCCTGCAAAAATGGTGTGTTCGCGCCTCGAATCCGGCCGGTACAAGAAGGCGTGGGGCACAGCGAGCACGATGGGTGGACCAGGTGCAACAGGATCTGGCGAGTGTGGGTCGTCAACGAGGTTGGAGAGAGGCAGCCATAGAACGAGTATATTGGCGAAATGTTGTAGATGAAGTCATATCGTAAATACGATGTATGGCTATTTAAATAAATTGGAATTTCGGATCTCTAGTGACATTTAGAAAATACAATTTATCCCAAGTACCCAACCAAAAATCTTACTTCATACCGAAATAGTGTATCCGTAAAAATATGCAACTCAAGTTAAATTTTGCACTAAACTGCATTCCTACAGTAATTCATTGAGAGAATTCCAACAAACATTGCATTGGAAAATAAGGAAAAGTCAAATTTAAACACTTTACTTGATCACTTATTTAAAAAAATTAATAACTGACAAACTTGTTTAAACTATCACTAGTAAACGCGAGCAAATTCCGTTAAATTCCACTAAAGAAAGCTTATTCTTTTGTGCAGCACTCGACACTGAAGAAGTCTGTGAGTCGCAGACGGAATAGGCCTACCTGTCAAAAGATCAGCTTTCCATAGTGAAATTTAACGAAATTTGCTCGCGTTTATTAGTTATAGTTTAAAAAAAGTGTTTCAGTTTTTTTTTAATTTTTTTTTAAGTGATCAAGTGAAGTGTTAATTTAAATTTTCCTTGTTTTACAATTACAACCATTCTACTAATACGCTCGTAAATTACACTACTAACTACACTCGTTGAATACTGATCGCGTAAATGTGGTGTAAAAGGCAAATCAAAGATGGTGACTAGAAAGAAAAGCTGAACAACTTCTCCAAATTTGTTTGAAAAAGCGGTTATTCGACACCGATGTTTGTTGGGAACCCCTTTATTCTATTGTCGATGTCTCAATTAACATTAAATTCTATCGTGGAAACAATATCTGGTAGTGTCATCTTATTGTCATGAACAATAATATTAATTGTACACACTATTGATTCTATTTTATGGGTACGATACATTTAATTGTAAATCTATGAGAATTTTTTTTCGGGTATAAGTATGTGTGGCTTATGTATTTCTTTCTCTTCTTCCTTCTGTTGTAATTGCACTGCCCTCAAGGATGTGGATTCGCTTCGAATATCGGTCAAATTAGTTTACTGTGACTAAGTCATGCCGGACTATTCGGGGTGCGTTCACAGTTCTGTTGCTATTTGGAGCGATCCCTTCGGCTTCCTTCAAAGCGAGTATCACATCAACACATTTCTTCTCATTCCCTACTTGACCAGCATTCGGGCACGGCCGGCGTCGGTGTTGCTTGATAATAGGTAACCAGTTTTTACACATTGAGGATGTATGTTAGTCCCAAACATCATCTGTTGGCTCTTTGTAAAAATACAGCTGATCTGGCAATAACGGAATAACATCCGTGGGCGACCAATCATGCTCATGCTCATGCTCATGCTTAGAGACATACGAGAGAAGCCAATATTGCATCGTTGACACGATCAGGAGGCACGTAGATAACACAGTTGAATACACTGTAGCCCGGGATAAACAGTTCTACCCAAACCAGTTCGACTTTACTACTGTTTGAAGGTTTCAACGAACGACATTTATTATTGGAGCGGCCAGCTAATAGCACACCACCACCGGTGCTTTTTCCACTTCCAAATGTTTGAGCGGAACGTGTGTTGCAGCTGAGCCAGGTCTCCGTCAATGTGCAAATATTATACGCAGCATCAGAGCAAGCAAGAGAATAGTCTGAAATAGTAGTATTCATGCCACCTAAATTTTGGTAATAGAGCATATAACCCATTCACACTAGGGTTTCTCTGATTTTGGTAAGCATAAGATTCAGCGGTGCGGACTTGGTAGCTGATGGGATGAGAGGCCTGGGGGAAGGAGTCCGACTGCCAGTCGTCTTGTGGCTGTTGGATCTTCGTGCTAAAAAGGAGTTATTGAAACTCCATTAGGCCTAAATACAACCGAGAGCAATAGTCGTTCAACAGAGGAAGGTACATTCCGTTCTAAAGACTAGAATGATAATGGTCTTACTTCACCGTTTGTACGGACTATCTTACATTCACGTTACTTCATGAAAATTAATGATCAAATATTCGATTTTGATACAGTTGGTTTTCTTGATTTAATCACAGCAACCGAATGTAATGAAACATCCAGTAATTTACATCATTCGGAGTGTAATAGCGCCCCCTTTATTAGTCAAATTTCTTGTAAAAATAGCAAGCAATGACACCAATATTGACCATGCATCATAATCTTACGCTTGAACACATTAAATAAGAGGAAACAAGAGGATACAATTACTTTTGTTTAGTATCTCAAACTGTGCATTTTGAGGTATTGGAATACGAGAAAGCGCTAAAGGTTAAGGCCTTATTTCGCAAATCGTAGGTTGTCCAGACAAATTAAGAGCATAATCAGATAGAGGAAGTTTTTCCGTACACGATAATTTTGTTAATTTTCAAGACTAAAAACTAATGAAGTTTTGTATACAAAAGCGCATAGGATCATTTCAATTCAAGAGTTTTTTCCGGTCAAAAGCTGATACTAATAGAAAATGTTGGAGACACATTCAGACCGAAATAAAGGAATTAATCTACAAGATACAGCCCATTGGATTGTTCGAAATGATGACGTAGGACTTCGCTACTAAATGTAAGTTTTTTTTGTTTAACAAGAAAAATTTTTTTTTTTTTTTATTTATTTGTCGTCAATCATAGTAGACCAATTCTATTACATGATATACTTAATATCTATTTATCCATACCAGGCTACTTGGTTAAACTTGTAAAGCGTGTTTAAGCGTGTTTTTGTTCATTGTTACATCAATTGTTTCGCAATATTTGTTATAACAGGACATCATTCCATTTAGTGGCCCATTCTTGGCATAATCAGTTCTGTGATTGTTAATATAAAACAAATGTCTATTTCTAAGAATACGAGTGGGAGTATAACAATTCAGGTTTTCTAATATATCTGTAGTATTCACTCTTTGTGCAATAACGTCGTTTATAAAAGCTATCATTGCAAACTTTCTTCGCTTTTTAAGCTCGTCTAAATTTATCAGCATGCATCGTGACTCATAGGATGGTAGTGGTAAAGTCGTCCAACCTAATTTACGTAGAGCAAACAATAAAAACTGTTTTTGGACTGATTCAATACGAATGGCATTAGTATCTTGATATGGAGCCCAAACTATACTACAATATTCAAGAAGGGGTCTCACATATGCTATGTACAACGTTTTGATTGTGTATGGATCTTTAAAGTGAAAGCTAAATCTTTTAATAAACCCTAGCATGTTGTTTGCTTTATGTATAATGTTATTATAGTGATCAACAAACGTTAATTTTGTGTCAAGTATAATACCTAAGTCTCTAACTTCACTGCATCTTTGAACTGTGTTCTGGCCTATAGTTATTGCTTCTTGCCTTATCACGTGTTTTCTCGTAAATGATATAGAATTGCATTTTTCACATTAAGCTCCAGCAAATTGTTTAAACACCAGTTGTGAACAGTATTAATTTCATTTCGAAATACTACAAGATCAGATGATTTACATATTTCTAGATAAAGTTTCATATCGTCTGCATATATTGAAACGTTCAGGCGACTTAAAACGTGGTCTACATCGTTAACAAACAAAATGAACAGTAATGGGCCAAGATGGGAACCCTTTGGTACACCAGATGTCACATTCACTACTGATGACAAATTTCCCTCAAGTCTTACTCTTTGTGTTCTACCAGTCAAGTATGACTGAACCCACTTTAATAGTCCGCAATTGAATCCTAGCTTGGATAATTTTAAAAGCAATAAAGGGATGTCGACTCTATCAAATGCGTTAACTAAAGTCAGTTTATAATGCCTCAACATAATTTCCCCTATCCATTGCATTTATAGAAAATGTAACAAAGTTTAAAAAATTTGTAGTCGTTGACCGTCCTTTAACAAACCCATGTTGTTTGCTAGAGATTATTTTTTTTTGATTGATTATAGACTCGAACAATTAGGGAATGCATGATAATATGGCAATCCCTCGATATTTTTTTATATCTGCTTTTTTGCCACTTTTGAATATCGGAATTAAAAACGATTCTTTCCAAATTGATGGAAGAATACTGGATTCTAGAGAGAGGTTAAACAGGCAAAACAAAGGTTTTGCTAGCTCCATTGATACTGACTTTAAGAATACTGGCGGCAAACCATCTGGTCCTGCACCCTTTGATGCATCCAAAGTATTTAGAGAAAGAAAGATTTCGTTGAGGGATATATTATCAACTGAAATGTCACTCAGTGGCTCAGGAAGGTGTGTAAAGTATTGATAATCCCTGTCATTTTCGTCATGAGATGTGTAAACATCTTGAAAAAAATCTGCAAATAAATGACTGATCTCATAAGTAGTTTTTCCGATTTTATCGTTAAGTTGCATTTTGGCTGGAAAATTCTTCGATTTTTGTTTATCCTTAGCGAAGCTGAAAAAAGATTTTGGATCTAACTTAATGTTATTTTCTACTTGAATGTTATACTCTTCATACGTATTTTTTATTTCAAAATTTAACTGCTCACATATTGTCAAATAAATTGAGAGGTTAACATCATTTTTGTCTTTTTTGTAAGCTTTATGAGCTTTTTGCTTTCTATTTTTAAGATTCGTTATTGTTCTATTGTACCATACTGGAGCTTTAGACCTATTTGATTGTTTATGTTGCTTCTTGGGTACTGTTGACTCTAATATATTGTAAATGATTTGGTAGAACGTATCCACAGCTTGCTCTAGGTTTAAATTGCGAATTACAGTTTGCCAATCGATAGAGTTTAACTTATTTTTGATAACTCCGTAGTCCGCTTGTCTAAAATCAAAATATGGTTTGGACAAATCACCATCCAACTTTGTGGTGTTGTCATGTATAAATATGGAGTATTCAATTGCTGTGTGGAATACCTCATTCTTCCATAAAGGAGCAGGTGACTCCGTCACACAGAAATCATCAGCCATGTTTGTAAATAATAAATCTAAATAACAGTTGTTACGATTTCTGACATGATTAACTTGGTAAAGTCCCATCTCCGAACATTTGTCAAATAGAGAATGAAGCGTTTCATTGTCACCCACAATTGGTATCAAAAAAGATTCATTGTCGTTATCAACAATAAAGTTAGCAGTCCGTTGATTAAAGTCACCATATATATGAACATTTGATTCAGGTGCAAATTTTGAAATAATATTATCAGCAGTTTCAAAGAACAATTCATATGATTCTTTTTTTGCACTTTCTGGAGGAAAATACACTACTGCAAAAATATGAGTTTGATTTCCAATGACGGATTTGACCCAAACATGATCAAACTCCTTGAACTTACTGGATGCAATTTGTTCACATTCATAATCGATACTAACTGCAATTAGTACTCCTCCACCAGATTTTTTGTTGGATAATGATTTATCACGATCATCTCTAAAAACGTTGAAATGATCACCGAAAACTTCTTCATTATTTATACTAGCGTCCCAACTAGTTTCAGTGCCTAAAATGATGGGAAAACTACTTGCGGCAACCTGTTTATAGATTTCATTAACCTTTGCCGCGCTCTTCATTCTGTTGAAGTTTTGGCAATAAATGATTATTTCCTTACTATCTATGATACTCTTACTATTATTGACTTCAGGTAAGTCTGGCGTCGTTAATACAGAAAACTCACATGCTGGCTTGTGCTGGGTTGTGCCAATTCATTCCGTCTACCGTGCAAATATGATCGGTAAGATTCGTCAGGAGGGAGAATGCAGTCGTTGGGTCTGTTTTTCCAAATGTTGTTATTGTTGTTGTAGTTGTTGACGTTATTAATGTTGTTTATGTCCCAATGGTTATTGTTGTTAAAAGTATTTCTGTTACAGCTGTTAAAGTTGTTCCTGGTGTTGAAGATGTTGTCACTATCAGGGCTGTTTTTGCATCGCCTTCTTCGACCGCGTCTGGTCTTACTCGTTGTTGTGTGTTGACTCCAATCAGCTTTCCATATTTTCCATGATGTTTGTCTTCCATTGAACCACTCCCCCCCCTTTCTTTTGTGTTACGCGATGACGAAGAAAAAAAAAATATTATTCACATCATCGAGTTCATCAGCTATGTTCGAAGAACGGCATGGAGGCGGGGTGTTTAAATTGTGAAAATTATATTCCAACTGACAAATAGCCGACGTTAACGCTTTCAGTTCATCTAATACATCAGTGCCAGTGGGTTGTATCTGATGCATCTTAATTGTATGATTCTCAAAACTGGCAGCAATTTCTTGAGTTGCACTGCCAATTTGCCTCATTTCATGCTTAATTTCAATTATCGATGCCTTCAGTGATTCCGATACGCTTTGTTTTACTATATCCATTGTATCATCAAAAAGTGACTGGAGCTACTTTTAACAGCTGAACTTAGCTCGTTTTTTATACCGTCGAGCTGTGCCTCAATACGGTCAAGAACTTCGTGGAATACGCTGCCGTTCTGAAGTTTTTGGGTCGCACGATGATTCACGTCAGTTTGAAGCTTAATTTGATCAGAAAGAAGCACTTGCTGCTGAATCAGCTCCTTTAAATTCAGTTCGACGCTGACACGTGGTTGACAATCACGACATGCGGGAAGCATGTAATCTCGAACAACATCCTCATGCTCCCGTTTCACACCGATGCAGGCAGCATGGAAACGTTTTGAGCAGCTTTCACACTTCCACAAAAATCGGTTGTCGATAACGCCACTTTTGTTAATTTTGCAACTCATTGTTAACCATGCTGACGATCGAAAATAATACGACAAAAAAAAACACTAATTGCAAGAACGCGCGTCGGAGCTATTTAAAATTCGACTGCACTGTACGACAGTCAATGAAAGACTTTATTTTTTTTTTTTTTTTCTGTGTCGATTAGCTTAGCCTTTTTTTTTTTTTTTTTTTTTTACATTGAACAGGGAACATATCGTCTTTCCTCTCGTCGTTCGTTTCTTGTGCTACCCCGCGTTTCTTTGTGTTTTTTGCGTTCTCTTCTCCTGTTTGGTGTCCCCCCCGCCCCGGGACACCTTCCCCGTTGCCGTTGAAGTTTTTGAAATTTTATTTTTTTCTTTTTTTTCTTTTTTTTTTTTTTTTAGTCTCCCACTACTCCCCCCCCCCCCCAACACTACTAAACCCCCCCAACAAAATATTACACAAACTATAATTTTTTTTGAACCCCCTTGGGTTGTCCGAATTGTTGATGTGGGTGTACCCTCCTAAATACACCCTTTTTGTTTTACCATGCCAAATCCTTTTGATTATTTTATTTTTAAAACCAGGCTTTTCATTTTTTACGCCTTTAACCCCCCAACTTTTCCCGTCACTCTCGCTTTTTTTTTTTTTAATTGTGTCCCAATATAGAAAAACAAAGACGTAGTTCTACGTCAAAAATATCACCTAAGTCAGATTACACGTGAAAAGAGAGGGTCGGAATTGGACGATGGGAAAACGTCCGAATTGGACCAACCCATAATTCGAATATCGATTGAGCAATAACAGTGATAAGAATCACCAAAAGCAAAATAGCAGATGAAATGTATGGTATAGCTAAAGCCTTCTTCTTCTTCTTTATTAGCGTTTCAAGCTTATTGCTTTCACAATTAGCTTATTGCTTGCTATCAACTTAGTGTTCTAAATGCACTTCCACGGTTATTAATTGAGAGCTTTCGATGCCAGTTACCATTTTTGCATTAGTATGATTGTGTGGCAAGTACAATCATACCCTAAGCCTTGGGAGTCGAGAAAAATTCCTAGACCAGACCGGGATTCGAACCCAGCCACCTCCAGCATGGTGTTGCTTTGTAGCCGCGCCTTTACCGACTGAGCTAAGGGAGGACCCTAAAGCCTGTCCACGTTATATTTCGGACACCAAAATAATAGCAGCAAAAAAATTAACTAGAGCCCAGTACTTCAAGATTGAACGAAGTTCTGGACAGTTTGGTGGATTGGCTCTTTTTGGCACGTATTTGACCTCTTGTACCAGGATGGATTTCGCATAGCGACACGAGGCCAAATCAGGTCAAAACACAGCTAAAGAGTCGTGGCTTCTGATAAACGGTAGCAGCTGCTTTTGCGGACATTCCTTCTCGTACACATCCTTATTGATAGTGCCGATAGAGACGAAACTTTAAGAATTTCGACCACAACTACATATGGCCTGCCAAATCAAATACTTCTTTGGGAATTTGGAAACTTACTTTGTCTGGAAATGCTCCGCGATGGCGTTCGTTTGCTTTGTGGTATAACAAACAAGACCCGGAAGCTGTTTAAAGTCTTCTAAGTACACATGTTTCATCGTTCATTATGATAACGTTTGCATTTTTAAAAAAAATGGACTTTGTGGACGCCGGATACTCCTGTTCCGGCATCTACAACATCTTGGCACTATTAGACAACAATCAGAGCATCGAAAGAAAGCCCGGTTCCGGACGGCCAACGACCCTGAGCGACAAGAAGCTCCAAAGGATACTGAAGAGAAAGACCGAGGGAAAAGTGGCTACATTGCTGCGTGCGCTTGGCCAAGAGGTCGGTACAACAGGCCAAACAGTGAAAAAGTACCTGACGAACCTGAACATACATGCCAGGAAACGGAAGTCGCGTCCACTGGTTTCGGAGCTGCAGGCAATGACGCAGCGGCAGCGACTGAATAAGATGGTCAACTCGATTTTCCCGGCGAATCGCGACGTGGCGGTGGTGATGGACGACGAGACCTATCTCACTCTGGATGGCAGCGACTGGTAGGGCACTTCGTATTTTACTTCCCCCACGAAGGAAGTGAGCTCCGAGGTGAAGTTCATTTCACACACCAAGTTCCCCAAGAAGGTGCTGCTGTGGCTGACAATCAGCGAGAAAGGGATGTCAAAGCCGCTCTTCTTTCGCTTCGGACTGGCCGTGAACGGGGAAATTTATAGTATGAAATGCCTGCCGGAGGTTGCGTCGTTCATCAAGAAA
The DNA here is from genome assembly GCA_024533555.2 of Aedes koreicus. Taxonomy (NCBI): domain Eukaryota; kingdom Metazoa; phylum Arthropoda; class Insecta; order Diptera; family Culicidae; genus Aedes; species Aedes koreicus. The sequence goes on along the minus strand of JAHHFK020002531.1, from coordinate 37,625 downwards.
TACCATAAGGGCGAAGACACGGTGTTCTGACCGGATCTTGCGTCTGCCCACTACTCGAAGCGATCGTTGGAGGAGATGGAGCGGCTGAATATCGATGTGGTACCCAAGTCGGCGAACCCGCCCAACGTCCCCCAGCTGCGTCCCATCGAGAATTTCTGGGCCAACCTGAAGCGTAAGATCTACTCCAACAATTTTGTCACGAAAACTGAGGAGGAATTGATAAATAAAATGAAGAAAGAACTCAAAAACATGCCTACACGCATGTTTTCGTCCGCCATGTTGAATATTCCGGTTGACTGCCGGAAGGCCTTTTCGCAAGTAAGGCGTAAATAATACCCCAGAAAACAAGCTGAGCTTTTAAGCAAACGACAAAAAATGCAAAAAAAGGAAAGCACTGCAGGAAAGCGTCATCACGTGGGTACCTCCACCCCCACTCTCCCAACCCCCCCACATCCACCAAAAACTCAAACACCCCTCACCACTCATCTACTTCCAACCTCCTGGTCGAATTTTTTGCAAACACAAAACACGGTACTTTACGGTAGTTTTAGTTTCTTGGCAAGATCGCGTACCGATAAAATCGGATTTGGCTGTCGTTCGTACAAAATGCGTTTGCGCACTTCCACTTGAGTCGACGCCATTTTTCTGAATGAAACAATAATGTAAACATGTTGTACCACGAAATAAAGTGGAGAGTTTCAGCTGCCACAGAAGTGAAACGTTTCAGCGATCCATGAAAAAATTCAAATCTACACTGAAAGAAAAGTGTCAGAAATTTAACGTTGACAGGCATTATATGAGAGGTAGGAAAATGAAAAACACGATTCTCAGGGTATCGTCATTGCTGAGAAACAGCTGGTTGTCCGAATTGGACCAGCTCTCCTGCTTTAAAATCAATTATAGATGACTTCGCACAAGCTATAATGGTATGATGCTTTAAATCGAAAAGAATTTGTTTACATATTTGCCCCCAATTTATTCTACATCCTGCCGCTGCCACTGCTACAACGAAGGTTAAATCGGAAATAGAAACGACCAAAGTTGTGTGAGTATTCCGTTAGTAAAAGGGAAACGAATCGACAAGGTATTATAAACCTTATTTATCGAATATACGCGAACGAAATAAGCGGAAATATGCAAATTATCATCCGATATTGGTCCAATTTTCGGCTCGACTTGAGGGAAACTTGTTTTCAATTCCATAAAGCTCGGTAAAAGTGGGAAAATATTCTAATACAGACACCAGGTGGAAGAAAGATCAAATACGAATGGAATGTGCCTGGCTTGCCAGGGTGCACATTGAGTAGAAGAAGAAGAAGAATCTTCATTAGCATACATCAAATAGGCTAAAATTGGCAGTTGGGGGGAAAAGTTGGTGAACCCATCGGACTGTGCTGAAGTAAATTTAACGAAGGCAAATCAAATTCAAGAATTCAGTGGAACATCCAAACCGAAGAGTTCTTAATCAACCGTGTTTCAGATTATATATTTCAGTATCGACCACAAATGACCCCTAATCAGTGGAAATCACAGTCGATGGAAAGCTACCATTGTTTCACTGCTTATTATCGCTGGCAACAAAGTCGAAATCGTTCGTCGTCAAAAGAACTCTTATCTGGAAACACAACCCCTTGTTACAAACAGGGCATATTAAAGTTTTAGTTTTTTTTTTCTCTTCGCTGTCTCGCTCTTTTATTGTGGAGTGAAATCGACCCGAATGTGGAATAAACCAGTTTACTTTGAACAACCCCTTTTGTGGATTGCCCAGCCATCAATTATCGACACGAAAGCGACCAACAATAGCCTCCGATTTAATATGCCACCGAAGAATCCAAACTGTAGCCACGGGAACATGGCCTACAACTGAGGCGGCAGGGAGGTGGAGATTGTATGAACAATTTATGAATAGCTGCCAACCTTTATTACAGCAGTGGCGCTTTGATTGGCGTATGGATGGATGGATGGATGGATGGCTGGAAAGCTCATTGTTGATTTTACTGGCACTGTTGCCTTGTCCTGCCTCAACGTAATCCATCCCGGGCGAATGTCCTGACTGTTGTGCTGCATAATAAAGCATAATTCTGTGTGTCAGTCGGTTATTTGCCGTAAATCCGAGGTGAGTACCGCTTGAATGTTTACTGCATTTTCCATCTGCAGTGTGCCAACTACCGACTCGGTGCCAGACTGGGTTCTAATAATTCATCGGTAAAGGTTGTAATTCGAGATGATGCTCTGTTCGGTTAGGAAATCGTGAAATAATTATATACAAAATTACTTGAATGTGAATGCAAGGCTGAAAAAAAACTTTGAGGATTCTAGATGGCCATTTGATGGTAGGATCTTGCAGAGGTCAAATTGTTATTTTTGGATGTAAAAACTAACATTTGTATTCCAGAATGTATACTTCATCAAATCCATAGACCAAAAATAGAGCCACTTCCACTAGATACGGGATTTGTACTCTCCAATATTTTGACAAAACCCTTAATGAACCCGTACAAAAAAATCACGAGGAGGAAAGTTATTTGCTGGGCTCTTGCTATTCTTAATTAAGATTGAACGAAGATATGCTGAAATTCCAAGCTCAGATCAGATTGTCTCATTGAATTGGAAGGGCCGGACGGGCTGAAAAAGTCGGGAGTGCTAGAAGGACATAAAAATGCAGCAACACATTCTCATTTTGCAGTGGTTATCAGCTTACTGGACGGATATAGCTTTTCCATTAGTCTTCCGTTTTCTGTTTAGCATTTTGATTTCCTAGTACAATACGAAACTGAGTCATTAATATAAATGAGCCTTCGTTATGTCGTCATTCGAAGGCAATGTTTATGAAGGAAGACTGATTTAGATTTCCGATATGCTGTCATTTTTAATGGGTATAAAACGTTGAGGGGGCTGTGAGTTTTGCCAAAGTTCTATAGATGGCATTGCTAGATCAACCATATCGCTTAAAACAGCAAGCGTGCCAGTTTGAATCGATCGCAAATGAAACCACTTCAATGAACGTCTCCAGTTTCAAAAAGTTTATCCTATATAGTGTGCAACCGACGCTCTGAAGGATCACTCACATTGCTTGCAAAGTAGGTACAACATTCATCCGCCCGCACGAGCCTGCCGTTCAATCTCTAATGGCTATGCACTTACGACCGCCATCATGTCACATTGCACAGTTTGACATCAACTACCTGGAATATCGACAGGGGTAAGCTGTTGTGCGATTTTATTATAAAAACCCAAAATTTTCAAATTACGATCTATGAAGCTTTAAATGCGAATTTTACAAAAACTTCTGTTCTGTTAAAATTTAAATGTACAAACAAATTTTATAAAACTCCGTATGGCATGTCACCGTGCTCTTCGAAACTAGAGAGGAATCTCAAAACACACTACTTAAAGAAGAGCTTTTGTCCGACCAGTTCACTCATACAACTTAGCATGCCATGCATAAGAGGCAGAAAGAGAAATAAGGTTGGACGTGCTAGTTTTAAGTGAACATACATCAAAGAAAAACGCTTCTCGGAAGGTGGACCTCACTATCGACTTCTGCTCCTCCCGGGGATCCTGATTGCAACAAGAAGACGACGTGGGGAAAAGGGGCCAAGAGGAGATGGGATTTTCCTGTCTCACGTCACTTTTCACATCACGCATTCTTCATTGGATTTGCAAAATAAAAAAGAAATAAAAAAAAGGGGGAGCCCTGCTGCAGCACTGCCAACGAAACCTATCCTTCATTGAGTAGAGTTCGATTTTAAAGCACTATGGATTAAGATTTTACGTTTTCGTAGGAAAAATAGTTATGATTTGTTTTAATGTCTCAAGGATTCAAATGTAACCCAATGTTGGGTTTCACTCATTTGTTCTGCTGATAATGTCTGGACAAACTCACTTTCTTAGTTTGCACTTAGTCTATACAGACGGCAGGCGGAAATCATTCTGTATTTACTCCTTGCTACGGGATCAAAGGGACTACCTTGTTAAAAGGTATTTAACAAGAAAAGGTAGCTTCCTCCTTGGACGTGGCGAACGCCCATAAATAAAATGCATCTTACGGAACACAGCAATAATTTGACGATGTGTCAGGTAGGTCGGAAAGAAATTATCACTGGAAAAGTTAATAGGGAACTGTGGGGTAGGTGCGCCCGGTAGGATATGTCGAACCACGCAACAGCCAAAAACGATCACCAAAAATTCATTTTAAGTAAATTAGTAAATTTTTGAAACTCTCAGGAAATAAATAAACACGTATTAGCAATGTTTTTGCACAGTTGGTTTATTCAACCTCTTCTCTTAGGCTAAATGACCGCACCTTGGACTTAGCGCTACCTAGCAAATTCTGTGCAACACTTGCGCCATCTTTTTAACACTTTTTCATCCACTCTTTTTTCAAACCATTGTCGTTTTTGAAGACCTGTCCTGTTTTCTGGAGCTTGCCCTTCATAATCGCCTAGAATTTTTCTATTGGGTAAAGTTCTGGCAAGTTTGGCAGATTTGCCTGCTTCGGCACCAAAAACCCCATTGTTGGCTTCGTACCACTCCATCCCCTGTTTCGCGTAATGGCACAGTTCTAAATCCAGCCAAAACAGAGTGTCTTTAATGTGGGACCGGAGGAAGGGCTTTTGAAGGCATTTTTCTTTATATATTCGGCCGTTGATGGTGCCGGTCGTTATTTGTACGGTTTGCTGAACTTGCCTTCCACACCAAGTACTTCTTGGCAAACTTGTCGACCTTTTTCTTCCGGAAAATCAGGTGGGACTTGCCGACAAAAAACTCCATGCCAGAGATCTGCTTTTCGTCCACTTTAATTTACTTATCGTCGTACATTACGATGCATTTGTGGTGCACCAACCACTCGCGGTACCGCTTCCTGGCGCAAGATTTGGCCCTCATATTCTGTTTATCGGTTCGGTTAGGCACCTTCCTTACCTTGAAGACATAAAAACCTGGCCCGCTTCATTGTCTGCCGAACAAACCAGACGGAAGAATTGACCTTCTTGGCCACGTCCCGAATCAAATGGTTCGGATTGCGCTTGAAGTAATCCCTTACCTTCTTTGCGTTCACGGGGTCGGTCGTCTTCGCTTTTGTTCCGCTGCCAGCTCGTCGCTGGGTCGTCTGGGTCTCCTTGAACGATTTTACTACACAGGACACGGTCGACTTGTCAATTTCTAACTATCTCGTGATCCAACTGTGGAACTGGCCTGGATTTTCCAAGATCGCACCCATGTTTTTCTGTCGAGGCACTTCTTCCTTGGAAGCCATCTCGATAACCACTTGACAGATGGTGACAAAATTTCGCACATGTAAACATTGCACTTTAAATTAGTTTTCTGACAGTCTGAATTATGATAAATCGTCAAGTTAAACGATTTTTGAAAACTCTGAAACTTTTCAGGTTTTGGTTTTTAGAATATTTCCAATCATAATTTTCACAGCAAATTTGTAAATTATAATAGATTTTATTTGAAAATCAACACAGCCTACTGTACGAGTGCCAGCTCTATCTGATCGTTACTTCACCAAAGCGCTGCAGCATTTCAAACTGCTTGCTGAATTGATTAAATTTTGATTTCTAAAGCAGGGTTTTCTACCGCCACATACCGAGCAATCAGCAATGAAAGTTTTTGAAATGTGAACCAGTCAATATGGATTGAATCAATCAAAATTACCTCAGAAATTTCGTTCAGTACTTTCTTAATGCAATAGTTTGACCTTGTCTCGCTTCGATTGCCTGAGTGTTGCTCTACCGGGTGATGATTCCGGCCTTTCCTATCAGTTCCTCCGTCGTGATCGTTTTTGAATGGATTGTGATCTTCCCGGATAAAATCTGCAGAGCTCCGCCAGTGTTAGTGATGAATATAGCAGCGAAAGAATTTGTGCGCCATGTTGGTTTAAATCATACTCTTCTTGCTCAACTTGTGGGTTAATTGTTGGAATGGCATTAACACTTTAAACGTTATTCCCGTTCTCGTTATGTTGAAACGACGTTTTTGTATCAAAACGATCCTCTTAGAAAAGATTGGAATAGTAAGATATCATTAGTTTACTATTATTTTTTTATAATACACCATTAGGACATCTTCATCGGCGGTCCAAATCGTGGTTCGGATTTATATTTTTAAAAGCAAAAGCATCGCTCCAGCGGTGTTGTAAATTTTGTTTTATACCGGATCTATTTTGCATCATTTTAAAACTAGTACATGTCTTGATCTATTCTTGCAGCAATTTGGAACCAAAATAATACCGTTCCAAAACACTAAACGCTACTTGATAATACCAATTAATGAGAAAAACTTCAGCTATTTCATAACGAAAGATTAAATTTTATAGTCTAACGTGTTGTTTACTGACGCGAACCTTCGCGCAAACCAACAAAACATTGAATGCAGATCGATGGACTGAATGTCTGTTATTTTTTAGTTGTTGCAGATATTGTTCCGGTGTTTTTCGTTCCGGAAAAACATAACGGCTTGCTGAGGTATACTTATGAGCCAAAAAGTGGCCGTATTTGGTGCGGGTGATGCTGGTGCCGCACTGAAAGCGGTGTTGCTTGCCTCGGATGCTGATAATTACCTCAAGTTGCTCCAAGTGCTAGCGAATTGCCTTTTCGTTTCATTCTTGAATAACGGATGGTTCTCTAAATGTTTTACAGCCACTGCCTTTTCCGGGAAAAGCTGACTAGTTCGAAATGGTGGCAAATTCCGATTCCGAATAGTATTCCGATTGCTTGGAAACTACAAGTAATGAAGTCTTCAAAGTGAACAATCTGTTTATTGATGGATTGATCATGACTAGCACTCGCAAATAGCTTATACAGATACATTTTAGAAAAGTCTGTTAAATAGACTATTTCGGCAGGTTTACTGAGGATTACAGTATTCAAGCTTATCTTCTGGGGGAGAGGATACATTTTACAATAGCAGTTTTCATAAGCTTTCTGAGAAAACCCGATGATATCTTGAAGATAGATTCAATTCGTATTTCGCGGAGGGAAAGTTCCAAAACCCTTTAATTTTTTCCAGGAAATTAAATATTATAAATATTATATTATTATATTATATTATTATATTGCATATTCTGCAGCTTTCAAACAGTCTCGACAGTTGCATGCATTGATCAGAACTTATATGAGCTTCTGGAAATTAAGCGAACTCTTTGAAAATATTTTTTTCTGAATTTCTATGAACTTCGGATCTTCTATGAAGACTGGGTGGAAATATAATGATCTTGACAAAAGTTGTTAAAGCTTCTCGGAAGTTGAATAAACTTATTGATAGTTTCTAGATAATCATGAAGTTTGCTCACTCTCTCGTGAGAAAAGAAGTGGTGGAACTTCAGAGAAGTCCATTGAATTGCCGAAAAACTCTCAACGTTTCTGGAAACTTGGTTGAACTTCCAAAAAGTTCGCTGATCATCCATGGAATAGAAACAACTTTCTGGACATAATAGGAACTTTGAGAGGAATATTTAGCTTCCCAGAAGTTATTTAGACTCCCAGTTGGAACATCTTTCATGATAAAACGCAGAATATCCCAAATATATAAATAATTTACGAGAAATTGTAAAAAGTCTAGGAAGTTGTTCGATTTGCTAAACTTTTAATAAGTTGGTGGCATTTCTGTGAAATAAATAGCATTTCCGAGATGTTATTAAACCTTCATGCAAACAAAAGAGCAAGTATTCCTCGTAGACTGCTAACGACGCACTACTGGCAGTAAACATTATTTGATTAAAGCAATTATCAATAAGAAGTACAACACTGGTGCGGGGATCGCGAAGTTGGTCTATTTTAGCTGGTTCTATTCAAGTTTAGCTGATGCAAATCAAGTATAAAGTTGTTCCAAATATAGACCACCGCTGAAGATGCCTTTTGTGCTTGCGCCACAAACATATGAGCCCTTCCCAAGTAACAATTTTAGTTTTATTCTAGCCGTATAGCCGTATCCTCCCGACTTTGTTGATAAAACTACATTCAAAACTGTTTTGTCTACCAACTCTACTCTATGCTTCTTTAAAGCCAAAATTTATAAAACATTTATAAGACCTTGACGATTTTGAAAATGTTCTAGTGAAAGATCTTATAACAACTATGAAGGTTCATAAAACCTATTGGCTGCCATGAAAACCAGTATACGACGAAATGACCAGCGCTGTCAAACTTTACTGTGATATCGTGGTTGGTTTTTGTTGCTCTGCTTTGTTCGATTCTCTGCTCTTCTGATTCATTTAACAGTTAATAATATCTAAGAAAAAAGTTCTAGTATTGCGAGAAATATTGTTTGATAGCAAAATATCCAAAACATATTAAGAAGTGTAGTTTAAATCGTATCATGCTTCAAATCGCATGCGCATTCAATTTTATGATGAATATTGGCTCGATAAGAGCCAAAAGTTATTACGCCTAGTAAATTATGCGATTTACAACAACAAAAGCTAGATTAAAACAAATTTATTCGATAAATTAAACATGAATTTCCTGAAATTTTATGGAATTCAATAATTTTATCTAAAAGAATGTGTAGGTTCTCAAATACCTGACTAAAATATGAAACATATTGGCACCTCTTGGCGCCATAACAAAACCAAAGTGGCTTTAATAAAACATTAATAAAACTTAATAAAGCTGGATGGTTTTGGCAATGTTGCCTGGGTTGTTAAGAACAAATTTTTCGTTCGTAAACGACGTAAAATAATCCAGCACATTCGAATAAAAGGATCCATTGAGGAACGATAAAAACTTATCCAAGCATTTTAGTTGTTTTTCAGCAGCCTTTTACTGACCAACACAATTTAATCACGAAATCGCTATTTTTTAAGCTAAACTTTGGTTTGAACTTACAAACGTAAAAAATCAATACCAGAGTGCTAAAAAGTTTTATCCATTTCCTACAGAAAATTTTGACAACTAGTAAACACAGAGTGATTCTGCCACGGTCTTGACTTGGTTGCGGGTCGATCATCGTTGCTATAAACATTATAGAGCATTTCTCTGCCAAATGAGCAAATGACTGAACTCGACCCTCTCCGATTTGGATGAAACTTTGCACATGTCTTCGGAATTGGTGACGATGGATTTTCCGCCGGTTAAGGGAATTTTTTGACTCAAGACAAATTTTTCAAATGGGCGTATGTGTTTTGTCATGCGTATTTTTCAAAAAATCATAACTCGAAAACCGTTGGTTGTAATAAAATTGCGTCTGAGAAGAAGTTGTAGTTAATTAATTTGACTTTATGAAAAAAATATGTACACTGTAAAATTTTTTTTTGAGTTATTCAATAATGGAATTGCAGGAATAAATGTGTCTCCGATATCCATTAGAGAATTTAAAAACGATAAATACCGTCGGCAAAAATTTGCCGAAATTGTAGCAGGTATTAGAAAATATCTATTCAGCTTACCACCACAAGAAGAAGTCGAAAAGTTAGCTACATTGAAAACAAAGGTTGTGGAATATGATGAAATTATTTCCAAATTGAAAGAAAAAATCATAGAACCAGATTGTTCGAGAATAGATAAAATACGTATATTAACAGTTTTGCCTAATTCGTGGACGATTCAACAGATAACGAGCAAATTTGAAACAAACAAATACCTTGCATTACAAGCAAAAGAATTGGCAGCCAAAAATGGAGCCCAACGACAGATCGGGGAATCGTTTGAATCCGGATATAAAGAATCAAGTGATACAATTTTTTGACGAGGACGACATCAGCAGAGCCATGCCGGGACAAAGAGATTATGTCTCTGTAAACACTAGTGGTAAGCGTCAACAAATTCAAAAACGGTTATTACTTTCATCACTTAGAGCAACTTTCACTCGATTTAAAGAAGTCAGTGAACATAAAATTGGATTTAGTACTTTTGCAGCATTACGACCAAAACATTGTAAATTGCTAAATGCTTCAGGTTCTCACAACGTTTGTGTTTGCGCAATTCACGAAAATATTGATTTAATGCTTCACAGTTTAAAAAAATATTCATTCAACACTGATTGTAATCAACATTTTGAGAAGTTATTGAGTAATTCATCATCAAGATCAAAATATTGTTACCTCCGTGAATGCGAAAATTGTCCCACGCTGTCAGCATTTGAGATAAGATTTTTAAAAGAACTTGAGAAACATAACTTGTCTGAGATATCGTTCGAACAATGGATTACAACTGATGGATGTAATTTAGAAACGCTATTAAAACCTGTCGATGAATTTGTTGAATATTTTAGCGACAAATTAGAAAAACTATTAACTCATGATTATATAAAAACAAAGCAATCTAAATTTTTAAAAGATACAAAGTCTTCAGTAAAAGAAGGAGAAGTAGTTATTATTTGCGATTTTGCAGAGAATTATTCATTTGTACTTCAGGATGCTGTTCAAAGTCATCATTGGAACAATGATCAGGCTACAATTCATCCGTTTGTTATTTATTATATGGAGTCAGGAATGCTTAAAAATCTAAGTTTTGTTGTAATATCAGAAGTTCTAAGACATGATACAATTGCGGTACAAGTATTTATTTCTAAATTACTAACGTATTTAAATCAACTAATGAATATAAAAAAGGCCATTTTTATATCTGATGGGGCTGCTTCCCAATACAAAAATAGAAAAAATTGTACAAGCCTCTGCAAGTTTAAAGAGAAATACAACATTGATTCTGAGTGGCATTTTTTCGCAACTTCACATGGTAAGGGACCATGTGATGCAATTGGCGGCACATTAAAACGAATGGCAACAAGAGCAAGCTTGGCCAAACAACATGAACATCCAATAACAAGTGCGCAAACTTTGTATGATTGGGCTATTAAGAGAAATCAAGAAAATTGCTATGTTTCACAAGAAGAATATGAAGAGGGAGCTGCAGAATGGGGTGGTAGTTATCAGCAAACAAAAATGATTCCTGGTACACAGAAATATCACTCCTTCATTCCAGTTGCAGATAACAAAATCGCTGCGAAAATATTTTCAACTGACGAAATACTGAGTTTTCATAATATTTATAGGATTGTTAGGAAATAGTGTTTATAAAAATTTAAATACAATTTTTTTTATTTAGTAGAAAAAATAAATAAATCGTGTATGAACAAAAAAAAACTCAAAATTTTTATTTGGTAATTAAGATTCGTTAATTTCGTTAATTAAGAAGATGTTCAATCTTCTTGGTGTCAAAAAGACAGTTGTTGAAAATTTTATGTACAATTTGAAAAAAATACTTTTGAAGATGGACAATCACGACTAACTTTTGAAAAAGGGATATTTTCATGGAAAAAGCCATTTTTTCGACATTACTTTCAAATTATCTCGAAAACGGGTACATATAGAATGTTGCTCACCAAGAGCATTTTTGTTTAAAATCATTAGAAGAATCGTATTATATTATTAAAATATGGTTACTTATGTAAAAACAACAAATTGGAAAAAACTTGAATTTTTCTTACTTCTAAAAACTTTTTATCTTAAGTTGCTCCATCGTAGAACAACTTTAATTCTTCTTTTTATGACTTAAAGTCTTTTTGGAAAAAAAAATATAAAAATCGTACGTTGGACAGATTTGCTAATTGATTTTTAAGTTTAATTTTTGATATTTTTGAAGAAAAAAAAATTTTTTTTGCAGTGTACATATTTTTTTCATAAAGTCAAATTAATTAACTACAACTTCTTCTCAGACGCAATTTTATTACAACCAACGGTTTTCGAGTTATGATTTTTTGAAAAATACGCATGACAAAACACATACGCCCATTTGAAAAAAATGTCTTGAGTCAAAAAATTCCCTTAACCCGCGGAAAATCCATCATCACCAATTCCGAAGACATGTGCAAAGTTTCATCCAAATCGGAGAGGGTCGTGCAAGATTTTGACTTTTTCCGGCTGATTTCGTCTGGAAACGCTCTATAGCATACAATGTAGGACATAGCAGAATGGCGCTGGATACCTAGTAAGTTGAACCCAGCAGACGCCGTGAATAAGATCAGAATTTCTTCAATCGCAAATCGCGATCCAACCTGCAGAAGGCCATGCTGCGTGATCCAGGGAATAACGGTTTTGGAAAATGTTATAGATTTTTTTTTGCTTCTTCGAGCCCATGTTTATTGGTAGCTTCATGAATAGTTCACTGGCCGGCAGGTATAACAATACTGAAAATTTTGCAGGTCTTCAGCATTGCCTGAAAGGTACCGCTTAAAAATTCTGTCAATAGGCGGTTGTTGCTTCCCGAAGCAGTGCCACAAGTGATCGATAATTTTCGTTTGTGGTACGGAAGACCTGAACTATTAATTATTGCTTTGCTAAAAGGTGCGCAGTGTTCCCGCACCGAAAGTGGAAAATCTGGAGACCTTCATCGACTTCGGAATAGCAGTACGCAGCCTATGTGACCACCTAGAAGCCGTTGGCCAACAAGAACATCTTTCCGGCCCATCGTTGAGAAACTGTCTGCTCAGATCAAAATGCAGTGGCAGATTTTTTGCAACAACATGCTGCGAGTTATCATGGTAGAACTAGAATCAGTTCGTGAGTTGATGCCAGAGAAGAATCGAGTCTGTTACTGTTGCAAGAAGGCGAATCACCGAGTAGCAGAGTGTACTGATTTTAAGGCGATGACGGCGGACAACCGCTGGAAATTTGCTCAAAACAACGGACTCTGTAAGAGTTGCCTTGACGCTCACGGGAGGTGGAGTTGCAGAAATGCATAACAATGTGAATTTGAAGGGTGTCAGTATCGGCCCGAGAATGTCGACAGTGCAGAATCACACACGTTTTCAATACTTACAAACCAGGTCTTCTGATGCATATAATGCGTCATCATTTCAGGGCCACTAACTACCATTTAAACCTGCGCCTCTCTGGATGATGGCTCCGATCTATCGCTCATTGAAAACAGTCTGGTTGAGCAGCTGAGCAAAGATGGTTGATAAAAAAAACCATTTGTTCCTGAAGTGGACAGGTAACGTCACCAGAGTTGTGTCTGAAGTAAGACCGAGTCACGATAAGAGGAGCAAGCAGCCAGCAACAATTTACGCTTAGCGAAATCCGTTCCGAGAAGGAACTGACCTTACCAGAACAAATGCTCAATTTCCAAAGACCCAGAGCTCCATGCCAGTTTCCGTTAGCTAGGGTCCCAAAAGCACCGAAAATCGGATGTTAATCTCATGCAATTTGCATTTTTCTTCACAAATTGGCATCAACAATTTAAATTTTAATATCTTTTGAGAACCACTCAAATAACAGCCTCAGCTTGAATGTAAATGCTCCAAAACCATTTTTTTTAATGTAAAATTTAGACTTCAACAAACAACATTGCAGAAGGAAGTGTGTCGATCCGACTTTACCAGAAAAAGTTCTGACCGTTGAAAGGCAGCATATTTTAGCAAAAAAACAGCAAAGTACAGTAAACTTCCCGACATGCGCGGTGATTCATTTTAATAACGTCTTTTTCCCTGTTGGTGGTCTCGAATGATACATGGGCATTGATCTTTGCTGTTTCATCATAGAATATCTCGTTATCATTCATATATAGGAAGTTACTGCCTTCAGCAAAGTTGTTCAGTAGATCAAAACCTTTAGGATGAATAACGTAAAAAATCTGAATTATCTCACCACGCGGCGCTAGTGTGCATGGTAAACTTACTCTATAACCTGAATCTCGACATCTTTGACACATAACTAGTTGCCGTCTTCGTCAAAGATGTTTGGTTGATTGAGGCCTTTTGGATGTTGTTAACATTAGTTCAGAACTCGTCAGCAACGGAGCATTAGTGTACATGTGAACTTTGTGTTACCTGTCTTTTAGATCGGGTATAAATTTACAGTTTTCAGGAAAGTTAGCTGTTAAATTATGAGCTTCCAGACGCTTGAATCAACAGTGCAGAATTATATCACTCCGTGGCGCTAGTGTGCATGTAAACTTACTGTATAATCTGGATCTCGAGATTATTGAAATATAGCAAGATGGCACCTTCGAAAAAGATTTTCGAGGGATCAGGACATTTTGAATGGTGTACACATTAGATAATAATTTGTCCGCTACGTGGCGCTAGTGTTCATGTCAACTTTTTGTGATAGGTGTATTTTGATATCTAGATCATGTATGAATTCCTTGTTTACAGGAAATTTATTCGGGTAACCACGGTCGACTTCATCGTTCAGAATTATTTCACTGCGTGGCGCGTTTGTCTGCCTGTGAACTATGTCATGAATGTTCATCACTAGAGCACATAAGAGGCTGATTACCCCAATATGGATAATTTTGGTACGTTCTTCTGACAACTTCGGGTCAGTCCTTCAAAGAAGTTTTTCACAAAAATGGCGTGGCTGGGTAGCTCAGTGGTTACCCGTTCTGCTTACTGAGCAGATGGTCGAGAGTTCAATCCCAAGCCCGTCCCCTTTCTTGCCATTTTGTCACTTGCCTGCTCTGGTAAGGTCACCACTAGATTTAAAATTAATAAAAAAAAACAGTCTACTGCGCTTTCATTGATCTTATCACTTACCACAGTGAATCCATGATCTAAAATTAACCTGCCTCACTAACACAATATCTATCCTCCCCTTGACAATTGTGGAGACGCAGAGGTGAACACGGTCTTTAACCAACGATTGTCAAACTAATCATCTTTCCCCCCTCCCCGAAAACCGTGAGGAAGTGGCCGGCGCCGGTACTGATCTATAAATAGAATGAACAAGTGAACTTGTACATTGAAGATGTGAAAGCTACTCCCAAGCTCCATCTATGTGGTTCCCTGTGCAAAAACACTAGTTCTGTTCAGTAACGGAGTAGCAACTACGAAACGTACGGTCTTTTTTTTTTTTAAAAAAAAAAGAAGTCCTTCCAAAACTCCGGGTAAGTCCTGCAGAGAGCTTCACGGAAGTTCTTCAGAGAGCTTCATGGAAGTTATTCAGAGATCTTCAGGGAAGTTCTTCCGAGAACTTCATGGAAGTTCTGCAGAGAACTTCAGGGTAGTTCTGCAGAGAACTTCAGGGATTCCTGCAGAGAACTTCATGGAAGTTCGTCAAAAAAAAATGTCATGGAAGTTCTTCAGAAAACTTCATGGAAATTCTGCAGAGAACTTCATGGAAGTTCTGCAGAAAACTTCAAGGAAGTGCTGCAGAGAACTTCTAAGAAGTTCTGCAAAGCACTTCAGGATAATTCTGCTGAAAAATTCAGGAAAGTTCTTCAGAGAACTTCAGGGAAGTTCTTCAGAGGACCTCAGGAAAGTTCTTCAGAAAACTTTAGCGAAGTTCTGTAGAGAGGTTCAGGGAAGTTCTCCAGAGAACATCATGAAAGTTCTTCAGAGAACTTCAGGGTAGTTCTGCAGAGAACATCAGGGAAGTTCTGCAGAGAACTCCAGGGAAGTTCTACAGAGAACTTCAGGGAAGTTCTGCAAAGAACTTTTCCCTGATTACGTTGATTTGGCTGAAACTTTCAAGATGGGATTATTTGTTATTGAAAATTTGGTGACAAAAATGAATAACTGAATAACTGAAATGATGAATTTTACGAAATGTTTCGTTAATGTTTAAGTTGCTGCAACTTACCTTACCAATCAGACTAAGGCCGGTGTGGCCTCTGCTGTACACAGAAGTTGTTTCCATTGTAATCGGTCCATGCCAGCCTCGCTGTCTGCGGTCCGCAGGTCGCCTTCTACTTGATCGATCCACCTTGCTCGTTGCGCTCCTCTTCTTCTTGTACCTATCGGTTCGTTTTCGAGAACCATTTTCACAGGGCTGTCGTCCGACATTCTTACGACATGCCCAGCCCATCGTAGTCGACCGATTTTTGCGATGTGTACGATGGGAGGTTCTCCCAGCAACTGGTGCAATTTGTGGTTCATTCGCCTCCTCCACGTCTTCCATCTGCACTCCACCGTAGATTGTACGCAGCACCTTCCGTTCAAAGAATCCAAGGGCACGTTGGTCCTCCACTAGCAATTTCCATGTTTCGTGGCCGTAGAGAACTACCGGTCTAATTAATGTCTTGTAGATGGTCAACTTTGTGGTTCGGCGAACTTTGTTCGATCTTAGCGTCCTTTGGAGTCCAAAGTAGGCACGATTGCCAGCCATAATGCGCCTTTGTATTTCTCTGCTGGTGTCGTTATCGGCGGTCACCAATGAGCCCAGATACACGAATTCGTCTACTACCTCGATCTCATCACCGTCGATCTGAACTTGTGCTAGGAGGCTAACATTGTCTTGTCGTGAGCCTCTTCCCATCATGTATTTTGTTTTTAACGCATTAATCAAAAGGCCAAATCCTACCAGCTTCAGCCTTAAGTCTGATGTACGTTTCCGCCATCGTCTCAAAGTTACGTGCTACGATATCAACGTCGTCGGCGAAGCCAAATAGTTGGACAGACTTCCTGAAGATCGTGCCACTCGTGTCTATCCCAGCTCTTCGAATCACACCTTCCAATGCAATGTTAAACAACAAACATGACAATCCATCACCTTGCCGTAACCTTCTCCGAGATTCGAAGAGACTCGAGAGCGTCCCTGATACTCGGACGACACACATCACTCGATCCATCGTTGCTTTGATCAACCGTGTCAGTTTTTCCGGAAATCCATATTCGTGCATGACTTGCCATAGCTGGTCTCGATCGATTGTATCATAAGGTTTTACAAGTGTATAGTGAATTTGTTATCCTAACCCTCTCTGTTTGTGGAAACCTTCATGAAACAGAAGTCGGACGACTCCACTTTGTCTTATTTTGAGTCAAACCAGAAAAAGCATCGCAGCGGTTGTGGTAGTGTGAAGTAAACGTTACCCGTACATTCTTCAGCTGGTGGTTATGGGTGTTGTTCGTTGCTGGTTGCCGTTCGGACTTTTTTGGATCGGATACGAGATCAAATGGAATTAAGCTAAGTGCTTCTCATATTTTTGATACCAGAATTGTGTTTGCTCCCGAAGCGAATGTTATGCAGTGGAGAAAATTCCTTTAATCGCACATAAGGCCCGTACTCGAAAAAAATGCACCATTTTTTATCCGTGTGTAACTTTTTTGTCCGTGGGTAAAAATTGATGAAACAATCGGTTCAGTGGTTATTGAGATGTCATCGAAACAAGAAGAAAATCTCCGGAAAATTTTGCGCGCCGTCATGGAAAATCCGACTGCGACCATGAGATGGATCGAAAGACAACTGGGAATCACCCATACAACTGTGTCTCGCGTGGTTAAATTGTTTAAGGAGTCCCAGACGACCGAGCGGCGGGCTGGAAGTGGAAGAAAATCGAAGACAGCTGACCCTGTGAAGGCCCGGAAGGTGTTGGATAATTTCAAGTGTAATCCGAACCTTTCGATTCGCGACGCGGCTCTGAAGGCAAAGTGTTCCGCCTGGTTCGTTCAGCAAACCATGAAACGAGCTGGGCTTCGTGTATTCAAGGTCCGCAAGGCACCGAACCGGCGTGATCAACAAAACACGGCGGCCAAATCCCGCGCAAGGAAGCTGTATCGAGAGTGGTTAACGAAACCGATGTGTGTGGTTATGGATGACGAAACCTACATCAAGGCAGACGCAAAGCAGATACCGGGGCTGGAGTTCTACGTTGCCAAATCACGGTTTGATGTTCCGGAAGACATAAGGAAGAAGAAAGTGGACAAATTCGCCAAAAAATACTTGCTCTGGCAGGCCATATGCCAATGCGGTAAACTGAGTAAACCGTACATCACAACGGGTACCATCAACAGCGAAATTTACCGCACCGAGTGCCTCCCGAAGCGTCTGTTGCCCTTCCTGCGGTCCCACGGAGGCGAGACATTATTTTGGCCGGACCTGGCATCATGTCATTATGGGCGATCGACGTTGGATTGGTACAGAGATAATAACCGCCAACCCCCCAAATTCACCAAAGATTCGTCCGGTGGAAAGATTTTGGGCCATAATGAAGGCCAAAGTTCGAAAATCGTCCAAGGTGTTTAAGAACGAGCTGGAGTTGAAGAAAGAATGGATGAAAGTGACCAAAAAGGTCGGCTCCACCATTGCACAAAATGTAATGAGGGGTCTTAAGGGAAAGGTGCGGGCTTTCAGCGATGGAAAGGAAATTGAATAAAAAAATTATGCTGAAACATAATCCATATGTATTAGTTCATTCCCTGAAAGTTTCAAGAAAATCCGACTTAAAATAAATTTTTGGCGAACACTTTTGTCTGGTGCATTTTTTTCGAGTACAGGCCTTATGTTAATTATTGACACTTGACGTCTCTCAAAAAAATAAAAAAAAAATTTTAAAACTTATTTTTTTCCCAAAAAAAACAAAAATTTTTTTTTACAGTTTCGTACGGTTACGGTTTCGCGATGGAACGCATAAACTGCCATAAATGGCTTCTGCACGTCCCTTCATGTTTGAGAATCTCAGAAAGACAGTATCAATATTTGGATTGAATACATGTGGGAGGCAACCGACGTCAAAATATATGGGGCTTGGTTTATTCAATTAGAAAGAAACATTGAAACATGGAAATAGTTTTTTTTTTTTTTTGTTTAAATTCAATCAATTTTGCACAGAAAGTTTTAAAGGAATTCTTAGCCAAATTTTCAATAAATGCATCCTCAATTTCTCCTTAGACTCCTTATTTAATCATTTAAACGGTATAAGCCTTTAAGCCAACATCTCTGCATTACATCAACCAATCGTCTATCAAATATTAGGCAATGCTCAGGTTTAGTAACACAGGCACAAGCAACGCGTTTGAATAAGCATGTTATTAGTCTACTAACATAAAAAATCCACATAATTCAAAATTAAAACGCCATACAAATAACAGCTAAATATTCACACATGTCAAGTTGACTCGTACCATGCTGATGGTACATTTCTCCAATGAATTGATGATGCTCCAAAATAAGACATTTGCATTCCAGAAATCTATTGATAGATAAATAAACATGCATGGTGAGGGTAGCAAAGCTCATGGGAAAAGACAGTGTTTCTTTTACAGATAACGGCAGCAGAGAAAGAGCATATAAGCAATCACCTTTCGAAATCCTATTGAATGGGAATCTTTCTCGGTGCGGCCCCGTCCATAAACACACTTTCTTCTCCCATAAGTTTGAGTGCAAGACCATGTTCGATGGGCTTTAAAGCGGCACAATTTATCTCCATTTTGCTGCTCTCCAGAGCCACCCATTCAAGTCTTGTCTCTTGTATGCACGCATTGTGAATGCATGCATATCTCGATACAGTTGGATTTACTCTAAGTGAGTTTTCGTGCTCGACGAGTCCCATGCATGGACCAGGTCCCAACATGGAAACAATACTTTCACTTTTTTGCTTCTGCTCCTTCGTCACCAAAGTAATGCCTGTTGGGGTCGTTCTGTTAGTTTACCAACATGTTTCGAAAGTGTAGAGCTCTCCTCGGCAAAGATCGACACGTCCGGTGATTGAGATTTCCTTCCGACAGCATCGTCTGTACTTCTGACAGGTGAGAATGGCCAATGCCAAAAATCGCTCGGACGACGGGTTTTCAACGCAAACATCAACCTTCTAGCTGGGTATCCGATAAATTTGATAAAATATTAATTAATTCCAACAAAGCGTGCTTGCTCCTGCAGTGCCTGGGTGGTTTTCCAGAGCAAGCTACATATTCATAGCCGAGGGATGCTATTCATCGAAGAGCTTTCCGACCATTAAGTAATTGAACTGCATCAAACCCCTGTTTCCAAGCCCTACAGTAAGACAATCAGTCCGGAATACTTTGATTACCACCGTCTAGTTTTAGTGCTATTAAATATTCAACATGCGGTAAATTCCCCACAGAAATCAAACCGATCGCATTGTGTGATATGGAACTATGCGTGGTGGGGATGTGTTGAGTCTTGAGTACCTACGCTCTACGAGCAGTTGACTGTCTTCTTCCACTGGACACACTGCAGGAGCTAAGTTAGTGACACCGAAGAATAGAATAATCAACACACTTGGGAGTGAGCCGGAAAGGGAGACGGATAATTTCGTGATAACTTTTTTACGAGCACAGATCTATCCTACTCCTGCTGGTTCATATCTTGATGAGATACACAAATAAGTAGAATAACCGAGACGAGAAGTGAGTTGATTTTACTACCAAGTGCTACATTTCTATGAATAATTGATGGGGCTTATCGTTTAATAGCGAAATGTTTTAAATTTCGGTCTGGTCAAGCAGTTATATATTACAGCAGCCGATTTGCCTCCGAAGGATTTAAGAGAAGCCGCATGAACACAGGATTTGATATCTAATCCGTAGTTCAATGTAAGAATATGAATCAACGTGCTTATGTGTATGATCTTGAGGAAAATCCAGGTTAACGAGGAGAACAAAAAATGAAGCCAAATTTTTTTTTTGTCTTGATTATCAAGATTTTTAGCCTCGGGCTGGTTCATCTCCCGTCGTAGTTACTCAAATTCCCTTTTTTTTTTTTAGTATTTTCGTTATTTGTTCGGAGGTGAGATTCGAACTCGTGACTTTGGCGTGAGAGGTATGGATGTTAACCACTACGCCGGGGTCGCCCCCCGATGAAGCCAAATGATCAAAATTGCTTCCAATCATGGACGTTCCGAACGCTAACGGGTGTTCAATAAAAAATGAGAATTTTTTCAGACGCAACTTAGTCGCGATGCTGTCACAAGAGCGCTGGACGGCACTGACGTCCATCTTCCGGATACAATTCCGGATCCTCGTGGTCAACTGCTTCCTATCCTTGGCCCGCCAATTATTTTTGTACACTAGGGCACTGAGGGAGCCGAAAAAATCCTCAATGGGACGGCACTGGGGCAAGTTGGTCGGGTTCCTTTCTTTCGGCGCGTACGGAATCTTATTCTGCTCAAGATACTCCAGCGTGTTCTGGGCGTAATGGGAAGACGCCTTATCCGGCCAGAAGACGTACTTCCCATCCGCATGATGCTCCTTTAAGAACGGCAGAAGAATTTTCTCAAGACACTCCTCCTGGTACACTTGTTGATTGATGGCCAGACCGCTCGGCTTGAACCACGGCTTTGAAATCCCTCTGTTCGATATGGTGATGTACAGCGTAACTTTTTTTTTTCAAATTTATGCTTAAACTTATATTTTACTTCGGGGGGTGCGGCCGACTTGTCGCTGGAATAGTAGCTGTCATTTCCTGGAATGTGGGTCTTCGAGAGCGGAAAGTAATTTTAGTCGACGTCCCGCGGTAGTTCTTCGTCATCCACCGGCACTGCGATTTCACGGTCGCTATCTGCTCGTCCGTGCACTCAGGGGTCCGAGTCTTCTTCCGACAGATGATATCCTCCATCTTGAGGGTTCGGTGAACCAAGGTATGGGAGCAGTGATAGGTTCGGCCGGCTTCACGCAAACTCGTTCCGTCCTTGTCATCGAGCAGCTTTTTCAACGCTTCCTTCTTCGTCATTATCTTCACCGGACGGCCGCTACCGGCCTTCCGCTCCACGCTCAGGGTGCCAGGATCCGGTAAACTGTACTCACGAGCACGTTTTCGCCCCGAAAGTGGTCTACCGTAAGTTTTTCTCCACGATGACCATGCGTTTCGTAAAACCGTACAACACGCTCGCGGAGAATGCAAAATGGTTTTTTAAATGCTTTTTCAACTGGCCATAATCAGATAATATGAATGAGTCCTAAAACGGCATTTAAAAACTGCATTTTACGAGTTCACAAAGTTGAAATAAAACCTTTGATAGGGGTAAAAGAAATTTGAGAAAACAAAGTTGAAATATCGGTGTAAACAAGCTGTGTAAGTTCTCTTAAAGCTGACGAAAATGTGAACCCTATTGGTACCTCTTGGTGCCATAATGAAACCAAATTGATTTCTAGTGGCTTTCATAAAACCTTAATCAAACTTAATAAAGCTGGATAGTTTTGGCAATTCTACTTGCACATTGATTGTTGTTTTTTGTATTCTCCCATGCGCGGAAGTAACGATCTTTGATGAAGTTTGTGTAAGAAGCAGATAATTTCTCATCTCCATGCGAAGCGCTAGGAGTGGACGGTATTTTTTTGCTAGAACGAATAGACATGAAGATAAAGTGTATTGATAGTTCCGTATAGGGCAACGGCAGGCTTTGAAATTGAAAGATACAAATTTGAAAACGATCGGAGGGCATTGAACGGTAGTATCCGATCAGGCACATAACCCTTTACCATACTAGTCAAGGGGATTTCCTCTCCTTGCCTATTCTGCATGGGGTTCGATATTCGTTCTACTTACAACAATATTCGTTCTACTTCCCCCGAATAGCACACATTTGTCCGGAAAAATCAGTAGTTAGTTGTCCGGGACAATCGGAAAATTGCAAGTGGCGGTTTCAGAAGAAATGGCCACCCTGTTTTTTTTTAATAATTTGTTATATTTCGATAAACTCTACGCGTGGACAATTGTTCATAACAATCTGACAAACTTCGGCCCACATCTGTTCGATGATTCATAAAAATCGAGACCGTAGAAAGAGGATGATTTTCTTAGCCTATTCGGATTTTGGAATTGATCCAGTCCTTTTGAGAAGAGCTGCTATTGTATTCGTGGTTGATCTCACTAGGCCATGGCAACTTGTAAGAAGTAGCGTAATTAATAACGTTAAATTCACAGCTTTCGACTCGTAGCGTATAACACTGTTTTCTATGTGTGGAGGAAACTAATGATTTTAGCCTTTTTCTGCAGAAACACCAATATGTAGGGATACAATGAAAGAGGAGCAGTGGTTGGCTGGTACCCACGAAATTCAGTTCGTACATTGCAGATGTGATGCAGGCAGTTGTCAAAACGAAGCATGTTTTGTATCTACGAAAACTATGTTTACAAAAAGAGCGAAGGCGAATCTACAAAAAAAAAACCAAAAACAACCCCACTCCACAACCGTTGAAGATAGGGAGGATTTGGTATCTACCTTAAGAATATCAAAGGAAAAGGGAAATGAATAGTCGGAGAGAATAGTTAAACAGAATGCCCTGTTTGGTGTACAGAGCAAAAATTTATTTACATGGTCGTTGGGAGCATCGAGTCTACGAAGATTAAGTGATGCTCCATTTTTTCTCCAAACGATTGAGACTTAAGCATTTACTTTAGTCATAGCCTTATACGGCTTATGGTTATAGCGCCATCCCAACAAACATCGGTGTTGAATTAGAGCTTGTTCAAACAAATTTGGAGAAGCTATTCAGCTATTCTAGAAGAAACAGCTGAATAGCTTCTCCAAATTTGCTTGAACAAGCTCTAATTCAACACCGATGTTTGTTGGGATTACTCGCTCTCTGAAGTGAGTAAAATATATAAGTACGGGTGTTGAAAGAGAACTTATCAGATTTCTCGGACTGCAAAAACAACATTGCATTACCTTAACATGTTGTCAATTTAGGTTTCTTCTCTATATTTTGGAAATTTCGCGGAGTAAAGTGCTCTGTACGAATAATAGAACATTTGATCGATTGAAATTGTGAAACTTGAATAAATTTTCACAGATTGTCGCTGATTCAGGAAATCACAAACATTTAAAGATAGGAGAGTTTCATAGTGTGAGTTTGACACAAACTTTCCATCACAGTTAATAGCACTAACTTGTTTATGTTTCAAATCACTTTTTTGGAAGTTTCTTTAACTGATTTAGGACAAACACGATACTTGGAATGAACATAGTGACTGTATAGAAGGTTGTCCGAGTTTTCTAAATTATTGTTTAAGGATGGCATCTTAAAATAGTTTATAGGGAACGATTAAACTCCAAGCTCATTCAATCAAAATACAA
Source organism: Aedes koreicus (assembly GCA_024533555.2). NCBI lineage: Eukaryota > Metazoa > Arthropoda > Insecta > Diptera > Culicidae > Aedes > Aedes koreicus. Next base: position 13,926 of record JAHHFK020002531.1, on the reverse strand, counting down.
GTTGTTGTGTTTCTTAATAAGATATTTGATAGGTGATCTTATTTGCGTTGCAATGCGTTGCGTTAGTAATTAAATAATCCGTAGATTGCACGCTGGAAGCTGGTATGAAACTTACTTCATCATCCTTACTTCGATTGCTTATGAAAAGCTATTTGGGAAGTTATTACAACCAGGATTCAGAGTAAATAAGCATGAAAGCATTGCCCACCACGCTGAGGCAAATCGAAAAAATGGGAAGATAAAAGGGATATAAAATCAACTTAAATAATAAATAAATTAAATCTATATTCATTGGAAATTTGTAGCTAATTCGTTTATATTAGGAAGTATGTTGATGTAGCTTTTTTCAAATCATTCAAACACATTTTATACCTATTTTAGCAGGGGAGAAAACACTTTCAGAGATACACTCCGACATATTCAAACACGTCACCACAACAAGACAAATTTCCGTAATTTCTGGAACCACTCACACGCATGTTTACATCATTTGCATTTGGCTGACAATAAGCATGACATTTCAATTTTGGTTTGACAGACATGTTGAAAAACAGAAACACCCAGGGAAACTTCTTCCGGCACCCCAAAACACGATTAACCACCTGTTTTATAACGATTCAAAATAATACATTGGTCAAATAATGCGAGAAAACAAGAAATCTTTTTGAATAAAAATATGTTAACTGACTGATCATCAAATAGAAAGTGCCACAAAAAAAGGTTTGTCTTTGTTGGCGATTTGTTTCATTTTGATATCTTCTCTTGGAAATTTCACTGAATAATAAAACATTTGATCAGAGATTGCATCTTCACACCACAGTACATCATTTTCTAACACTTCCAGAGTGATTCATCACTGCGAATATTCTGGAACCATCAAGCAAACAGTGCTAAAGACATCTTATTATGGAGTTCACATTAGACAGGAATAAAACAGTAAGATTATAGGTAAATAGGTGGATACGGAGAAATACTTAGCTGATCGATGCGCGAAGCAATGGATCATCATCGGGGTTGCAACATTGTTACTTTTGCAGACAGTAGTCACAAACACTAATGTAACTCAGATTCATCTAGGTGTGCAACAATAGGAACAGAAGTGCACAAAATTTGGAATATCTCAATTTCAGTGCGCCTAATTAGGAACACGTACATCAGTCAAGAGATATTTTTTTGAATAAAATCCTGATCAGATACGAGCTGTACTGCATTGCGCTCTTTTACTAGGCTTTAGACAACGTAATGTGAGCAAGACATGAATTGTGTAACTCTTTTAAGGCCTTTTCAAAAATGATTTTAAACATATAGTTTCTCAAATGCGCAAAATATGGCGCACTTACGGTAAGTACTTACCAGGTTTCCAGTTCAAATCCGATCGAATAATAGTGAATGTGAATTTTCAATCTATGATATCAAATTATAAAATCCCAATAAACATATCGCCATAATCGCCTCATTCCCATCATTTCCTTTGAATATTTTCTTTCTAATAATCAATCGCTGTTGTGTGTTTTCTGCTTTCAGTTGTTTTTTTTTATTTGGTGACAATTATTGTCATATTAGATTCACGTACAAAAAAGCAATTTATAAGAAATCAAATTAAACGTGTTTTCCTCTGTTTATTTCTTCTTTCCTTCAGTCTTAACCGTCTAATAAAAACTTAGAGCTAAATGTAATACTTTTCTTTATGTACACTGCTATGTTTCTCGCGCATCTCTCCGCTGTTCAGCTTCGCGGGGAAGGAAAAATTATCTGCGTTTTATTCTACATTTACCATTCATTCCTAATAACGACGTACTTTCCAATTCTTTTTTGCCTATTATAAACTTTTTTTGTTTGTTTCTTCGTTTTTGTCCCTTTGTTTTGCTTGTCAGTTTCAATTTGCTACTTCCGGTTTCGGTGATATGTCTGCGGGTATTGCATCGGTCAACCAAAACACCTTTCACTTGTTGTTTTCTTTCTTTTTATTCTGTTGTGTGCATCTGTTTTACACATTCAATCGATGTCTCTGATGTTATCAAATGTAATGAAGTTGAAGAGAGAACTTGTGGTATTAGTTTAATTTGGTGGCTACCAGGTAAAATGAAGTTTCAAAGCGTGTTATGTTTTTTTTTATTTCTTTCTGATCTGCTTGGTTAGTGGAAAATGAGAATTCGGGACTATATATATATAGGGAGCTTGCTACTACTTTATAGGTTCAGCTATCGTGGGTTGATTTGTCTTATGTGTTACACTTTGCTCTGCATGCTCACGGCGAATTGTTGTGGGCGCTTATGCCCGGGCTTCTAAACTCGCATGACATTGAATTGCTTTTCCTGTTTGAGTTTTATGAGATAAAATGCTGGTTTTTGCTTCACCTGCTTAACTAGAGTTTTTTTTTCTCGGTACTTGTTTTGTTTGTTAGTAAAAAATAAAATAGTTAAACATAAACTCTAGACCAAATCGTCAAAAGGTTGAAAGTAACAATTGTAAACAATGACTAAAAACGTAAATTTCCTGGAAATGCCAGGTTGCCATCATCTATATCTACTACCGACGGGGTTGTTTGTGGGAGCAAGCAGATCCTAGAAAAATACCCTAGAAGTCATTGTTTACAAATGTTACTTTCGACCTTTTGACTATTTTGTCTAGAACTAACTTTTGACGTTTTTTTCTTCCTCTGTTGCTTGCAGCTTGTATTAACGAACGGTACTCGCCGGTTTTTATTCTAGCGGGGCATAATAATTTCTGCAGTCGTTTTCGGAATTTATATTTACAGTTTTAGGGCAGATGGGAGAAGGATGCGTTCTTAACCCTGGAGAAGGAAAGAAAAAAAAGAAGGCTATTGTCATTATTGTGGTTAATACAGGTTGATTCATTTCAATTTTTATGCCTTCGGCTATGGTTAATATAGGGAAGTCTACACGGCCAGCCATTTAAACTCAGTTTTGAGTCGTTTTTGACTCACTTTCGTCAAAAGTTGGGTCACTCAAATTTGAGTAAATGTAACTGTGATTGACAAGTCGACAAATCGAAAACATCCATCTGATTTGAGTCGATGTATTTGATTTGTCGGCTTGTCAATACCAGTTACATTTACTCAAATTTGAGTGACTCCACTAATGACGAAAGTGAGTCAAAAACGACTCAAAATTGAGTTGATATGGCTGGCCGTGTAGAGATTTTTTTCTTCATTAGAGCGAATCTAACATTGAGAGATTCTCTCCGGTTTCGCTCTCTTTCATTTATTACAGCGCCATTATAAAACTTTCGAGGGATTCTTTAGTACAGATCGAAACACAACAGTGCTGGCTAGCATACTTTACAAATAGTAGAATGAAAAACGTAAAGGTCTCTCAATGTTAGATTCGCCCTCATTAAAAAAAAACCCCCTAGTAGTCATGTTTGAATTTTTCATTAAGAGAAAGGAAACATTTTTACTAGAAGAAATCATTCATTCTCCGAAAACAAGCAAAAGAAAAAAACATTAAACAATATTTCGTAATTCATCTTAAAAAAAAAGTGAGATAATGAAATAATCCCCGTTAGCTTTGTGTAAGACGTAGTTTCCCCGTTTTTTGATTCCAACGATTAGTGGAGGGTCTGGCGGGGCAAGATGGAAAAAATACACGACTTTTAAAAAAAATGAATTTTAAAAGGCGCGTAAAATTTCCCCTTGTTTAATTTTAAGCCAAAGGAAGCGTAGACAACGAAATTGTTTGCAATCTTTCATGCGCCATTCAACAATGTTGACAATCTTTCATACAACAGACTAGATTCAGGCGTTATCTGGCTGAAATGTACATGGAATATCCCATTAATTTCTGACAAATCTAGCGTTCCTTTTATGTGCATTAAAAAAGCAGAAAATTACATGTTTTTTTAAAACAGTGTATTTTATACAAGCAATAATACATCGAGTAAAAATCAAACATTTATGTTCTACGAATTTCTAAAAATGTGTTTCTAAAAATCAAAAATCACTTTCCTGCTAGCTTTCGGGAATATTCTGGGTCCAGTTTATCCCATATCACATCTATGCTTGAAATTGTAATCCCAAAATCAGAGCTGGAAATAAAATTAAACACAAACAAACTCTGAAGGATTTCAAATTTTTACGAAGTAGATTTTCACCCATATAAGAGTTTCAAGGTGGGTACTTTTAGCTCACATTGTGTTTTTTTAAATCACCCATTTTTTGACAGCTTCATATAGCTGCCGAAGGTGAGTGATTTGTATACATAAAATGTGTAATCTCGAATCTCCGTGTTAGGGAAACGTTTGCCTGACTTTCTATGCGCTTGAGAAAAGAGATAAGACGTCAGAACACACGTTGTTACACACTTCACGAATGAGCCAACACTCTTAAAAATAATGAATTTTACGCGTGACGTAATCCTTACAACCTGTAAATTTTGAAACTTAAATATACGTATGCTTCCGTTTTAAGTTCATTTGGATGTATTCTTAAATCCTTATTCGAAACATCTTATAACACATACAAGTACAAGGCAAGTCATTAACGTCGACTTCAGCATTAGCGTTTTGCAATTCTCAAAGTCCATTTCACACGTCGTGATAAATTTATCCGGAACGGTGTCTTGATAAGCTTGTTATTTGATGTGTGGAAATACCACAATTTATTGAAAACACTTTCAAGTGCACCGAAATTTAGAAGCATGCCAGTGCGCAGTTAATTTCGAAGTGGAATCCAAATCCTTCGTGGCATGTCAGGGAAGCACCGACCGTATCTCCTAAGAAACAAAAAAAAAAAAAAAAAATTTTTCATCACTGTTCGTCACTCGGTAGTGAACGATAGAACATGAGGAGACGTATCACATGCCCGCATGGATGCTTATTTGCTGGCCATCTCAATCATTGAATGAGCTATTTTTTGCATCTTCACGAAGTTTGAAAATTGATTTTTACTGCGCATTTTAAGTGCATTGTGAAATATTGTTGTGCTAACCGCTTATAAAAATAGAGCACTCTTTCCCCAGTTAAAGATTCTTTCGTGCCATTGGCGGATAAGGTTATATGTTTAAGAATCGATTTTGTAATCTAGATCAATCTTAATTAAAAGTAGGCAAAGCAAGTGCATAGAAAATTGCATGAACGATAGGTGCCTTTAGAAAATCTAATTTTGTGTATCATAACTTTCATTTACGCCATGACATGTAAACTTTCAATTTAGTTTTTACTGTCATGTGATGCTCAGAACAGATGTAAATTTATGTCCAATGAGCCGCTCCTTTTATGTGCATCCAAGTAGACTTAAATTTACATGACTTTTTATTAGTGTGTAGGTCACCTCACTTTTTTCACTTTTTTGACAGTCCAGAGAGCTTGTTTACAAGGATTTAGAATTTGAACCGCTCAAACGAAATTTTTCATTGGCTTTTTCCGGATTCTGTACGATTAGATTCAGGAAATTATGTAAACATAAGCACTGAGGTCTGTTCTCCGGCAATTTTACTTCAATCGTAATAAATTTAGAGCACAAAATCTCAAACCGATCTTACCGAAAATATTCTAAGTCCACGCAAACAAGCTCCCTGAACTGTCAAAACTGCATTGATGTCGCCATCGTGCAATGATCTATAGAAGATCAATCAATCGACACACTCTAAAATTTCACAGATCCTTATGGATGAACACGCTAAGATAGGAATTTTTAGAGGTCGATGATAGTCACACACAATCTATATTATAAATAACCATGTAAACATAAATTCCCGGTTTTTTCCCAGTTTCTCCCGGTTTTTTAGAATTCCCGGTTAATTCCCGGTTTTCCCGGTTCTGTGGCCACCCTGCTCTAAGCACGCCGAATACACTTAGTGCATCGAAAAAGCAGCCAACGAGTTCGGGAGAGCTACTAGCAAAACCGGAAGATCGACCAAAGAATTTGGAGGACATGAATCTTAGTGGATCTGAGGGACAGCTAATTGCATCACAAACATATCAGGATGAGACTTCGGATTGTGAATTCATTGGGTGTGATGAAGATTCACATAAACTGATGTTTATGAAGCAAACTCCTAAAATCGACCTGCGGGAGAAAGTTGTGCTTGAAAAAAGCATTCAACACCGTGAACCGAAGGTGAGCTTTCGATCCAGTGACATCATGCCTCTGCCCCAGCAAATTCAACGCTGTGAACGCTCTTCGATTCAAAAAATTTGAAGAAAGAGGATACTTCCGTGACCATTCCTCCGTTGGCGGATCCAAATGGTCGTAAGCGTCCAGCAACTATGAAGAAAAAGTCGGATGAAAACCTGCCTCCTTCGGCTAGCTCAACTATCCGTAAGCGAAAGACACCCAAAAAACTAAAGGGCAGTCGAGCTGCAAAAGTTCAGCGTAAGGAGTAATTCAACTGCAATTTAGAAAAAAAAAAAATTCAAATTATTCAAATCACAGAATACCGTATAAGGACATTATCAAAAGAAAAGCCAATATCCGATCCTGCTCGCTACAGAGTCAATGGGGTTCCAATTCTAATGGAGCCGCCAGCTTAGTTTTGGGCTGACCAAGGATATCCCCAATCAGGGAAATCGCGAAAATGTCCAAACCGAAAAAATCCTGGAGCGGCCCTAGTCAAACTTTTACTTTCAACCACAACAGAATTGACAAGGAATTCCCGGACAATCAGCCAGACAACCCACTACTATTTCATGGCATCTTCTCAAGCATCAAAGGCCAGTATTTTTTTTTTAATTCAAAAAGAATCCTTTATACCTGTATACCGCGCGCGAGGCTCAAACTTTTGTAAGCTACACAAAAAGTATAAACTACTTTAAATTACAATAACAAATAAAAACTTTAAATCCATCATCATCATCGAGGCGAAAAGTATAGTTTGTTTGTGCCCCATGACAAATATAAAACAATTAACAATAAACCATACAAAAATATCCGTTGTAATAACACCGTCAAGATACAAAATTAGTCAAGAGTAAAAAGTTAACAGAGTTGCTGTTCAAAAGGCAGCTTTGATGTGTGAAATCTCTTAAAATCTGCTAGTGTTGCTGCACGTTTTATGTGTATAGGCATCGAATTGAAAACATTTATACTTTAAAAAAACAACGAATTTTGTGAAGCTGCGTACAAAAAATATGGTGTTCTAACATCATCCACGTTTCTAGTGTTATATCTATGAATATCATTTCCTCTTTCAATTCGATTACACAAATATCGAGGCAGCAAACCGCTTATTACCTTAAACATGAACACCATTGTGAAATACACAACTCTCTGCTTCACCGATAGCCACTGTAGGGCATCTAACAAAAAAGAGGAGGAAGTGAACATATTGCATCTCAAGATCAAACGCATTATCTAATTTTGCAAACGCTGTTATCTCGATATTTGTATTTGATTAGCTTAAAACAAAATGGAAGGGCAAAATTCAAAGTGAGGAGGGATGATAGATTTGTACAATTGAATTTAACTAGCAATAGTTAAATCGTTTTTCAATAGGCAGAGAATACTGTACTTCTTGGCTATTTTCTTGATGACATCGTGAATGTGAGAGTCATATTTTAATCTATCATCAATAATCACGCCAAGATATTTAATCTCACGAACGCGATCAATTGTCTCATCATCAATTTTAACAGAGACGTCTTCGATAACTCGATTCCGCGAAATTACCATGAATTTAGTTTTACTTATGTTCAATTTCAACTGTTTGTACTTTAACCATCTACTTAGAGCACGGAAATCTGCATTCAAATGTGAAATGGCCTGCTCAAGGCTTTTAGCTGCAATGAACAACAAGGTATCATCAGCAAAAAGATTAATATCACAAAATCGCAAGACTTGTCGCATGTCATTAATATATAGAATGAATAAAATGGGCCCTAATACACTCTCTCGACAGGGCTCGAAACAAAATCATTAAAAGCCGTCCGTTTAGTTCTGTCAGACAAATAGCTTTCGAACCATCTGTATGCAGAACCTGAAAATCCAAAGCGCTTGATTGTTTCTAACAAAAAGGGCCGAGAAATCGTTTCAAAAGCGCGTTTCAGATAAAAAAAACAGCAACAATCGTATCTTTACGCTCTACATTTTCTTTCCATTTTGCTAACACTAAATTTAACGCTGTTTCACAAGAATGACCCTCGCGATATCCTGATTGTTCCGGCGCAATCGAATTATTACTATTTCAATACGTTAACAGCTGGCCTTTTACAACACGTTCCCAAGTGTTTTCTAAAGTGTGCAACATGTTATCAGGTCGAAACTCTTCGGCTTTAATCGTTCCAGAAACTTTTTGAATGGGAATAACTAAAGATTCTTTCCAAACTTGTGGCATGTGCCCAGTTTGCAGGGATTCATTTATTAGGTCCAGCCGGTTGTGTACGATGACATTAAAGCAATCTTGTATTACTCTTGCAGTTACGTTATCTACTCCAGCCGCAAATAGATTTAAGATCCTCTAACGTTATTGGGTGAAAACTTTCAAAACTACAGTTAATATTAATCGGCTCATCTACTAGATCAATGGATTGATTTATTGACAAAATACTATCGACGAAATATTCATTAAATCTACATGCAATGATGTCCTCTGATTGTTATAATGTGCCATTCAAGGTCATGGATCGCGGTTTGCAATTACTAGGTTTTAACAAAGATTTCAAAATTTTCCATAACTCTTTGCTGTTGTTTTGATGCAAATCAATTTTCCTCTGAATATATTCACAACGAGTTTGTTTAACGGATTGCGAATATTTGTTACGCGCATCTTTGTACCTATTCAAAACGATATGCCTATTAGTTCTACGCCATTTCTTGTACAGCTTGTCTCTTTTACGTTTAAGACGCAAAAGATCCAAATTGTACCAGCTGTTCGAGTTCTTTACTAAAACAAATTTATTTTCGACTAGTTTATTGGTACATATTTTTAAGACGTCTGTCAAAACAGCTGATTTTTTGTTTGAAAATCCACACTTCTTTCGGCAAGTCTTAAAATAACTTGTTTCGAATACTTTTTCCAACACTTCAATTTCACATAATCACTGTCACCACTACTATTATCTTCAACGTTAATAATAATGGTTTCATGATCGGTTACTTTCAAGTCAGAGTTTATAACAACACTTACAGAATCAAAATTTCAGTACACATGGTCAATCAAAGTTTTACTGTGTCTGAAAATACGCGTATATTCATAAACTAATTGTTTTAAATTAAAGAAATCTGCTAATCGTTTCAAATGCGTCGAATTATTATTGTCACAATAATTGAGATTAAATTCACCAGCAAGCACGTTTAGTTTACTAGTTTTCCAAAATTTCAATAAAACGCTGGTCACTAGAACTGGGAGAATGATAGAGTACACCATAATTACCGATCTGCATGACACGAATAACTGCAATGCGTAAAAACCAATTGCCGTCACAAACTTCGTTCAATTGAAGCTTGAATTGAACTGATTCCTTAGCATAAATAGCAACGCCGCCAGTGTGTCGAGAATGTGATAAACAAGCAGCCACATTATATCCCGGAATACTATATTGATCAAATTCTTGCATGTCAACTATATGCGTTTCTGATAAAAAGACTAAATATGGACGTTTTTTCTCTAAAATTTGATACAATTCTACGTAGGTTGTAGATAACCCGGCAATATTCAAGTACAAAATATCGAATTTACTCACATTACTTCTGGAACTTGGTTGCTATTCATTGAAATGCAGGCGCTTGAAAATTTCACATTCATAACTAAACGCGCCGTGCTTTACGTCCAAGTTCGTTTTACGTTCGTTATTAGTTTTTTTTTACAATTAATACATTTCAAAACAATTGATGTGCATTCCAATGTAGTGTGACTTTCACTACATTTAGAGCATGCTACATTATTTTTACAATCCATGCTCATGTGTCCAAATTCTCCACACTTGAAATATCTCAAAACTCAAATCACAAATCAAATTTAATATTAACGTGTTTTTTGGTCAAAAAACAATTATAGGTGTTTTTACCAAAATTGTACTTGAAGCGTGGATTTTCATAATTCTTATATTTCAACTTTATTCATCGCGATGTCTTCATTTTGATCTATTAAAATCCGAATGAAATCATCGGAGGAAAACTTATCACTCATGCCCATCACTTTAAGTCTTGGCACCGATGAGGGAACAACAGCGTTATAATTTTCATCCAAATCGCTTATTTGGGTCATCTTTCACAACATTAACGTTACATCCTGTTGCACACTCAGCAATAATAGAGCCATCTTTCCCATTTCTAAAGTGACGGATCTTGTGCGTTTTTGGATCCAGTTTACTATTTAAAAACTTGCGAGTATCATCGCTGTTCTGATTGGACTCTTTCGGTTTGATCACAATGACCGGACGAGCCTTACGAGTAACTTCCTTGAGTTCAGTTGCGTTGCTCTTTTTTCTTAACGTTTTATTATTATTATTGTTATTACTATTAGTCCCAGAATTACTCTTTACTACATCCGCGAAACTAATACCTTCAATAAAAACGTCATTCGACGTCTCGCTAACGTCTTCCTGAACTTTACGTTTTTTGCCTCTTAGATTCAGGCTAGGCTCAGATGCCGTACTTGATGTCCCTTGCTTTACGTTCATTGCAGCTACTTTACTAATCGAATTCAATAAAAAAATGAACATTTTATACTTTCCATTTGTTTGCCCACTGATTTATTTAATTCTAAAATGGCCTTCTCTTAGGTACTGTTCAATTTTTTTCCCAATAAATCCATGCCGGTAACTAACGCGTTGTTTATTTGAGCAGCAATGTGCTCCCGAACGCCACTGATCGAATCAGATAGTGAAGAAATCTTCTTCATCTCCTCTTCAAACTTTCGGACGGTCGGGAGCAATACATTCTGCTCGCCACAACGCTGGCCTATCAAACAATCACCACATTCGAACAGCACATTATCGTTCTCACTGACTAGCTTGGCTACCGCTTTTGTCAGGGGAGTGCACCTATAGTGGTATACTCGAGAACAACTTGAGCAAGCAGTAGGGATGTCACTCGGCAGTATAGAATCCCCACACTGTTTACACTCTGCCATTTCACTTGCAACCTATACACATCAAACGGACGGCATGCAAACAACACACAACACAGAGAAATGAGAAACAATAAGCAAAAATATTCACCAGCCGCCAGCCGTCACTGGGGCAAAATTATCAAAATTAAACGAAAACCAGCACGGAGACCAATCGTCTCCAACTGATCTGGTTTAATCAACACTTTATGTGCGCGATAGAAATAAGATTGCGGCACCAAATTCACTATTCCACACAAAATTTGTAGTAATAAATCACCGCACGGCAGACACAAACTACACTGTTCACCATCACCAAACCAAAACAAGGTTAAAATTTGATACTTTTTTAAAACTTCATGAAAAAATATAAAAAATGATGTTTATTGTTGTTTTATTGCTCAGACCCAAAGAAAACATTTGAAACTAACTGAGAGCTACAAAAACTTTACCAAAACCAGCATAGACTTTGAGATATTGGAGGTTTGTCATAAGTGACCCATCTTGCCCCGTCATACCCTTATTAAAATAATTGGACAGCTTTCGTTAAACTTCCGATCTTGAGTTTTACGTTTTTACATCCCAGTATAGTAAGCATATCGACATACAAAAAAAAACATTCAATCGCCACTAACGTATTGTAAAATCCATAAATAAAAGAAAGCAGAACTCTAAATAATCAACTCAAAAGTCGATTCCCTGGATATTACTTACCAACATGCTCATCGACGCTACGCGATGCTCTGACGACTGACGACGGATGATAGGAAAATGACAACCTCTACAATGTTTACTTCGTGTTATTGATGATCTCTCGCAAGCTCGTTGGAATTGGCTAATAATGTCATATTTAAATTTACTGGTTTTGTTTTTTTTCCTCTCCTTTTTTTCTGCAGCAGTAGCTGATTTGAGTAAAAATAAAAAAAAAATGATCCTCTATCGAAAGCACACTCCACTGATTGCACGAACAGTCCAGATCAGGCTGGACTTCACAACACTCGTGAACCTGTGGCAGCACTTGTTTCGATTGTTGCTTTTCTTTGCTTCTCAATGTACAACGTTTTCTACTTTTCTTCTTTTTTTTTGTGTTGGCTTTCGTTTTCTTTCTTTTTCTTATTATTGGATCATTAAGGGTATCACAGTTCATTTAGTTGATTGTAGTACCCTACCAAAGGTAGTGGACAAGCTATTCGATGTTGAAGTGTCAAAGTTTGGTCCTGCGCAGCGTTCGTTGAAGGCGGGAGAGGGGGAGAAAGAGGGAAGATGTAATAAAATAATATCAATAAATACGAATCGTTCAAGATGGTTTGTTTGATTACGACGAGGCGAGGGCGAAAAGGACAGAGGATATCCAACGAAATCAGTGATGATAATTTTTCAATTTCGTATCCGTTGCACTTACCTTGATATCAGACGTTGGGATTGCGCTGGAAAACATCGTTAGGATGCTGATTGCTATAGTTTTGCTTGGATGAACATTGCTGGAGGCGAAATGGAGAGAGGGAGATGGGAGGATACGAGTGTTATTGCTTGTATTTTAGCTGAATCGTAAAAACGCGATGGTTGAGACATTTTGGGGACTTGCACCTAAGCGAGCGATCAGGCGCAGGGCGACAACATCGAAATTGGCTTCTACCCGTCGCGAATAAAGCTGTTAGATTCATTTTATAAGCATTCTTGTGACGATTTTGGGAATATTTGGTAGAAAAAGGTGATCGTAAAAATGAATTGACAAAGCACATGCTACTTTGGAACGGAGAAGGACCGGCTATAAAAATCTATAATGATGTTATTCGCCTTCCCAAAATATCACCAAAATGGCTTCAATCAAGTATGGAACACAGATATTAACACTTACTGCTTGCTTCTTCTCCCAGGTCTTCATAGCCGATTTGTACTTTTCGAACTCGTGGCACCAGTCGGAGTAGATTTTCTGATAGTCATTGCTCTTGTTCGGTGGGGTGCATCTGACGGGATTAAACATAAACAAATGCACAGTTTGTTAATGCAACATAAAAACAGCATGACCATTTGTTCCCCGCCATAAAAGATCCGTACCTGTGAGCATCCACCGTAATGTTGTAGCTGCAGAGAAGTGACCCACCGAGATGGCAGTCGTACCGTCCTCCGTCGGCTTCGTTGACCGAAATCACAACCAATCCCCGCTCGGTGGTTTCGATGTACTTGGTTGGGTTGTACTTAATCTCGTAGCGGCCTTTTTCCTTCGAATGGTGATACCAGGTGACAGATTGGTCCTTAAGTATCTCCGGGACCTTAACGAAGCATCCCAGGTGCACGCTTTGGCCGTAGGTAACGATGATTTTCTTCTTCAGAACGCTGGTGTCGCAAATGTCGTACGTTTCGTTGCCAACATCCTGGATTAGGAATTGGAGTAGATAAAGGCGGGATGAATTATTGATAATTTAGATAATTTAATCCTTCAGTAACAGAACTCCTACCTGTAGCAGTCCCAACTCGTAGGGCTTGCAGGTGCTGGTGTCCTTGTCCCATCCGCAGTACGGATCCTTGACGCAACGGTAGCAGCTGTCGTACCTTCGGTTACACATGGCCAAATCAATTTGCTTGACGCGATAATCCGTCGCCACGTACAGTGACTTCCTCGTCTGACTGATCTCCATCACCTGGATGGCTTCATTTTGGGCAATTTCAAAGATATCCAGCAGCTTGGATTTGGACTCCCCATTGGACAGGTAATGAACGATCTTGTAGATACGACCGGCGTTGGTCCCGATGTAGTAAACCGTGTATTCCTGATTAAGAATGTCTATTTTGATCCTGTGAAAAGAGAAATTCATACGAATTAGGATAATCAGCCCTGTCATAATTGAATTTCATGCAACGCATAGTGCTAGCTAAACTCGTTATTTATTTCAGGTCAGTTGGCCCAGCAATCAATTAG